>CP144696.1:5110682-5710682 GCA_036885675.1 Vigna mungo | reverse complement strand
ATTTGCAAATTTGGACCAGCTTGTAAGTTTGACCACCCTATAAACTTGCAGCCCTTGATGATGTCTGGACTTGGGGACCAGTCATACTCAAATTCAGCTAGTGTGGAGGTGGCTGGGATAGGTGAAAGTACAGCTGAAACTGATGTAACAATTCAGCAATCTGTGTAAACATGTCTTTGAGGATCTTCTAGCTATCACTAAATCTGTAGTTTTCTTCTTAAACATGATAAATTTATTTAACTTTTTTTCTAGCACTGTCCAATGCAGCACAAGCATTGCAAAGAATAGCAACATATATATATGTCAAGCAGTTTATATGTATTTATCACAAGTAACATTTGCATATGTAGATTTTCTTATATTCTTGGTTTGTTTCTCTGTTGGATTATAATTAGTGTGGTTTGAAAAGTTTGTTGTGGGTTTTTTTATCTTATATTTGTCAATTGGTTTTGAAGTTTCTATTTTTATATGATAGTTTATTAGCTTTAGCTAGATTTATGGTTTGGGTCTTTAATAAAAAAAAAATAGAAAAAATAATTAAAACGTAAGTTGTATTACTAGAATTTTTTAAACTTTATTTCTTACATTTTTACTTATTTTTTATTTCCCTCCATTTCGTCTATTTTTTTTAGCTAAACACTTTATTTTTCTCACATTTAAAAAACATTATTGAAAATATGTAGTTATCTGCTCTTATCATCCTTTTTTCCCCTCATATTTGCATTCTTTTGAAGTGATTTTTGAAACGAACTGTTTTTAAAATAACAATTTATTTAAAATATAGACAGGGTTTTCTTATTAGAATAAATCTGAAACTGCTTATTCTAAACAAAGATATAAAAGGTAAAACCAAAATGTTTATTTAATAAGCGAAAAAAAAAAGAATCACTCCATTATCAATCAAATACTTTATTATTATAAAAGAAAAAAAAATTCAATTAGGCTCCTACACATACGAAATTTTGCAATTAGTAAAATAGAAGTATAAAACATCATGTTTAGCTTAAATAGTTGAGTAGAAATATTCATCTAATATGTTATTTTCACAAAAAAGACGATTACCTTTCTCCATTGTAATGGTAATTATTATCTTAAGATGAGTAGTTAAACTTCTAATTACGTCATAGAATTTTTCAATATACCTAAAATATAATAAAAGTATATTTAATTATGAAAAACTAAAACCATTTCGTTTATTATAGTCTTAAAGTAGCCAAATTATATCTTATCTTGTTTCTTATACTTACTTTTAATATAAAGAAGTCTATGATATCACATTTATATTCTAATATCTACTTTGATAATGAAGGAAATATGTCATATTCCATCTCTATTCTGATTCTTACTTTAGTCATTGAGAAATTATGTCAGATAACATTTTCTTTCTAATACCTACTGTTATAGTCAAAGAACTATATGATTTGATATCTTCTACAAGACACAAGTTGAACAAGTTCAGAAAGAAAATAACACGTAACTCTTAAGTCAACATGTACAAGGACTCACAATATCATATATTCAATTACAGTTATTTTCAATTGATGTTAGTTAGTATCGTTTCTCTGCCAACATTAATGAAAAAATAAATTAAAATTATTTCTCAACCAATTTCAACAAAACTATTTTTCAATGGATGTCGATTAGAATAACTTTTAAATTTTATACTAATTAAAATATTTTATCTAAAAAATAAAATTAAACTCGATATATTTAATTCACTTGTTCACTACAGAATATTTGAAAAAGCATTAAAATTAAAATATTTAAATTTTAATATATCTTAATTTTCCAAACATTACATGAAAATGTCAATTTAATTTCTAAATATCAGCATAAGCCAAATTGTAACATTATTCATATTGATTTAACTAACTCTATTATGACGTAAATAATTAATTTTTAAAAAAACTAAAAACAATAAAATTATTTTTAACTTTTTTATAAATAAATATTTCTTTTTAATGTTGGATGTCTTAGTCACACTAAATTAAACGAAAATTTGATTTTAATTTTTTTATTAACTAAATATTTCTATTAGAACTCAAATACTAAATAAAATAAATATTAAAAATAAATAAGATTAGTGATTTTAGTTTAATAAACACTAACTTTATTTATTTTGCTTAAATTAATGTTAACTATAAAAAAATGAAAATAAAATTTAAAAATGAAATTTTTTTTAAAAATAGGATCGTTGAGTAAATGAATTATTTATTTTTAATATTTATATTTATTTAAGCTAATATCGATTAGGTATACAATAATCATAAAAATATAAAACAAATATTAAAAATAAATAAGTTTAGCATAAACTAAACTAATACTAAATTATATACTCTAATTAAATATAAACACTAGATTATTTTAATTTAAAGATGACAAATCTCCTTACTTAAAAACTTTTTTTCCTTAACTTTCTATATAAACTTCGTCACATTTATATTTCTTATTTATTTTTATGTTTTTTATTCATACTCGTCTCCTTCGTCTTTGTATTTTTCATTCAGACTCATTACTTTCATCCACACATATCTCATTCATCACACATATTGTTTACATACATTTTTTTTCTTTATCTTATTCATTCACATTTTTCTTCTTATCTCTCTTATTCATATTATTTTTTTCATCTACATTCATCAATTTCATTTATTCGATCATGTCTTTAATCCATTATATTATTTATTTATTTTTATTTATATTTTTTAAATTAAACCTAGAGATGTTATACACACTTTTAAAAATTATTATTATTAGCATCAATCAGACCGGCACAAGTTAAACTAATATATAATTAAAACGTCTTAGAATCGGTTAAACTAATGCTAAATTATTTTAATTAAAAAATAAATTTAAAAATGAATGATGAATTAGTCAATATTAATCAGAATCGATATCAATGCTTAACAAATTAATTTTTATGACTTTAACGTTACATATACATGTGACCTAAAGGCAAACTAAGAACTATTTAACATCAAAATTTTCTTGTAAGAGTTGACTTTTGATACATTAAATAATAATTTTTATGTACTAAAAATTTATGAAAGTTATTATTCAAATATTATAAGTGGTAACACAATCATGGATATAATTATTGTTTTAGGTGCATCTTTTAAAACTCTCATTTAAGTTTTAATTAAAACTAGCAAAGAAATAAGTTTTTACCTAAAAAGATTACCTATTCTCTAGGTGAAACCTTATATAAACCAACATTGAATTAAATATATTCTTTCATATCCATAAGATTATACATTCTTATTATATATATGTTCCAAGAATAAAAACTCAAAGCATATGAGGTCCTTGAAAAGTGAATGAAATATGCACCTACTAAAACAAAAGTAGAACAAAGTACAAGAAAGTACTTTTCTAGACTGAAAATAGATAGCTCTTATATTGCATGGATGTAATACGGGAAAAAGAAAAGTTAGGCGTTTTGGTTTATGTGAGGATAGTGATATTTTGATAATATTTTTTTTTATAATATTTTAACATCATTTACGTGTTGTGATTAATTCATGTTGGTGTTTATGATTATTATTGATTGTAGAATAATTTTGGATCAATCACATAATAACACGTAAATTATGTTAAAATGTCGTAAAAAAGATTTTGTCAAATATCATTATCCTTATCTTATTATGGTGAAGATTGCTGAAAAATGTTTGCCCCTGAAATAATTGTTACAATTTTCATATTTTCTTCCCATTTCGATAACATATTAATGGACAATTATATTTTAACAACATTTTGACAACAGATTATGTATCACTATTTTATTGGTTTATATATTTAAAATGGACCAATCACAAGTTGTCACATAAACAGTTGTAAAATGTTATAAAAAAAGTTGTTAAAAATACATTTTTCTATATTAATAACATGCCTATGGATAGAGATAAGGGACAAAAGTGTTAATTGCTACCGAAAAATGGTGAGAAGCCATAGAAAACTATGATAGGAACAGTAGGGACTGCGCCATTGCTAGAATTTAGGTTGAAGAACACATAGCCATAAAACATAAGCCAACCTAACTTAACCACGTAGCTTTGAAAGCTCAAACCACCTAACTGTTTGTGACAACAATTTTCTTCACAATATTTAAGGTTGTGGTTGCCATTACTTACTCCACATGGACATCCATATACACACAACTTCTTCATATATCAATTTAGAATCAAATTCCAATCCCTTATTTTTTCATCCTCTTTTCCTTTTTTATTTTTTTCAAAATGGTCATCTATCTAAACTCAATTATATATCCAGAATTAGTATATTTAATACTGCTAATGAAACATGTACTTTTAATATACTTTTTTAGTCAATACCTTCCAAAAAAAAAACAATAATTTTGTAAAGAGATATTTAAAATAGCCTTTGTCTAGCTAAATGTGACACAACATAATAAATCAAACGATCCAAGTATTTTTAAAAAAAATTGTCTCTAAACCTCTCTTCTTCTATTTTACAAGTTATATATCATTCACTCTCTTCTCTTCTTTCTTCTTCTTATAGTATTTCTTTATCCCAATTTAACACAAAATAAAATATAAGCATTCATCAGAAACTAAATAAATATTTTGACAAAATATTTGACATTTTAATATTGATTTTAGAACTATACTATTAATTTTTAATTAAAAAATAAAATAATTTGAAGCAAACTTTTCTTTACCAATGCTGATATAAGCTATTAAATATACAATATTACAAACTATTTTATGATTTAATATAAAGGATTTATAATTTTTTTATTAAACTATATTTTTCTCACTAATGTAATATTTAAGTTTGTTTAGATGATGCCCAATCATTTGTCTCATACATGTCCTTGCAAATTAAATAGTAATGCAAAAAGTTACTCAAACCAACCCTTTAAGCCATTTCATGAGCAATAATATGATAAATATATACTGTATTATGTAGAGATATTCTGATTCAAAATTAAAGATTAATCTTTTAAAACAATAAAGAAAATTGAAGGAAAAATTATCTTTTTAATAAAAATTGTTCTATTAAAATAAAATTATTTTAGAGTTATTTTATTTATCAGAAAAATAAGTTAAATTAATGAGGTAATTAGGTATCTCAATTCATATACAAAACATATAAAAAAGTATTAACAGGTTTCTCTCATATACTAAGTCTGCTGTGTATAAATTTTACATTTCCATACAGCTAAAAATTTAAAAACATTTTATGTGCCTATACATTCAAAGCAATTTTAGACCACACAAAAGAAATGACATGAAAAAACGAGTTGAACATCCAAAATTTCAATCTACTTTTGATCCAATAATGTAGTGATTTGATTCAGGCTTGTTTTTTTAATATAAAAGTATCAACTAGTAGATACTTCATTCATACTTGTTTTTTTGGATTTGCTACCTAATTGCCATGTTCTAACACACCTAAAAACTACAACATGCATAATACATAACTTCTCCAACAAATCCACAATACTTCTATTTGAATTGAACCTATACACTTAAGTATGTGACCCTTCATTAAACATGATTTCCCACAAATATATGAGCAAGTTTTAACTTAGCCATGGATATCTAGAAAACATGTTAGGATAATTTATCCTATATGACTAAAAAGCAACTTATAAGTACATTATAAAAATTACTCTCAAGTTATCAATTATAATAATTAGTTTTCAAAGACTGTATCATTAGCAAATTACAACATGAGTAAGGAGATGTTTTCTTATGCCACCTTTACTCCTTATAAAAGATCCAACTTTCACATGCTAATAACTTTTTTATTATTACAACGGACACGTTATTTTATTAGTTCGTTTCAATTTTTTTTTAAAAATATTTAAAATGAATGAATCACAAACTTTATAGATTCTTGTTTTCTATCAAATATTATAAAAAAATTATTAAAAAAATATTTTCCTAAAAGATTCTTGTTTTCTTTCTATCGAAGTCTGTATTATCACTGAATCACAATAAAAAAAAAAACAAAAGGGAGCTAATGAATAGTTTTTATGTAATTCAAATTCTCCTCTAAGAGTGTCATTAACTATTTTAGAGCTATATATCTTTCTATCTATTTCTATACTCATAAGAAATAAGATTAAATTTTTTAAAGAAAAGAAATCGTATTCTTCGGAAAATATAGTATTATTAATGTGAAGAAAAATAACAATCTTCTAGAATTGGGCTTGTATATAAGATTTCTTTTATAATAAGAATAAAAATCTTAAATTTCAGTCATTATTAACTAGTTAATTCAGTAATTAATCCGTTTGAAGTAATTCATTCGAGATTTTGAAAATTTAATTCTAATAGGTGTGACTCTTATGTGTTCTTTGGTATACTCTAATAAAAAAAAAAATTGTCTTTAGAAAAAATGAGTGGAGCAATAAGACAATGGTGGTTGGTGGCTATTAATGAAAGACACAACAAAGTAACTAAAGATAATAGCTCACGTATTTACTTACACTATATTGTAGCCTTTTTACTTTCATAAACTCACCGTCAAAGGGGTTGGTTATATGGGGACAACTCATTCAATTATGTCTCAATAATTACAATTTCAATCATTTAAAAAAAAAAAAGTCCTTTTCCATCTCCTCCCCAATATATTTATGGAAACTATTATTGAAATTTTAAAATAGACGGCTATTTAATGCCAATAACACACTTTTACTTTTTATTAATTTTTAACCTATATTTTTCAAAAGTAGTACTTGTCAGTAAACTTTTATTTGTGTTATTATTTTTATTTTCAGTGTGAAAAATTTATCTAATAAAAATAGAAGAAAATTATGTGTGTACAGAAGTGTAGGTTTCCAGCTACCTCTAAGGAGAATAATAAATGTAAGAGTGGCATTAGATCTACACGTCAGGACGGTGCATGAGAATCATAAGAGTATGGGCCAAAGTCAATTCAGGAACAAATTTAGTCTTCAAAATACGATTATGGATTTTTCATTTTCTACATTTTACTTTTCAAAAATAATTATTTCCTATTTTCTAAATTTTAATTTTTGAAGAAATGTTCATCTTTTATTATCAGGAATTGTTTTATTTATCTAATCGGAATTATCTTTGATTTTCTTCTTTTTAGAAAATTCTTTTTAGTAAAAAAGGTTATGTCAAGTAGAATTTAAGAAAATAAATATCAAAATCAATTATTTAATGAAAAATTTTTGTAAGAGAACATTTAAAAATAATTTTATTTATTTTCATTTCTTATTTTAAAAAAATAAACAATAAATTATTTAATCTAAATCATTAATATATTGATCAATTAATATAAAGTTGTTTTAGACTTAATTAACAGTTTTGAGTTTGAGTCTTAGATATTTTCGTTAACAAAACATCAAATCTAAAATCATAGTTTTTAAGAAGTTTTATTCAAAATAATAAAATTGTTCAATAATCTTATAACTTTAACCCTGAATTTTTACTTTTAGCTTCAATTGTAAGCAATTTATCAATTTACAAGTCAAACACTATTCAAAAGACATTGTTTTTCTTGCATTAAATATATAATTCATTTACTGTAATTTCTATCCTCCCTAAGACATTTAAATTGAATTTTGAATCTTCATGCACAACACTAAATTAAAAAAACAAAAAATAAAAAACAAAAAATTAATATGGTTTAACTGCGCCTATATTATCTTTCATTAAAATTAAGTCATAATTGAAAATATTTTTATAAAACCAATGGTGGGAGATAATCCGAATAGATTCTTATAAAAAAAAAAAGTTATTTTTTCTGCTTTCACTTAAAATAGAGTCAAATTATATATATATTTGAAAAAAAATGTTGAATATTAAACCTTGAGTTGAGGTAATGAAGTGTTATATATATAAGATGAAAGTCTAGGAAAGTGGGAACTACTCCTGTGTGGGTAATTAAGGTACCCTTTTGAAATGGCTTCCTCTGTGACATCCATGTCTTCTTCTACCATCCTCCTCGTTACCATCTGCACACTGTCCTCAATTCTGTCAGTTCCTTATGCAACAGCATCTGTGGAAGGAAGGACAAGACCCTTTAAGAGGGTTTATGCCTTTGGGGATTCTTTTACTGACACCGGCAACACCAAGAACGCAGAAGGTCCAAGCGGCTTTGGCCATGTCTCAAACTCTCCCTACGGTACCACTTTCTTCAACCATTCCACCAACAGGTACTCAGATGGAAGGCTTGTGATTGACTTCGTGGCCGAAGATCTTTCTCTGCCTTATTTGCCCCCTTATCGTCACCGCAAAGGCAACGACACTTTCGGTGTTAACTTTGCCGTTGCAGGTTCCACAGCCATAAACCACTTGTTCTTTGTCAAGAACAACCTCTCCCTTGACATCACTCCTCAGTCCATCCAAACTCAGATGATATGGTTCAACAGATACCTGGAAAGCCGGGAATGTGAAGAATCAAAGTGCAAAGACTTCGACGATACTCTATTTTGGTTTGGGGAGATCGGTGTCAACGACTATGCCTACACTCTTGGATCTACCGTCCCAGATGATACCATAAGGAAGCTTGCAATCAGCAGTGTCTCAGGAGCATTACAGGTAATATATTACAGTGGTTTTGGGTTTTGTTTTCTGACTTGATGAAGTAAAGTTGTAATTTTCAGGCATTGCTAGAGAAGGGTGCGAAATACCTAGTCGTGCAGGGTTTACCTCTCACTGGGTGTTTGACATTGTCCATGTATCTGGCTCCTCCAGATGATAGGGATGAGCTTGGGTGTGTGAAAAGTGTGAACAACCAAAGCAACTACCACAACCTTGTGCTGCAAAACAAACTAGAGGAATTTAGGAAACAGTACCCCCAAGCTGTCATACTTTATGCTGATTACTTCAACGCCTACCGGACTGTGATGAAGAATCCGACCAAGTACGGATTCAAAGAAGTGTTCAATGTTTGTTGTGGATCAGGAGAACCACCTTACAACTTCAGTGTGTTTGGCACGTGTGGCACACCAAACGCCACTGCCTGTACAAACCCTTCTCAGTACATAAATTGGGATGGTGTTCACCTCACTGAGGCTATGTATAAAGTCATTTCTAGCATGTTTCTGCAAGGAAACTTCACCCAACCTCCGTTTAATTTTTTGTTGGCAAAAAAAGAGAGGGCGGGGTGAATAGTTCACCCAAGAATAACGTTTGGGATTTGCTTGTCCTAAATGCTTTGATGCATCTGATTATGTATCTATGATGAGGGAATATTAATTAGGTTTTATCTGTTTTGCCAAAACTTGTGTCCACTGCATCATATATATGAGAAGTTCAAAGGAGTATATGTTATGTCGTATTTGTATTATATATCTTCATCTAGGATTCAAATTCTGCTGGTTGGATTAGATATATGCCTTATGCTATTAAAAATAAAGAATTGCAGAGAATAGTTTCGTTTTATGGGTTTAAAAAAATTAAAGGACAAGCAGTTCAGTGCAGTAAAAATTAGAAACGAGCGTGTGAATTGAGCAGCAATAAATAGGAATGGTGAAAGGAATTAAAGATGAAGAATCTAGAATACTATAATGGACCACATACCACTAAATTCATGCAAGTCTATTTGAGGTCTGCACATGCTGGTTGTTCTGGACAGTTATCTCTCCTTCCTTCCTTACCTTTGGGAAAGAAATATAATTGAAAAATGATCATATGAAACCAAACCAGATCCTCCTAAAAACTTCCCGGAAAAAGTATTTTTAACAAACTTCCCACAACATTTAAAACTAACCTAAGTATACGGTAATCATAATAATACCAAGGCGAAAATGTTTCCTTTAAAATTTTAATTTGACACTAGTGCATAATTGGCCATCCCTAGTAGTTGGATAAGAAAAACAACCCACGTAAATTATTAATCCGTGACATTTTCGTAAATAAATTGGACATATAGATGTTTGTTCGGAGGGGTCCCAACGTCTATAATATTATAGACGTCAGTGCCCCTCCTAACCGACGTCTATATAATTAAAAAGTCATTTTTTTTCCTCCATATAGACGTCTAATCCCATCACTCCGACGTCAATATGCTATTATAAATGTCGGTGCCCCTCCTAACCGACGTCTATATATCTGACAGGTAGGTGAAAAGTCATTTTTTTTCGCCATCTAGATATTTGATCCTGTCACTCCAACGTCTATATGCGATTATAGACGTTGGTTCCCCCTACATCCGACGTATATATATACCACGAATATTAATTTTTAAATCGAATGGACGTCATATTAGTGAGGTCCCCGACGTATATTCGAGAATTGACGTTGGTAGTTGGGGCCACCGACGTCTTAGTTCCTGTTGAATCGGACATTGCGAACCAGCAGTTAAGCGCACTTCACCGTCTTCCTTCGTCTTTTCTCTCTACGTGATTGCATTTTCAGGTGCATTTTATCTCTTTTGAACTGTTTAAATTTACTTTTACTCCGATTAAAGTAGTGTTTGATCTATTATCTTTCATTTGAACCGATTAAAATGAGTTTTCGTTGTGTTTTAGTGCAGTTTTTCTCGTGTCTTTGAGTAGCGAATGCACCTCCCCTTTGCTAGTTTCCTCGAAAGAAAAGCTTGCATCTTTTGGATCTCTTATGACATTTAACTCAAAGTCGAACCTGGGTCCTTGCCTAGCTTTCATGTCACCATATTCTTTTTCTTTGGCAGTTGGAATGAAACTAGGCAAAGACTCAGGTTCGGTTTTGGGTTGAAATGTCATAAGAGATTTAAAAGACACAATTTTTTCTTACGAAGAAACTAACAAAGGAATGAGGTGCTACGCTACCCAAAGGCACGAGCAAAACTACACTAAAACATAACGAAAACTCAGTAGACGTTGGTTAATGACATGACCGACATCAATAATGCCCTTAAACGTCGGACCTGCAGATTCGGACATCCTAACGTCACCCCACGTCTGTTAGAGATACGACGTTAAAAATCCAAAATAACATACGTCTAAAGCTCTTTCTGCACTAGTGTGAAAAAGGAAAATCTAATTGTAAAATTAAATTTGCCGATAAAAATAAAATTGTAAAATTAGATTTTTCAATTCGTGGGAAAATTATAAAAAAATACATATCAATTCTTGATTCACTGTAATGTCTCATGAGATGATTTTGCTTATATATAAAAAAAATTCAATGTCTCAGTTCATTGGTAAAAATTTCACAATAAAGATATGCTTGATTTGTAAACTTCCCCGGCAAGATTCTGTTTTACAATCTCTACTACTTTTTTGTCCACTATTTATTGGAAAACGTTTAATTATCATAAAATGTTTTTAATTCACACAAAATTATACTAATGATCATTATTAAAGCTAAGATAAAAAGAAAAGCCAATTTCATTTAAAAAAACTATAAAAAATAGCTAACTTAGTTTTTTTTTAACCACACTTAATTATTATTATTACCGTTATATTATAACAATAATAATAATATCAATAATAGGAAGAATAAGATGAGCAAAAATAACAATGATAATTAATAAAAATACTATAAGTAATAATTTTTTCAAAAAATTTAACAGAACTTCATATTCAGTGTATTTAATGATGTTTGGTAATATTAAACACATATTTAGGAATTAGAAGAGTTGGGAATTGTTTAAAACATTAATTGTAAGTATTACCCTCCACTTCACACAAGAATCGGTCCAAAAATGGTAGTGGATTTCGTCATCATCATATAAAGTACACATCTCATTTTATTATTTAGTAGTTACTAAGATTTTTCTTTCCTCTCCACTTCACTGTATCATACCAGAAAAGTATTAAAGGTAGCTTCATTTTCTTGTTATATGTATAATTTATATATGATATTTTTTTTTCTGCATAAATGACGTTTCTATTTTATTTTCTTCTAATGCAAAGTCAGAGAAGTTTAGTAAAGTGGGAAGGCAATTATGATGGATGGAATAATTTTTTTTTACATTAAGATTGTGGACAGAATGTATATATTTATCTTATTTCCATTTTGGAAAATGATATTTTAACATCAATTTTTTGACACTGTACACGTGTCAAAATATGGTTGAACGATTTTAAATAAAAAAAAATTTTAGTTTTTCCCTTCCAAATATGTTTTTGTCTCAGTTTTTTTAATTTAAAATCATCCAACCACATTTTGACACGTGTGCAGTAGTGTCAAAAATTGGTGTTAAAATATCATTTTTCCTTCCATTTTTATGCTCAAATTTCTAAAAATATCTTTAGTTTATACAGTATAAAATTATTTACTTTTACTGTTTTTTTCTGTTATCTACTTATTTTAAAAACTCTTATCTTATTATACAATATTTTATTCTCCCTTTCAATTATTTAACTCATAGGATATCATTAAGTTCATTTAAATTTCAAAAACACATTTCCTTTTCATAGTTTCATTGTAAAGATATATTGTCTTTAGAAAACATAAACCTAATGGCATCTGATTAAAACAATTTATTCTTTTTTAATGTTTTTTTATTATTTTTGCTACATAAACTATCAATTGTGTAAATTTTATTAGGTAATCGTTTTATACAAAAGTTATTTAATTAATATTTAAAACAGCATAAAACGAATACAAATATCCTCATTTATATGTCGAAAGTGAAATGAGATATAAATTTATTTTATAATTAATATATTAATTTGTATTTTAAAGAAGGGATAACCAATATAATCAACCTAACAATTATCCTTTTAGCATCCCAAAATCAGTATTAACAAGTGAATATTTTTTTTTGCCACTAAGTTTTATTATAAAGAAATACAAAAGCACTTCAATGAACAATAGAATCTTTCATCCATTTGTATGACCGTGGCTTGGCTTTCACCAATCATCATGTCATCTTTTGAATCTCAAACTTTTAAAATACAAATGATTATATTAAGAAAATATATAAAAATAGAATGAGTATAATACTAAACTCTTAACTCATAAAACTAAGATGATAAACACAATATATAAGATCAGTTGATGCATATAGTGCAATGACTGAGTGATGGACAACATAATCAAACAGATTGTTTGGAAGTAAAAATGAGCAAATTGTATAAACAGATGTTTAGCATTTTTGTCTTGAACTAGCTAAAATAAGTACTCGTAGTACATAAGGAAAACAGCATCAGGTGTATATTGGGGAAGATTATTCACAAAGAGATGAAGACGCAACACATCTTCTCTGTTTATGGTTTGCATATCAATCACATCTCTACTACATGTTAGAACCCACAAATCCCCTGAATTAACTCTCTTTAAGCTTCCCCGGCAAAATGGACAAGATTCTGACCTTGTGTTCCTGCATCATAAAGTCATAAAAGATATACATTAACCATTAAGAATAGGTTAATTTTGAAGGGGATATGAGGTTATGATTACCAGTCATTGTAACAATTTATACACATAGCATGGCAGCAATTAGGCAAAACCATTTTGGTGGTAGATTCTAAGCAAATGCCACACTCATGGTCTCTCTCCAACTCATAATCTGAAGCCATCCTCTTATCGTCCTTACTGCTTATCATCTCAGTGTTGTCATCATTTTCTTCACCAATGTTAGCTTCTACCAAATCACCATGAAGTCGTTGGAGTGAAGGTAATATGACACCTGCATTTGTAGATTAATGAATGAAACTTAAGCACAAAAGTGGAGAATATTTTGAGTGTTAATCAGAAATATATAGTTTAACTTCATTCAATTTTTTTATTACATACAGTAATATACTCAGTACTTACTGTAGAACTCCCTTACGGTTGCTTTCCTTCCACTTGAATACATATCTGATTTTCCATTAGTGTGCACCTAAAAACAGAAATAAAAATGAGAAAATCGAAGAAAGAAGCCATGAATTCAGCGTAGAAAAAAAGAAAGAAAGGGAGAGACACTAACCTTAAACACAAGCACACGGAAAAGATTAAAATGACTGGAAGGTAGACAGGAGCATGAATAATCCATCCATTGAAAGAAAAACAGAATCGGTGCCAGTTTACTGTATACTAACTTCATTTGAAGGTAATCCTCGCCATTCCCCTTTGGAATGGAAGCTGCCCTGCGAACAATTGAACCCATATCCTCTTTATGCTCAACCAAATCAACAGAATACGAAATAAAGAAAGAGAGAACTTACAGCACATTGGCATGCTGGATATCAGCCTCAAGTGCCTTGAGGGAATCCATGAAAGAGGGTGGTGAATGAAGTATTTGGTAATACTGCATTGGTGAAGATATGAACTATGATCCTTAGGGTGGAGAATAAATGGAGACATAGAACACAGAAAAATGGGATGGAAAATTGTTGGGAGTTGAACCAGTTGACCAACAAACAGACAGAGAAAAAAAGGCCTTTGAAGACGTCAGTGGCGTTTTCTTGACCAACACAACATTTCCATCATTCATTATTTCTATTCAACGTTCCCACTTCCTATCAAAATTCAATTTTTTTTTCTTTACCTACAACTTTTCAATTAATGAAAATATTTTAAAATAATAAACAATTAAGAAAATATAATGTTTTTTAAAATCTTGTGTACAATGTCTGGCTTTTTAGCACTGTATAATGTCCTAACCAGCCTTCACCAGTAAACAAGGAGCAGAAGAATAAATGCAGCAGTTGAACTACCACCATCATTTTTGTCCCTATATCATAGCTTCTTTGGAACTTTCTCTTTGGATTAAAACAAGATTCTGAAATCGCTGTTTTCCTTTAACACATCAATCTCCACTTTTTAGTTAACAAAATAAATTTACATTTTATAAATTTTTAAATACAAATATCTGCTAATATTTGTATTAAGAAATAATCCATTTTATAAATTTTACACTTTTCAAGCATAAATTACTTAAATCCATGTATCAATATATAGTTCACACAAAGCATCCTTAAATTTCGATTTCTGCAAGAATTTTTTTGTATGTTTCCACAAATACCTGTAGCCATCACAAACTTTTCACGAAAAGCCCAACAGAGGAAGGCCATGGACACATGTGGGACCCAAAACCCGAGCCCAGTGCACATACTTACACTTGGCAAGCTCAACCCATACCTCTCTATTCTGCAATGGCTGTCCCTACAATGTTCCACACTTTTGCGCTACCCTGTCACCTTCGCCTGCCCAAAACCTTCTCATGCGCTTCACCAATGGCTACAACAGCAACGGCATCTCCGCGTGCAATTGGGAGCGATTGTGGCGTTTCAATCAAGGGCCTTTTGTACCCAGCACTCTCTTATTCCAACACGCTTTACTTCAAATCAGCGTACAACGTGCAGATTGTAGTGGGCGACGACGAGCCCGAAGATAGAATCGTTTATCGCTTCAAGAAGGAGGTTCTCAAGGCTGGGGTGCTTCAGGAGTGTAGACGTAGACGGTTCTTTGAGAACAAACATGACATGATCAAAAGGAAAGCTCGCCAAGCTTCTAGAAGGAACCGAAAGAGGTTCACCTTTTTACCTCTAACCCCTCACTTTTCTTTTCCTAAGAAATCAAATTGTTTACGTTTATCTGCTCTGATGGATGTCATGCTGTGTCAGGAAGCCGCGGTCGAGAGCTTTGGCAGAAAATAAACACGATTCTGAAAAGAAAAAGGATGCTGATGACGATGATGATACTGGTATTGATAATTGGGAACTACCTGAAGGAGATATTCCATACACTTGATGTTCATGTACAGGAACAAACTGAGAAGAGAAAATATGACACTCTCTATTAACTACAATGTCAATCCCTCAAACTTTAGGTATTTGATTCCTTGTGTTCTACAGGCCTTGTACAGGGAAGGTGACTTTAAATGATAAGTCTTGTATGTATGAAAACTGATTACACCTGTTCTTAGTTGGTATGTACCATTTTTTCAAACTTTACTAGTACCTAACTTGTTTAGATACTGAACATGTTAGTGAATGATGATCAAGACAAAAGTGTGTTTAAAATGTAAAATTGAAAGAAAACATCTTCTTTGATTTTCAGTTGAGATTGATTTTGAACTAAATATTGTAATAACATGACCTTGAAATTTGAAGTTGAAGTAAAGCTGGAGTGCATGTTTGGATAGAAGTTTTACAACTGAGCACTGAACACAGCCACAGTTTAGTTTTGCAAGCTCGGTTTGTAAAATGAATTTCATCTTAAGTTTGCAAACCTTAATCTAAAAATAGGCTTAATTTTTGAAAAAGACCTATAGTGGAGGCGGGTATGGTTTTTAGCGATTATGATAGAGCTTTTTGCATTTTTTTTATGAATATTGTGGCTGTTATTAAATTTCTTAGAAACGAATTTGAAGTTGTAGGGATCAAAATTTCTGGTTGGGGAGGAAGAAGGGAGGGAAAACAAATGGAAAGAATAAGGAGAGGCAAAGAGCCAAATGTAATTTCATACTATTTGATGATAAGTGAGGTAAATTTATACTTAATAGAAGGGAGATTTAACTGTGCATGTAGGCTAACAAAGTGAGCGAACTCCCAAACATGGTGATAATGTAGTTACTAGAACTCACAAATATTTGAATAGCCACTTGACTGTTGGGAGCGTTTGAAGCATGTACATGTGTGATATAGCTTGTATTTGTTTGCACATTAGCAACAGGGGAAAATATAGAAGCAACAAATACTTCTGGCTATAAAACATGCTGGTTGATATCTCCATCATTAGTTCTCCAAAAGTCGTAACCCGGTTTCTGTATTTATAGTTAAATTTGCAAGCATAAGATTTTTTATTTTTATTTTTTACATTCGTGCAGTCAGGGCTGAACCATGTTATTAGCTGGAGATATGCCCTCTCTTACCAGAATGTGTTACATTATTATATGAACATATGTGATTCTTTAGTAACTATTATAAAGTTTAATTGCATCTCTTGTCCATAAACTACAAAAGTGAAACTGTTGTCATATCTACACCTTGACTTAAAATTGTAAAAAATTGAGTTTATTTCACATCCTTCTTATTTAGCACTGTACCTGAAGGAGTGAAGCTTTCCTGTATAAACAGGAGGCAAGGTTTCTAAGAACGAAGGTTTGTTTTTAGAGAGAAAGAGAACTAAGAGACAATTAGACTCACTCTAGTGCTTCCACCTCTTTTAAGAAGAGAAAAAAAGAGATATAAAGTTGAAAATTATAAGCAATACTACCTACAACAACAAAGTCGACAAATTATACTCGACTTATTGTGCTTAGCACCTTGCCTTGCCTAGACAGAGTTTGTAATTAATTCTATCCACAATTGTTCTAAGAAACTTAAACTTGGGAACACCTTTTTGGAATCCCGAAATACTCTGAATCTGCCAATTAAAGGGTTTAAAGCCAAAGTCCATGAAGAAATGACTTTTATTAACATTGAGCCATTGTCTTGAAATCAAATCAGTCTTGTGTACAAAATGGATAAGGGAAGTTAAAGTTTTCTTATTAATTCTGCAAAAGATGGAGATATTATACGCATAAGGAAACATTAGAAAGGAAACAAGTACATATATGAAGAACATTGTAGTTTTGAATCAGATATTAAATACCTCTAGGAAGAGCTTCCTATGCAAAACAAAAAAAAAAAAAAAAGGAAAAAAAGGTCACCGTGTCTAACCCCTCTTTGACAAGAAAAAATATCCCACCATTGACCCAAATAAAAAGAAAAAAAAAAGAAAAATGATGTTAATCCAGTTACAAAAGTACAACGAAAACCAAATTGATTGAGCAACTTGATAAGAAAATCTCAGTTTATAGTGTTAAAAACATTTTAATATCAATTTTGATGATCATGTTACCACCATTAGCTTCATTAGGGAGCATATTCATGGCCTTGGAAGCAATGCAAATACGATATATAATTTTCTACCTTTCATAAAACCATTATGCTGAGCACTGATAATTTTACTAATTAAACCTAATCTATTAGCCAATACTTTAGTAATAACTTTTAATAAAAAGTTGGAAACCATATTTATAGTACTTAGTATTATGAATTAAAGATAACAAAGGGCGGCCTGAGGTTTGACTATTTCATCTTTATTTTTGAAGTGAAAGTGTATCTATCTCATTTTCATATTTAATGGGTATAAAAATTTTGTCTCGTCCCATTTTCATAAAGTATGAAATTTTTATTTCATTTCTATTTTTGTTAGTGAATTAATGTATAATACCTTTATCTATGTCCATATCTATATCCACATCCATATCTATTTCTTTATTGTTCTAAATATTAATTAAAAATCTTTTACAAAAAAATAAAAATTACAATAAAGAAAACATTATTATTAAGTAATAAATGTCAAAAGGATACACATATTCTTTTATCTAATTATCAAAGATCAACAAATAAATTATAAATACATAAATTAATAATATCAAATAACTTAGATAAATCTTAAACAATCATAGGAGTAAAAATGATAAAATGTTTGTCTTAAAAAGTAGGTTACCAAACTAAAGATCAAAGAAAAGTTTATACAAGTTTTATTTGTCATCCTATCATCGAACACGAGACTTTTTAAGAATAAGAAAAGTGATATTAAGATTCATATATGAAAGAATCCAATCCTATTTGAAAACTTGCACCACAACATTATAAACATCACAAAAAAAAAAAACGATAGAAATTGTCATTAAAACCGTCAGTTCGATATACACGACTACCATTAAAACTAAAAACCACAACTTTAATCTCATTATGTGAAAAGAAAACCATTAAGAAAAAAATAATCCCACTCAAAAACTAGACTAGGAACATAAGTAGTCAGAAAATTGTTCATGGCATTAAGAGTACTACTAGGAACATTAAAAGAAGTTTCAACCATAGAAAAATTATTGACAGAATAAATCATGATTAAAGTATTTTTTATATTAAAACTGTTTGTAAAATAAGTTATATATTTTTCTTATGCTCCAGTGATTTATACTTGAAACAGTATGTTAAAACATTTGGAAGTTTATGGCATATGATTATTTTTAACATTTTTTTTTTCAATTTCATACACATTGTTTCTTATGTAAACGTTCATATTTTTCATCAAAACAGAATAATTACTTCCAAAATTATTTTAAAGAATATATGATTTTAATTATAATTAATTATACATTTAATTAACGATTGAAATAATTCAATTCTCGCAATTTTTTCAAATAGAAAATTGAAAGATTCTAGTTGAATTTGTTTAGCTTGGACTAAAATGATTTCCTAGAAATATTTAAGCACACTGTTATCGTTAAAATACCACAATTAATTTAAAAAAGAACTATATAATTAAGAATACTCTCCAATAAACAAAGAAGAATGTAATTTATTGAACTATAATAATTCAAATAGCAAAAGGATTTGCTACTGAATAACAAATCAAAATAAAAGTAGTATAGTTAGTTTATTAATTCCTCCATTCTAAACATAATATTTTTATATTTCTTTTTTGTTTCATAATAATAATAATAATATTAACAATTAGAGGTAATTCATATTGAAAAGGACATAAATGTACTGAAAATTGAGAATATATTTGTATAAAATTGTGTACCTCGATTTTAATAGTTACTATTTTGAAAAGAAGGGAATGTAATTCCGTAGTTTATAATTAATGATTAATATTATTATTTTGAATTTAAGAATTAAGTGAGTTTAGGAAAGAGGTCCGTGGTGGTAACTTGTAACTTGGGCTACGCATCGTTTTGTTTGCGAGCTATATATTAAACAGAAATAAAGGAAAAGAAGAAGACTGCATTTAGAAAAGTGAGGTGAAGGAAGGAAAAGCAAACGCAAACGCAAAAGCGATAGCGGCAGTGATGGAAGGTGAAGAGGGTTCTCAGCAGCCACAGTTGGTCCTCGCCGACAAACTCTTCCTTCTCCGGCAACCCGATGTGCAGGACATTGACAAGGTTCGCTACAAAGAGGATGTTTTTACTCACGTTAAGGAAAACGGTAACACTCTCTCTCTGTCTAATCCTCTTTTTCTATCTTCTTCATCTCATACATGTTATCACTTTTTTTTTCTGTTCAGATATGGTCCCTTTGTACGAAACCCTAGTCGCCGATTCCGTGTTGGACATGGATCGTGCCCTTTTGGATTCCATGCGAGCTAAAACTGAGGACGAGCTTAACAAGATCGACGAAAAGTGAGTTCCTCTCTCTTCATCCCTCGCTTTCGCTTTACCTACGATGCTTGCGACGACCCCCGATTTGGAATTTGGGATTTGAAATTTACTAGGTTAAATTGGGAATGTTCGTGAATCTGAAGGGGGAGTGATGAGGACCGCTACCACCGTAGGGTCTGTGACCCTAATATGTTAATTTTATTTTCCAATTACCATACCGTCTTATTTGTATTTTGGTTTCTGTCATTTCTTGTGCATCTTGCTAGTTGTTGGACTTTCGTATTTCATGCTGATTGATGCTTGCTGTCATCGTCGTTGTTATCGTCGCTTCGGTTGTGCTCTGCACCTTGGTAATGGAATTGAAAGAAATGGGGTGCGGGATGCCTGACACTGAAGTATTTTTGAAGTTGTGAATCCGTGTTTCTCTTAAGATTATCGCGACTTAAAGTTTTTTCCTCTAGCAAAGTTTATGGAGTTACTCAATAACGTTTTATGTGGAAACAATTTTTGTGTTGAATTCAATAGGATAAGTTAAGTTACTTGACGCATTTGTTGTGGTTTGAGACTTGAGTGGAGAGAATATTTTATCATAATTTTATTTTGAGAGTTAGGACAAGAAATTAGTTGCAAGATAGAGATCGGAGGCGACAATCCTTAGAAACACATGGCTTTCACCGAAGTGGTAATAGATAAAGTATGTGGAATGCAAGTTTAGCAAGATTCAGAATAGCTGTATCTTATTGGTAATTATTTGATAGCATACTATACCACAAACTACTCATTTTAAGTATCTTGGGTGCACACCAAATTATGAGGAGATAGAGGGTGATGTTGATCACCAGATCTAGCAGGGTAGATGAAATGGAGGGATGCTTGGATGTGACTCGTGATAGAAGAGATAGTATTAGGAACACAACCATTGGATAGAATTCCCATTATATAAAAAAGATGGTAAAGCCTCAGCTTAGATGGTTTGGGCTTGTTTGGAGAAAATCTGCTGGAACAAATTAAGGGGAGCTGACTGGATGGAAGATAGTCCAACAGTAGGTGGTAGAGATATGCTAAAGAAAACTGTAGGTCAAAGCTTGAGAGGAACTTAGAGGTAGCTGGTCCGGCTTTGCACATAGTATAGGAGAGAAATCTATGGCATCATAAGACTCATGTAGTTGACCGTTCCTAATGGAAAAGAATTGATTGTCATTGTTGTTGTATGCATAAAAGTAATGGTTTTTCTTATTCTTATATATTTAAAAGTTTGTTACAGACCAAGTTACCGAAGGCTTGTGTGGCTATAAATGGCTGCCAAGCCCAAAATATAAACGGTACATGTTGGATGGCATAGTAGTGTAATTTAAGCAAGGGAGTTGTTTTAATAGATGTAAATTCACTACACAGACATAAAGATGTGTAAATAATGTATTATGTAAGTTTCAAATTTCATTCTGCAGTGTTTTTCTTCAGTGTCATTTTCACTAAGAAAAAGATGAATGACCATTGTACCCTGTAAAATATAAATTTGAAGGCCGACTAAATTGGAGCTGTCACATTACGATCCTTGCCACTTGGCTATAAGAGGTCACATCTACAGCATTGATTCTCTTAGAGTTGTCTCAATGCATGAAATTTGTCCTACCTCTGCAGCAGTAATGAATGGTCCACATTCCACATGCTTTCTGGGATAGATTGCTCTTGCTTTTCTAGGTTGCAAGTGAAAAGAAGGAAATTACGTTATATCCCCAAAAACTATAATACCAGAAGAATACAAAATGAATAGACTGGGATAGGTGTATTCACTCCTGCATTTTCCATTTGTGTGATTCCTTGGAATGCAAACTATGATTTCTGGGGTCTGCTCTATAATTCTTGCAGTCATTATAATACATTTGGGTGCCTCTTTTTAGGATTGCTGATGCCGAGGAAAACTTAGGTGAGAGTGAAGTTCGGGAGGCTCACTTGGCAAAATCCCTGTTTTTCATCAGAATTGGGGATAAGGTATATAACTATTATGACCTGTTTATTTCACTTGTGCTACTTGAATTGAATTTTGGTAACACTCTTTTATGTACCAGGAAAAAGCCTTGGAGCATCTCAAGATAACAGAAACCAAGACAGTAGCAGTTGGCCAGAAGATGGACCTGGTGTTTTATACTTTGCAGCTTGGTTTCTTTGATATGGATTTTGATCTCATTTCCAAAAGCATTGACAAAGCCAAAAAGTAATGTTTTGAAATTCAAACTTCTGCAGTTATGCTCTCTGCCATATTTTCCAGTTAAGAGTTGTTTTTCTAACTCTTTGCAACATGTGGTGGCAGTTTGTTTGAAGAAGGTGGTGATTGGGAAAGGAAGAATAGACTGAAAGTGTACGAAGGCCTGTATTGCATGTCCACTCGAAATTTCAAGAAGGCTGCCAAATTGTTTTTAGATTCTATTTCAACCTTTACAACATATGAACTCTTTCCTTATGATACCTTCATATTTTATACGGTTTTGACCAGCATTATATCGTTGGATAGAGTTTCCTTAAAGCAAAAGGTATGTTGATTCTTTCTTGTTTACACTAATTGTCCTTTTCTTTTTACTGTGTATTATAAATTATTAACAAGTTCATTTGCATCAGGTGGTAGATGCTCCAGAGATCTTGACGGTGATTGGCAAAATCCCATATCTTTCAGAGTTTTTGAACTCCTTGTATGATTGCCGATACAAGTCTTTCTTCTCAGCATTTGGTGAGCAGACATCGGTCAAATCTGAGTAATTTTGAAAGTTTTGATGCCTCAGTGGAGACACTTTAACTATGCATGAATTATTTTGCGATATAATTTAAGAATTTGTGGATATCATCCATGTTGAATAAGAACTTCAATATGCCGATGGATAATCACTTCCTATCTGTTTGGACCCATTATTAATAGTATTGTTTCATTTTTAAATTTATTTCAGCTGGCCTGACGGAACAGATTAAGTTGGACCGCTATCTGCATCCCCACTTCCGATATTACATGAGGGAGGTCAGAACTGTTGTGTACTCCCAATTTTTGGAATCTTACAAAAGTGTAACAATTGAAGCCATGGCCAAAGCTTTTGGAGTGACAGTGGATTTCATTGATCTGTAAGTAAATGCATTTTACAAACCCAATTTTGGTTCAGTACTTGTTTAGTTCTTAGATGCCAAGGAAAGTTACTAATTACAGTATCTGCTTCCAGGGAGCTATCCCGTTTTATTGCAGCAGGGAAACTTCATTGTAAGATTGATAAGGTTGCTGGTGTTCTTGAAACTAATCGCCCTGATGCCAAGAATGCACTTTACCAAGCAACCATTAAGCAAGGGGACTTCCTATTGAATCGGATTCAGAAGTTGTCACGTGTTATAGATCTTTAGGCTATCTCTTGCATTTTAGATCCAAAGTTTATTGGAAAGGCAGAGATAATGACATTTTTAAATCTGAAGGACATCCTGTTAAATTCATTTCACTATGAGGGTGTGAGGCATGATATTTCTGTAGTTCTCATTTGATTTTGGTTTAGTAATGAACAATCGAATTTACCAAATTTAAAATTGTCAATCAGTTTTCAATTATTTTGGTGATGAATATATTCAATTGTATGACTGGCCGTTTCGGCATGCACCCCAAACGCTTGATCATTTTGCTTGCTTGTAAAGCACACCACCCTTTCATTCCGTTACCCCATTATCATTCCCTACTTCTGCTAGGTTGAAACAGGACATGGTACGCTATATTACCAACTCTGCCGCGAGATAGACAGCACTGGGTAAGCTGTTCTTATTATCATCGAGTTCCCTGCTGTTCTTTTTCTTCTTCTTAATGTTTCCCTACAGATAGAATCAGGTTAAGGCTACCATGCCGGTGCCTTAATTCCTAGGATCAAAGTTGGTTATATGTTCTGAACTATGTAATTCAAGATATCTTGTTTACTTTTACGGTAGCTCTTGAAAGGTAAAATTTATTTCGAACGAAAATTGCTTTGATGAAATTATTAACTCGATAATTTTTAAAGGTTAGTAACAAATTTGTTGGAACTAAATGTAAAGAACTAACTTGAAGGTGTTTTATATATTATAAAAAAATTGCTAATTATTTTCTTAAGAATGAAATGATATTAGCATTTTAGAATGGAGAGTACCAATAAGATGTGACATTGTTAGCTGATAATGTATCATTTTAAGTATCTGACTGAAGAAACAAAATTAGGTTTCTTTTTATGGAAATTCAATATTAAGTTTGCACGTGTTTAAAACTCACAAAGCAGTAGATGCATTAAATAATGTGAATATTCTGTTTGTTATATAGTGCTTTCATCAGTTTATGAAAGAAAACAATTTAAAATGATCTCAGAATCGACAGTCTATGCCTAATCAAATGAAAAATGATTGATTACTCATCAAAAGGTGCGTCATGAACTTATAAATGAAATATGTACTCTTATCCAATATAAAAACATAGTTATCTTCTAAAACAAGTAGTTAAGTATAAAAAATATCTGATTTTACATTTGGTGATACTATAATTACATTGGATACATTTTCTGAAAACTCTACTCAAATACGAAGAAATCGTAAAAAGACAAAGACAATTTGGAAAAGCCATTACAAGAGAAACTTGTAAGATTGCAAAGAATAGTTTTTTAACAAGTCTATAGACACGTAAGACCTCCTTGAGAAGATCACGAGTGTTGTGAAAATTCTTGTCAATTATTCTATAAACAAAGTGTGCTCTAAGCTTACCTGTAAAACTCTATATTCCAAATATAGTTGAGTGAATATCAAAATTAGTGCTAAATTGTGTGTGTTTCTCTTTAAGATATTGAAAGCTAATTAGCGAATCTTATCCAAAATCTATAATTGTGTGTTTTAGGTAAGTTTAAAGAGACTTATTCAAAAGATATTTCCACTTTATCTAGAAAACAAGTAAAAAACTACTTTGATAGATAGACTTACGAGTAACATGTTAAAATAATAATATTAGTTCATTTAATTATATCAAAACATATTTGGTTAAGTATAGTCTCATAATACAAATGAAATTATATTAAAATCTTGGTGTTTTTATCTCTTGCCCAATTTGTCTTTAAACTTGTTTAAGGATTAATTTATTTTATATCACAGAAATATCAAATGAAGTTTAAATTCGGCAAACAGTTTTAATTAACAAAACCCGACATCCCTTCTCAGTTTTTGTTCTTTACAGCATAAACTAATCCATCGGAAGAGGTTTACAACCATAAAATAGAGAAATGAATAAAATTAACACAAGAAATAATTAAAATATATATATATATATTTTTGTTAAAAATATCTAAAACCGTTTTTAAAATAATTTAAAGAAATTTTGAATTCTTTGTTTGTTTCAGTTCATTGAATTTTCCACTAGGTGAGTGTGTAGAGTGTACAGATTTACTACATCAATCCATCCGAATTATTATAGTTAATTTATAGAAAAAAAAAACTTAAAAGTGTTACATATTTATTAAGCAAATTAGTACAGAGGTGAGAAATGAAATGAGAAGGAGTAATTATGGAGAGGAGTCATGTTTCCGACAGGTTTAGCCGTTGTTTTTGAGTGTCACAAAAACGAAGCTTGAAAGCAAGGTATATAAAAAAGCGAGTGTTGTTGTATCCATATACTAGTTTTATGGTTTATGAGCCACACACTCGACACTGAGTTCAAAAGGCAGCAATATATTTTATTTTATATGCGACATCGTAGTCGTGGACGCATACCATGTTACCTCCCGTTCCTGTTCCTATTGCTATTGATATCAACGCTATAAAAGATAAGCTCTCCTTTCAGTTGCGACCTTGGCAACGTTCTTTCCAATTCTGGGTTCGAGCCATTGACATTTACACCGGATACAAGGTCTCTCTTTCTTTCTCTCTCTCTCTCTTGTATTCATTAATATGCTTTGTGTTTTCTTCTGTTTTCGCTCCAATTTCAATATTCATTCATTGTTTAGGTGTTTCAAGTGAGAGTCAATTTCGTCAAAGATGTGCAGAAGCAGGAAGCAATGTGGGAACGACAGCACGAGCTTGCTGCCGATAAGATTTTTGCCTTGTGCTCTGACCTCGGTGGTTTCTTCCTCAAGGTGTCCCACATTTCGAAATCTATTTATTATTTGTTCTTTCTTATTCCTCTTTTTTCAGTTTTATGTGTTCGGGGTATTTCATTCCTTTTTCCTTTTTTTAATCGATTGGATTTTCATTTATGGAGGGATTTTATTACTTGGCATTATGGTTTTTGCATGGCCTTATTATTTTGGTTGATCATCCTATGGACTTGATGTGATGCTGAGTATGATACAGATTGCCCAAATTATAGGGAAGCCTGATTTGGCTCCGGCTGCATGGGTGAAAAGACTTGTTACGCTGTGTGATAGGGCTCCTCCTACCCCTTTTGATGTGATGAAACTAGTTTTGGAGAACGAGCTGGAACAGGGTATTGATGATGTGTTCGAGAGGTTCGATGTTGAACCCCTAGGTTCTGCTTCAATTGCTCAGGTCCGTTTGAAACTTCTGGCCAGCTATCTTATTTTCATTGCGCTTAATAATTGGCATCATTTTGAGTTGTGGTAGTATTCTTTTACCTTGAAGATAAAGTGTTTGTGCATCACTCAACTGATCTATTAGAAAAATAGTTATGGGTAACAGTTTATTTTGCTATTGTTGGCTGTGGGAGGATCAGCTACTGCTACTCAGGTCCCTGGAGGGGTCTGTGACCAACCAGCTACCCATGGGGATTATAGGCACTTGTGAGGCTTCCCCAAGTGTTTCCAACACCTTAGTTAGTGTCTATCAGAGGAGCTTATACTGTTTACTGTGTCAGCTAAAAGGAGAAACATATTGTAACTTGTAAGGTACAAAGGTTTTGGGGACAGGTGATACTTTGGGAAGGGTATGCAGTATGCACATGCTTTGCAATGATTTTAGTGAGATTTCCTGTAACAGTATAAGAAGATAATGTGAGTTCCTTCTGTTATGAGAGAATATTTTAGATTGGATTCATTCGCTGCGTACTGGGTTGCTTGTCTTCTGTGTGATGATTGATCAGTTGACGTGATACCAGGTTTAGCTAATCCTCTTCGTAAAAGTTAGGTTTCATATGGCTAGCATGATGTAAGGTGGAACAACAACAATATCAATATCAAAAGATGATTGAATTTGTTTACTCAATTCCAACTTATACTAAAATTTATCGTTTTTTTTTGCAATTATAATGATTTTTCATTTTTTGTTTTATAGATAGAGTCTTTGAGATTGGGAACAGTTTGTAAGAGTAAAAGGTCCATAATAACTATTTGAAAATCCCAGCACGATCCATAAAAGTGTATTTGCAACAGTCTTGAATTATATATTAGGATTTAGTACCATGCAACTGACAGATGTATTGTGGTCATATACTAGGTTCATAGAGCAAGACTGAAAGGTGATACAAGTGATGTTGTCGTCAAGGTAAATGAATCAAATAAGTCCAATGGATTTGATTAACCAGTAAATCTCTGATTCTGATTTCATTTTGGTATAATAGGTTCAACATCCAGGAATTCAGGATCTGATGATGACAGATATCCATAACTTGCAAGCGTTTGCACTGTACATGCAAAAGACAGATATAAAATTTGATCTATATTCGGTGACTAAGGAGATGAAAAAACAGGTGGAATTAATTTCTTTGTTAGATTTCTTCTTTAATCTATGTGGATTATTTGATTTCCACATGTTTTCTTCCCCAGTTTTATGGATTTGCTTGTTTTTCAATTACAGATTAATGTAGAAGTTCCTATCAAGAATAAAATGTACTGTCTACCTTCATTATGTGAAATGTATGACTGATAGGTTTAGGAATTTCTATGCAATTTATACTAGAAACATGCAATCAAGTGGTAAGGAAGTTCCCAACATATCTAACCTCTTACCCAATTGTTTTCTGTTTTCGAATGAGTTACATTAAATATTATTTGCCAAGGGCAGGAAGTCATCATTCTTACTGAGGTATCTTGGAGTATGTTGTGATTAAATCTCATACTGAATCTTTATGAGTGTGGTGATGGTATTATTGATTCTTTCCCTCGCTCCCGCTTCCCCCCTCCCCCCCTACCAAGGTTTTGAGAGGAAATAGGTGCTTTATCTATTAAGTATCAAGTTTTGATTGAGAAAACACACTGGCCTACCCGCTTCTACTTCAGTTGATTGTCTTTAAATTCTGTATAAATTTTGTTTTTTTTCCTATGCTTATCGCATCATAGTCATATTAATATTGAGGCTCTTCCTGAAATTAATCATGAAAAGTTCTGAATATCTACCTGTTGATTTGTGACATTTTAGATTGGATATGAATTTGATTTCAAGAGGGAGGCTGATGCGATGGAAAGGATAAGAAAGTTCTTGTATGAGAATAACAAAAAGACTCCTGTTTTGGTGCCACGAGTAATACGAGATATGGTTACCAGGTATATTATGCAGTCCAACATCTTACATAATCTTGATAATATAGTTTAGTAATGGACAATAATGCTTAATTCCCTATATGTTTCCAGGGAAAACTGCCAGCTATTTATTCATTTGACTTAATTGTATGGCTGTTTTAGAAATGTTTGATAGTTTCTTAGTTTCTGAAGTCTAAATTTGCATGTTAAATGTCAGTTAGTACTAGCTTTACTAATTTCTCTGTGTTGTCTAGTGAATTTTTTGGCGAAATGGTTTTGCCAATTGAATAATTTAGGTAACTAGTTTTTTTCGACTAAATATTAAAAGTGGAAACAGTAGAAAAACATGGATGGTGGTTCACTGCAAGTTGTACAATATCGGGATCTATAATTACGGACCATGCTTCAAGCATCCCATCAATTACTTTTTAGCTTTGTATACCAACCACGGTATGTTATGAAAAGACCCTTTATTGTTAAAAGCAAGGTTGAACTGAAAACAATAAAGAAAAATATTTTTCCTATATTACACATTCGATCTTGATCAAATAGCCAGCAACAGTACGATACTACACACACACACATATATATTTGCTTGGTTAAACTTTTTAAGACGTATGGGTTCATATGCATATTGGTTGTGATGAGCTTTTTATGTAACGAGGAGCTTTTTGGATAGTACAGGAGGGTCCTAGTCATGGAATATATTGATGGGGTTCCAATAATGAACCTTGGTGATGAAATAGCAAAGAGAGGCATAAATCCTCGTGGTAAGGTTGCGGCAGCAGCAAAGCAGTAAGTTCCTGAGCTATAGATCCTAAAGCTAGTCTTTTAAACCACACTTCTAAGTTCATAGCTTATAATGACATGAATTCTGACTTATGGCATTTGCTTTTAGCTCTTGTCTATTTTCAGTCATCGAGGTATATTTATTCATTTGTTCGATGGTGTTTTTGTTATTACGTTGAAAAAGAAATTTGAGAAGGAAAGTAAAACATGGGGAAGGACACAATGTTCTCCAAAAGAAAAGGACAAGAATAAACAAGAATACAATTAAGATTTCAGTACGGTGGTAGTCACACTTAACATGAAAAATGGCCACTCTTCGAATAAATCATGAAGAGAATGTCATGTTATAGACCTAATACTATCCCATAATGAGTTGAAGAGAGCAACATACCCTTAAAGATGTAAGCATTCAGCTCCCACTAAATGCACCAATGCTCAGTTTGCATGTTTTCTGCCAAAACCTCTATTACAAATAATCAAATCTTTGTCGCTTAGCAACATAGCTGAATAGAACAAATGAAAGTGCCTTCTTGCTCCTTTTTTTTTTTGTGTGTAAAACATGTCAATTTTATATGGATATCTTTAAACTTCTATTGAAAACGGGAATACAAAAAAATGTTTAGAACAACCTGGCATTGATTTCCTACAATTATATTTTGTTCCATGACCAAGTGTTGTATGTACTATGAGGCTTAAATACATCTTATGGTGAAGAATCAATTAACAAATTGTAATATTAAGACAGCTTTGATAAATCTTGGCACTCATTCCACTTTCCACATGTTTGGTTGTTGTCCTGCTTTTCTTAGGGGGGTGTGAACAAATGTCAGAACCAGATAACAAGGGGATAGTGAAGTTTGAACGACACATCTTTTTCTGGAAGATTTATAATATAGACGATTTTTATTCATGTAATTTTCGTAAGTGTATTACACTATTAACTTTCTTATAAAAGTGCAGGAAAATTCTTCAAAGCTTGACTCTAGCATATGGTCAAATGATTTTAAAAAGTGGATTCTTCCATGCAGATCCTCATCCAGGGAACATCCTGATTTGTAAAGGATCAGAGGCAAGTCATAAAATATATTTATTTTCGAATATCTCTTTTTAGTGTTATTTAATCTATCTTCAGGTGAATCCTACTGTTATTTTAGAGATGTTTTAATCAAGAGGAATTTGATGTGGAAATGAGACCGTAATAGTGGCTAGAATATTGAAAATTACTTTTCAACATAGATGCATAAATAAATTTTTTTTTTTTTTTTTTTAACTTTTAACCATCCTAATGTTAGTGACTTCCCTCAATTCAGGTTGCCTTGCTAGACTACGGGCAGGTGAAGGATCTCCCAGAACAGTTGAGGCTTGGCTATGCTAATCTAGTTCTTGCAATTGCCAATCGGGACCCATTAAGAGCTGCAGAGAGCTATAGGTACTGAAACTTGTCTTATCCATATAATGCTCTCTTGTTTGTTGAAAATCAGAACATAAGTATATACCTTAGCTAATACTGAGTTACAAACTGCACTACCAGTGCTGCTGGGAATATATAACGAAATCAAGGGATTAGTTGATGTAGAATATAAATATGTTTAAGAGATAAGGAGACTGGAGAGGAGAAAAAATAAATTGAGGTAAATGTTGGAAAAAAATGAAATATCTATATTACTTAATTCTGCATGGTAACAAACAGATTTGATAACTTTCTGTGTTTCCTTCATTATACCTTGACAAAATAAACTGGATCTGGTTCCTTTAAAGTGAGATGTAAGAATGTATTTACCCTTAATTTAAATTAAAATATCTAACAAACTTAACCCACTTTAAGTCAAGGGTGGATGCTTCCTTAACTTGTCACTTTAACGGAGCCAAATCAGAGAAACCATGACTTGAATCTCAATTTGTCTAATATCGAAGGTTCTAACCCTGAATGTATATGAAATCGAGATTGGGTCAAACTAGATAGTAAACACTAATCACAAATCACAAATTCTAGTGCCCAAAGTATATGTACCTTGGTATCTTTTCCTAAAGTTGACTTTTCTTTCCCTTACTTTATCTATCTCTAGATACTAAATTGTTTCACCAGAATGGTTTACTGTTAAGATGGTTTTTTTGAAATATGAACTTCGCTGGAGGATGGCTGGCTTTCAACTTCATATTTTTATTTGAAACCAGTTACTGCATATGTGCAAATCAAATTATCTGACTGCTTGTTTTACTCTTTTATTTTATAGGGAACTTGGTATAGAAACCTTGAGCAGTTGTGAAAATGGGCTACAAGAATTGTTTAGACTAGCAGAGACAATGTTTGATACAAAATTGCCTCCTGGGGTTGTAATGCTGCAACCTTTCTCAGATGAATCTTCAATTAAAAAAGTTGCTGTTCAGGTATGTTATAGAATCCAATTTACCGTTTCCCATTTCCTATTCAGTGTACACATGGAAAGCTAAAACCCTGCGATTGAGGTGTTAGTTATGGATAAGAAAAAAAGTTAATCCCGGGAGGACTTGAGTAGAAAACAGAAGAAAGAGAATTTTTTTAATGGGTTTATATATATGATTTTATTTATTATATTGAGAGAAAGGGAGGGGGGGATCGTGTACAATGATGGAAGTGAGGTTGAAACCTGAGACCTAATGCTCATAACCCCAACCACTAGATCGACCCCAGAGGGTAGGGGGCGTTGAACACAAGGGAAGAAGCCCAACTATACCAGAACAAATCTCAGTTTGCTAACTCCCCTCATGACTTCAACTTTCCTAACAATTTAATATTATATTTTGATTGTTTTCTGCTAATTTTTATTCACTGAATTTTCGTTTCTTTCTGTCTTTTTACGATAGTCCTTTCCAGAAGAACTTTTTTCTGTACTTCGGACAGTGCATCTACTGAGGGGACTTAGCGTTGGACTTGGAATCAATTATTCTTGTGCAGAACAGTGGAGGCCCTTTGCAGAAGAAGCTTTGTCCCAAGCTGGCAGATTAAAAGGTGGCACTATGACCCTTTGTCCCACGCCTTACATGTTTTTGAGTGCTTTCATTCATTGGTCGCTTTTATGTGTCTATTTCATATTAAGATACCTCTCCATCCTACTAAAGTAGCTGCATCTACTTCACTTGATGTTTTCACAGATAAGAATGTTAAGAGCAGAGGCAGGTAAAGTAATTTTTTGAAGGGATCAAATAGAAAGATATATCAATCTAGATTGTTGATTTTGATTGACTGGTCACTTCTGCGAAGTTGAAGAAAGGTAAATTTAAATTATCCCTCTTATATACGGTAAACTAGTTTGACATTGATGGCATTCACAGTAAGATTGTGGTGCCTCCTCAAGCAAGTTTTCTTTTGAATTTAATGTTTCAGGATTGTACACGTTTCATATAACAGTTGTTACATTGCCATTATTGAAATTTTGAGAAAAATATTTAACAAGGTATGCAGTCTATTGCTAGATTAAGAGAGCATCAATAGCCTTCCACTCAACATACTATTTAGGTGGCAATAAGATCCTGTTTTTGTTAAGAAAACAAGGATATGATGTGTTGTTCAAAGCGTTATTGGATATAACTATAAAGTTGCTTGGCTAATGAGCAATGCAGAAAATTCACCTGCATGTCCTCTAAATGGGAATTGAAGAGCCATGAAGCAACAATGTTGTCGTGGAGAAGTCAAGCAAACGTGTTGCAGATCCAACAACAACTATCTACAGAATCATATCTTTTTTTTTATTAAGAAGTGTCATTGAAAAGGATGAGAAAAAAGCATTAAACCAGTATTAATGTGGAGAAGATCGACTTCATCTCATGGCAATCATAGGAGAAAACCAAAAAATTATTAAAATTATTTTAAAAAAATACTACTAGTGCCATATTAAGTGAGAAAAGTAAAAGAACTATTTATATATAGAACACACACACACACATTGAAAAGGATGAGAAAAAAGCATTAAACCAGTATTAATGTGGAGAAGATCGAATTCATCTCATGACAATCATGATAAAATATTTCTTGTTTCCTACGAATTGATAAAATATTTCTTGAAATATTTATAAGTTTCCTACGAATACAATTGTAATGCTTATTTACTGTGTCAGTGAATTGAAATGTTAGTAACTTCATTGTTGGCATCCAATGATGTTCAATTATTTACATGAAAAGAAACGCAAGAAAGAAATAAAACATTGTCTTTGCTGAGATGAGGAAAAACAAAGTTGTATAGAATCTTCGTTTATGTAACATATGTATAATAAAATATAATAATAATATAAACAAATTTATATCATAATAATAAAAATTAAAAAAATTTATAAAATTAATAATAATAAAATATATAACAATGTAAATACTTTTATATTTTAAAAATAAACAAATAATAAAATAAATTTTAAAATATTAATAAATGTGTCATCTTATAATTTCTTTAACCTTTTTATCCTTTAAATCAATTAAATCACTAAAAAAAATCGTTTTCTTACATTTCTCATTATCTTTAACTTTTTTTCTCATTATCATTATCGAATAATCATTCTGAAATAAATAACAACATATTATTAATCTTGTTTTAAAAAGAGTTAATTTTGTAATAATTTTCTAAAACAAACAAGGTATGATTGAATTAGAAAGAAGAAAAAAAAAGAGAGAAGGAGCGATTGAGTGGCTGTTGCCGAACTGTTAAACGATGAGGAGTAGGTGGGCTAGGGCCCAGCCCAAAAGAGAGCGGGTACTTGGTTGAGTTCTAGAAAAAGAAGAGTGCGGGGTACGATTCCCGCTCTAATTCCGTAATTCAATACAAAAAGGGCGCCAACAAAAAATCTGCTTTCTCTCTCTCTCTATTTATGCTTTTCTTTGATGTTTTCGTTGCGGATTACCCGACCCGCACAGAACCGAAGCGAAGATAGCATCACAAATGTTCGGTAGAATCAGGGCATCGACTTCGTCACTGGAAACCTTAGAGGGTTCTCCTTCCAAGATTCTCAAAGATGACACCTTCTCCATCTACGGTACACTCTTTCTCTCAATTCGCTTAAACGAAATCTAGGTTATCGATTTTAATTACGCACTCAACACTGTTTGCGTCTGTGACTGGATAATATCTTATTAAATTGTCTTTCCTTCGATTCAGAGGCTACTCTCATGAAGCTAAAAATTGGTGCGCGACTTGATACAAGTGAGGTTATAGACGATTCTTCAGTTAGTTCACCTCGTGCTAAAGAAGCAAATCCGCCAGATTTTAATCCAGAGACCACTTCATGTTCCGAGAAAACGATGATGGACACAGAGTCTGATAACTCTTCTCCCAGGGTTGGTGATATTCTTTCCGGTGAGAACTCAGAACAGCGAAGACAAGTTAATCTTACCATTCTAGATTTCTATAGAGTGGTGAATACCGGACATGTTTCATCTTCTGCAAAGACAACAACTTCATCGGAGAATGGAAGTTCTGAATCTATGTCGTCAACTTCTGTTGATTATGATTGCGGAAATGAAGTGGTCGGTGTCCAAATTTTGCAAGATTGTGAAATGTCGGATTAGAGTTGTATTTATAATGACCTGGAAGCAATGAAATGAGCAACACAAATATGTATACCTTCCACTGTTCCATGCAAATTATTTTCAGCTGTTGTATTATATCACATTCTTCTGTTTACATTCAGGTGTGGACCAGTTTAGTTTCAAGCAGAAATGCTAGTTAAAATCTTTTGCCTGTTTCAGTCATTATTCTTGTTCACTGGTTCGACTTCAGGAGCAAATTCCACTAGATGGTAGATTTTCTATTATTCTTCAATCACAACACTCGTTTGCAACTAGTAAGTGCCCGTTGCACTGGCACTTTAGTGTTCAGGGAACATGACCCGTTTAAATCTGACATGATAGAAAAAGAAAATGACATGGGCTAGAAGAATCCGAGTCCAGCAAAATTTAACAAAATTTGAGCAACTGTTTAAACACGAAAATTAATGTAGTTCTACATTTGAGACCGAAAACAATTGATACATTATTGAAACTAGAAATGGCATGAATATTGGAACTGGAAATCTGTGATTTATTATTCTCTCAGCCATGGTGCTTGAACGGGGGTCCAATCGCATAATTCGCCTTCCTTGAACCATAGAGCTGCCATACATGGAAAAGCCACAGTTAATCAAGAATCACAAATTGCCCAAACTATTAAAATATTATTTCTAAAAACGATGGTTCCTGTTTACTAACTTAAGATATTAGTGCCCATAACTACACCAATTGTTGTTTAAAAGAATAATTTGGGAGAAGTCAACAAAACATTCACTCTCTTTAAATAAACCAGATTATTTGGTTTGCAAGACATTTTTCAAATGATTAAAACCTTAATAACATATATGGTAGGTCTAAGGCAGCATTTGATTTATTGGCGAACTCGGTAGAAATTCAGAACAACGGGTTGAATTATTGCATAGATCTTGATCTAATAATGTATTCAATATGCATACAATTGTCTGTAGTTAGGCTAAGCTAACAACTAGAAAAGTATCATGATTCTACAGTGAACTCTCAAACAGTTACAAGTTTACAAGCACAGGGCACAAATATGTTAAATTGTGTGTACACTGATTGAAGTTACAAAATTGGATTAATCCATGGTTTCAACCTCATTACACAGTTTTGGACAATGAACTTGAATACTCAGCTCGAATTACTATGCTCTGCAACATATATTGAGATTATAATGCTAATTTGATGTTTTCAGCGTTTTCTTTTTCCAGTTTTGTTCACTACAAAATAATCAAGTGCTGGGCCTACAATATAGCAGTTACGCCAAAGAATTATGTTTCATATTTTAATACCTTAAATTGCTTTCTTATGAAGTTGGAATCTTGGATATCAGTTAGGGTGCTATTACTTTATGTTTGGATCCTGTTATATATTTTCTAAATGATTATTTTATAAGTTTTTGCAAGTCAAGCTTTTGATTTGAGTTTGCTAGAGTTCCATGACTTTACCTAAATTTTTAAGTTAAACAACCTAGTTGGTGGATAATACCACAAAATCACTCCTACAGTACTACTTTTGAAAGATACGGCTTATTGTCATAAACATTCTACTTTTTTAACCATATGCAGTCCGTAATGTAGTCCTTTTACCATTCGGTGGTAAGCACTTCAATAAAAAAATCATTATATTTATGCAAAGTTCGGGTTCAAAGGGCTATTCCCACAAAAATGTTCCTTAAAAGCCAAACTTGTCTCCAAAGCAATTTAAAATTCAAGCTTTTTTGTGTATCCATAACACTTCAGCACCCTTCTAAAGTTCAAATCAATGGCTAATTTTTCTGTTTTCTTTCACAAGATAAGAGGCCTTACCTACTTCACGCTTGCCATTTTCAGGACTGTCACTGCCATGAACTACATTCCTGCCAATTCCAACAAAAAAATCTTATCACTCCTGAATCTTGATACTCAAGTCAACAAGGAATACGCAAGCTCTGCAGCCTACCTTGATTCTTGAAGGAGTGAAGAATCTCAAAAGTGAAAGTTGGATGCAAAAGATTAAAGGCCTTACCTTCCTGTTTGAACAGCAAGGTCTCCTCTTATTGTGCCTGGTTCAGCTTGAAGAGGATCAGTAGCCCCTATAAGCTTACGTGCGGATGCCACTACTCCAACACCCTCCCAAGCCTTGCAAACATAGCAAAACGATAAAATAAATTCAGCAAGTTCATTAAAAAATGTAGGTGAAATTGGGATCTGCTGGATTGGGTTTATACCATACAAACAACGGGACCTGAAGTAATATAGTCAATGAGCTTGGGGAAGAATGACTTTTGTTTTAGGTCCTTGTAATGCTCCTGGAACCATAAACAGTCACCATAAGCCTTATAAACACAATAAGCACATTAAAACAGACAAACACGATAGAATCAACATTACTGAAAACACAAGATGTATGTCCATCATATGGTCAAGTATACAATCATTCAAATATGGATGTAATGGGTCATCAAACTGAATGGCTGGAACCAGTTATTCAAGCACTCCATATTGTTGTAGTTCAAGCAACTAATCAAATCAAATATACTGCGTTGACCATTATTGGGAAAATATTTTATTGTTTAATTTTCAATTGGAATTGTATACGCAAAAATGTGAGTCTAATATACCTTTCAAATGATATCACACTTAGAATGTATCACAATATATTTGGTGTATCTTGAAATGCCTCGGAAGATCTTTTTGATACATTTTATCTTCTTATTGTAAAAGCAGTACTCTCATTTTGATACATTTTGTCTTCTTTATTGTATCATTAGTATAAATAGGACCACTGAATTAATATTTTGTACTGATATCAGTATATATTCTATTAATTTAATATATCATTAGGAGGCTCCTTTCTCTATTTTCCTCCTTCCTTACCGAAGACCCCCTAATCAGACCATGAAATCCACCTTGAAGAGAGCTTCTTGTCTCAAGTTTATGGATCTCATCAGATCTTTACTCACCTCGACCAAACCCAGATGCTATTTTTCTTCAATCTCTTTTGCTCTCTTCCAGCTACATTTTGAACGGTAGAATTCTGCTCCAGTCCCCCCTTACCACATACTGGTTCTGTTTGAACCTGTCTAAGAACATGTTGGGTCTGTTCGAACCTGTCCTTTTGCAGATTGGCTCTATAGAAAAATGTGGTTGGCTCGTGTCCCATTGTGTTCCCCAGTGAAGGTACTTCTTCTGGCATGCACCTCTACAAGAGCACATCTCCTATCGCGTGCATTACTGAACATGGAGTTGTTTTTGTGTTAATTTATAACAACCTAGAGTTTATAGAAGTGTTACTATTATGTCCTCTGTGTGCCTTTGAATATCATAGAAGATCTTCGGAATATTTTGGGGAATCATTTAGTTCTCTAACAAAAGAAAGGATTTCCTTATTTAATTACAGTTAATTGTATCATTAGTTTGAGTACGACTATCGATTCAATACTCTGTATCATTTCATAGTCATAATTATAATCCATATCAGTTTGATAGAATATCATTGAGCCTTCTATCTCTCCTTTCCTCCTTTCCTACTTGCACCCTATAATAGTAACAATAAAAAGAAAGAAAAAAACAATGCCCCAACACATGACATTTACACAAAGAAGCACAAACCTCAGCTAACTCTTTAGAGCACTGGAAGAGCTTCAAGCCAGTCAACTTAAACCCCTTCTTCTCAAACCTAGAAATAATTTCTCCCACCTATACCAGTTCAACACAACAAGAAAATTCAGCATTGTGAACAGGGAGCCATAAACAACATTATTCCAAAACACCAATGACCTAAATATAAGCAATATAAAAAATATAGAAATAAATTACAAGCTCATTTTCCCCCTTTATTCCTGAAACCAGAAGAAATGAAATTGCAAAGAAGAAATCAGGAGGCTTACGAGACCACGTTGCACGCCGTCGGGCTTCACCATTATGTAAGTCTGGTCAACTTGCTGCTGCACAATAGAACAACTAACAATTACAGACAGGTTCTGATAAATTAGAGTTAGAAAATTGAAATCGTTGAGAGAGAGAGAGAGAGAGAGAGTGGAAACCAGAGATGCAACTAAGTGGGGAAGGAAAATAGCAGGTTTGGTGGTGGTTGTGGCGCGGAGGGTTTTAGCATAAGGCGGAGGGTGATAGGAGAATAGATGAGATTGTGAGGGAAATGGTGTTAGGTGTTGATAACTGACTCGGAATTGAGGAACAGTGCTTTTGGTAAGCGTTGATGAGCGCGGAAGAGATGAGACGCAAACCCCACTTCCACACACGACTTCCATCTTCGTCTGCGCCTCACCTCACTCAGACAATACTGCGGCTAAGAACCACTGTTCTTCTCTCTGTCTTCTTTCTTTGGATATCTTCTAAATACTTTTTTTTATCTTTTTATGTTAAAAAAAATGCACACTAACAAATAACCAATAAAAACTTACTTAAAATAAAATTTACTTAATATATCTTTATCTTATATTTATAAAATAAAATTTACTTAATATATCTTTATCTTATATTTACAAAAACTGACCATAAATATAAAGGTTTAATAAAAACTTACTTAAAATAAAACTTACTTAACGGAAATGACTTGATTGACACAAATTTTTTCTAAAATTAACATTTTTCTAAGAGGAAGACGAATTTGACACACTTCAACCAAACTGGGGACAAAAGAACCAATTAAACCTAAATATAAATTAACTTAAAATAAAATTTACTTAATATATCTTTATCTTATATCAATAAAATAAAATAATATTATTTTTAAATAAAAAAATTAAATTATTTATATTTATTTTATTTTTATTAAAATTAAACTAAATATTACTATACTCAAATTTTATAAAATAAAATTTTAATAAATTCTTAAAAATTTAATTTTATCTTAACACTTTATACACACAATGATAATAAAATCCTTCCCAACGAAAAAAATAAAAAATAAATTCCCCTGAAACATTTATTTTTATTTATTGTTGTAAGTGTGATAATTATATCTATATCATATCATCTAAACATTCAATCGTGAATCATGTCTTAATAATTGATAATAATGTTATATTTGAAGTTTTTTTTTTATCATGTAAACTATCACCAACATAACAAATATTCTTAAACTTCTGAAAGAATTAAAAATAATCATATATTTATAAAATAAAAGATGACGCTATTATAATTTACATATACATTCTTATTCTTTATCCATTAAATTTTATATATTATCGAATTTTTTTTTATTAAATCTAGATGTATTATTTACATAAAAGAGAAAGCTATTTAGAATAGTAAATATATTAATAAATTGATTAGAAAAAAAATTCATTATATAACAACTACTTATATTTTATGTTAAAATGTCATGGTAAGAATAAATGTTAATGATTTTTAATTCTGGTTGGTGAAGTAAGTGGGTAATGAGATGGATATTTCAAATCTCTTTTCATTTTTTCTCTTTAAATTGTAATGAGATATATATTTTTATATAAATAAAAAATATAATCTATATATTAATAACAATTTAAATTTAAAACATAAATATTTTCTTTTTAATTTCAATTTAATTTGGATGTTGATAAAAGAGTTTATGATAATAAATTATTATATTATTTTAATAAAATATTTTTATATAATGTGATAAAATCATATTTATAATAACAAGTGAAAAAAATAATTATAGAAAAAATTGTCGAAATCGTATTTTATATAATAAAACTAAATAATTTAGAGTATGATGAGAAGAAAAATATTTTAAAAATTCAAGAAAATTTGTTAGATATTAAATTAGTTAAATTTATTTTAGTCTTACTTTAAAAAGAAGAGTTAGAAAAGAAAAATAGAGAGAAAGAGAGAGTAGAAAAGAATTTGGAGCAAAAGATAAAGAAGTCTTAGTCTAAGTTAGTCTTCAAATATATATAGTGTCCAATCAATAGGGTAAGAGAATATTAAGCTCCTTTTACATTAATTTTAATGAACTTATGAGTGTTTAATTAATTTTTTATTTATTTTGAATTATATATTGATATTAATCATTATGCTTATTTGTTTTATTTAATTAATCCTCTGTTACGTATTAATCTATTTATTTATTTTAGTTAATTTATATTCAATTATACATTGATTATGTTTATTTATTTCCTTTAATTTTTTTTATTCAATATAAACAATGTAGTATTTTTTTTTTCATCAGTGACATTCTCTATGAATTCTATAATTAATCTCAAAAGCTAAAATTGGATTCATATATCTATCTCCAACAATACAGTATACAAAAATGAAGATATTTGATTTGAAAAGAGACCATATATAAAAGAGGTGATCTCAATGGAATGATGTCGTTGGAAAATAAAAGGTTAAAGAGATAAGAAACTTTGAACTCACAAGTGACCACCTCCTAACTATATCAGCATTAATTTCACAAAAATAACTACTATTTAAACAATATAACCACATAATTGAGTAAAAAAATATAAAAATAAAAATGAATCATAGGTCTTAATATAAAAATCAAATTATTAATAAAGTTTTTTTAAAACTCACACGAGATCACGTTTCAAACGACACTAAAGTCAATTTATAAAAAAAAAAAATCATTAACTTGATTTAATAAATATTGTGATTCAATTAAGTAAAAAATAAATATATAAATAAAAACTTAAATTTAAAGAAAAATAATAATAATTTAGGAAATCTCATAATTAAACCTAAAATATAGTTTTTGTTTTCATCTTTTGAATATTATCCATGAATATTTATAATAGTTAAGAAATATTGAAATATTTTTTTTTCGTTTTTAAATAATAAGTTTTAAAAATTACTTAATCCAAAATTCAAATATGACGAGTTTGAACTACTAAATAAAATAATAATAATTTAACATAATGTAATACTCTTTTTTATATATTAAATAAAAACATATAAACTGATATAATAAATTTTACATAAATTGTAGAAGAATATGAAGTTTTACTTAGTAAGGGGCTTTAATATATATAATCGAAACATACATAAAAACTAATATAATAAATTTTACATGAATTTTAGAATATTATGAAGTTTTAAGGGGTTTTAAAAAAATTGCATTTAATCAAACATACATAAAATAAATATACTTATTTCAGTATGGAAATATGTAAAACCGAGTGATGGGTACTGGCTGAAGTCATTTCTACACTTAAGTAAGATTTTAATTAAGGAATGACAGTTACAATTAAGTACCAAAATTCAATCAATCTAACCCATTACCTTATTAACTTATCTCATTATTTATAAATTTCTTTATGGACCTTTAGTTAAGATTAATCCAACCATAATTCAATTGCGATCCAATATCATTTAGTTCTGCTTTTAACTACTTAATCCACCAAATTATGGAGTTAATCCGATGCACTTCCTCTAGATTACCTTATGAGATGTCATATCGATCAAATTTGTATAATACATAATGGTTAATGAAATATGAATTATGGAGTTCTCATCAAAACCTACACTATCATTTCCTCAAACACAAAATAGAATCATAAAAAAATACAAAATAGAATCATAAAAAATACGAATTCCCTATGTTCTCATCAAAACCTACATTATAATTTTTTCATACACAAAATAGAATCATAAGAGAATTAAAATAAATACACATTGAATTGTAAAGAAAATTTAATAATAATAATAATATCATCATGATGTGTAAAAACATATTATTTCTCATTACACAGACATATCTTATTTATAATCAATCTAAGAACTCACTGTAATCAAAATTTTAAAAATGAATAACTTCAATGTATAAGAAATTCTTCTTCAATTTCTCATTGTTTAACATTTGTGAATAATGATTTTTTCTGTTATATCTAAGTTTTTTATTTAGTATTTATTAATACATGGGAGATCGACACACCATTCCATGTGTGTGACTTGATCAACTATAAATGAATAACATCTTATCAAACTATTCAATAAAATCTAACATTATGCAATAATATTTATTATTTACACATATGCATAATATATTTTCAAAATTATGGTCTCATCTAATTTATTGAAAAATCTCAACAAAACAATAAAATAAGTCTTTTGAAATCATATTAGGAGTGAGAATTTAAACAAGATCAAGTTGAAACTTAAAATATCATTTTTGTCCATAGAGATAACTTTTTCTTTAGAGTCAATTTTCTCACTTGAGAAAAATTGACCCAATAGAAATATATTTGTTTTTCTTGGACTAGCTTGGAAGAGAATATATTGCTTAACGAAACTATTAGATGAAAAAGATCAATCTCGCTTCAATTTTCTGTTGAGAAAGAATCTCTCACTTGATTGAAAATACTAAAAAAAATCTAATTTTTTCAACCACCAATATTATTGTTTCTAAGCATTACAAAATTATATAACCTATATTTTCAACAATTTTAACACCGTTCTTTCTAACAATATTGTATACATGTATTTCAAGTCATAACATTAATATAATACTCTTAACTCAAAAGAGTTACTTTTATTAATCAAAGTTAAGATAAAGACAAAAATATCGATAAACATTTATAAATCTGGCATTTTACATTTTAAATTTAAAATGAATCCATCATAATAATTCATATAGAAATCTACTGATCAAACAAGTTTTGTTTCAAGTGATATCAATTGTTTTGTAATAAGTAAGGTAGATCAAGTTACAATCAAAATGTACACTTGAGCTATTACTTTTTTAAGTAGAAAAAATTTACGTTTTTTCTATAAGTTTTGATTCGTTAATAATGTTTAGTTCAACAACTAATAGTATAATCAAATTTAAGAGTTTGATTTCAAGTAGAACAAATGTTAAAAAAACTTATTATGAATAAATCAACTGTCTCTCAAACTTTAAATGAAGTAAAAACCATAAAAAAATGAGAGTTGAGAAAGAGCATGGAGAATAAGGAACAAAATAAATATTCACGGCTTACAAATTCAACTTAATTAAATTTAATTGGGTTAAAATAAAAAAATTAGTTTAATTTAAACTAACTTTACACGTTAGACTCCAAAAATGAACTCAATCAATATAATTACTTCTAACTGCATAATAAAAAGAATCTCATTTACTTAGGGTGTATATGAGCTGAATTTAATTGTAAGCAATTCTTAATAAAAGAACATTAAAGAAAAAAACTATTAAGAGAAAATTTTATCACAGTAGTAGTAAATAATTTTAACCTTTTAGAATTCTTTAGGATAAAATAGTATGAAATTACAGCACATATGATTTTTTTTTAATATTGTATTATTTCAAAATAAAAATAGAAATGATTATAAATATTGAATTAACGTAAAATGAGAATTAAAATAGTTTTAAATTTATAATTTAGAAGTAGAGCACTAAAATAGTTTTCTATGCTGCAATTCCATTGCGCCGAAACGTGGAAAGCAGGCGTAGATATCACCTAAGCATTGTTTATGCAAATTTGGAATTTCATGAACGGATTACACAAAGCATTTAACTGGAATAACTACAAGCTTTTGGAACGGTTTAAACTGATTGGTCGCCACAACAATATATATATTCCGTGATCCAACAAAATCAATTGTCTATTTAGTTGTTTTCTACCTTGTTCTTTTCAGGGACACACAGCCGACATCAACGCTAGATATTTAATATTATTTGGATTTCTATATAAGTTGCCATTACTACGAACGTTCTCTCCAGAGCTTTTTTGAAAATCTTTACCAGCAATGACTGCGGATATTTCCTTCTAGGGTGAGTTTGCTGGTGAAGATTGGTCTAGCTTTCTATGCTTGTGCCATATGAAAATATGCCTATTTTGTGAGTGAGCATCAACAAAAATCGTAAGTTTCCTCTACAGTCCCTTTTCCTTGACAATTCTAGAAACCATGCATACACACACTATGAGTTACATTGCTCAAAGCTGATCATAGTGTTCACCAATTTTTTACGAAAACTAACTATTTGTACAGTATCTGTTACCTGAGTTAATTAGCAGTAGCAGTATTCTGAATGGTTTAGCAGAAGCTTCGTTTTAGAGTTATGATTAGGCTGAAGTGAAGATTTCTTCTTTTGCTGCAAGAATGAGGCTGCATAAGAACCAGAAATTAATTTTCTTAATCACTTTGCTATTCAATTCATGATCGTTCACATGCATGATTTCTAGTAATCTGAAATATATAAGTGTGGGAAAGCTTTGAAATTAAGATGATAATTGTTTCTACTTTTTAACAATATCGTAATTATGTGTCGGAATCAATCTGAATATTACGTGTCACCGGTTATCCGTGGCTTCAGAATGAGAGAAGGGGAAGATATCGTCGCATAGTGAAACCATGACGGTGATAGTCATATATACTATCAAAGGGAAAATTATCATTATACTACATATTTATTTTTCTTTCTATTTTTTCGTATAACGTCGCCTATCATAGCTATAACTTTTTCTTTCCAATTTTTTTAATCTGTCATCCTTCCCTACATATTTTTCCACATTTTCAAGACACCAATTATTCATTTCAAACAATAAGTTGCGACATATATGACTAATAAGATAGTAAAAATTGTTACCTTTGAATATTTTAAAAAAAAAATATTTTTATTATGCTAAAACTAAATCTTTATATATATATATATATATATATATATATATATATATATATATATATATATATATATATAATTTACTAAAATCTCGAAGGTATTTTTTCGTTACCACAATCTTAATTACAATTTTTTTCTATGTTGTTTCATATATTTCACAATATGTAAACTCTAATTTTATGGAATTATATTGTCTTAGGAAAATAAATTTGATCGTTTGTGCTTATCTTTATTATCTTTATGTTTTTATTCTTTGTTCATTTGTTACACACGAGAATGTTTCGTTATCAAATTTGAGTGTTGAAACGTGTAAGTTTTTAGTTTATTAGGTACCATAAAGAATTGATTTTCTACTTTCTCTTTGGTTCTTAATTTTGTTCCATTTCTGTCATACAAATTTTCATCATCTAACTCATCTCACATCTACCAAGTTCACTCTAATCCTTCCTAAGTTAATGTTAGAAGTGGGTTTTAGGTCTAACTCAACCCCACAAAACCGGCTTGTAAGGTGAGATCTGCACCCCACTAGTCGATGTGGGACTTCCAACACACCCCCCTCACGCCGAGGTATATACATATCGAGCGTGAGACTAGATATTAATGGGTGGTCCGATAATGGCCAAATAGCGGCTGGAACAATATGTCCAACAAATATCGTTAGGATAGGCTCTAACCTGGCTCTAATACCATGTTAGAAGTGAGTTTTAGGCCTAACTCAACCCCACAAAACCGGCTTGTAAGGTGAGGTCTGCACCCCACTAATCGATGTGGGACTTCCAACAATTACTCTTCCTCTCAACAGTTGCAAAAATAATAGATGTAGTAGTTGGATGAAATTTAAATTATGTTTACTTGTTACTCTTTTATATAATTATTTCATATTTATGCAATTGTTATTCAATACTTTATTTTAAGATGTATGAAATTATATTTCTCGTCTAAACTTCTATATATTAAAGAGAAGAAGATATTCATCAAAACTTATAGATCTAATTTTCAACAATCTCATCATTTCTTTTTGAGAGGAAGATTCATTAAACAATCTCTCCTTCTATAACGAGAACAACTTTAGCAAAAATAAACAAGTAACATGAATCATTCATTGGGTATGCAAATTTGTTTTTTTGTAGAAATGAATCAAAGTAATTGCAAACACATAGAGACAAAATAAAGTAGTAGACATCATAATCACACACAACAAAACAAATTCAAATCATATTTTCTTTGTTTTGATTTCTTTTGTAAAAAATTAATTAATTAATTCAGCCAATGTGAGAATAAGTATGAACACATATATGAGTATATTTGCTACCGAAAGGAAATGAGAATAAGAAACACATTTTATTGATATTTATCTAGAGAGATAAATTGTGAAAATTCACCAATGAACTAAAATAAACTCATATAACAGCTAGCACCACCTTCAACTTAAAACTTAAATTTTGTTCCGATGTTACTTAAATTTTTTTTAGTGAGTTTCACTCATACTTGAACTTTTAATAATTTTGAAAAAATGAACATAAAAATTTATATGATCAAATTTACACCCACCTCATCATCATTATATATATGTATAACTTCTTTTATTTGTACTACTTATCAGACAAACAAGAAAATTTCTATAATTGTCGCGGCCTAAATAGTTTATCGCAAGTTAATGTTAGAAAATAATCGCTTTTAAGTTGTTTTATCAAGTTAAAAATTATGGTGCTTATTGGATGAATTAGTTCAAAAGTTGATGGATAAAAATTATAAACATTTTTCTAACTCATTCTATTATGTTCCTTTATTGACAGTTTTGCGTTCGAAAAGTGGTGACCTATCAACCAAAAAAGAGGTGAGATATCTACGAGTGTCTTGTTAGTATAATTTAATTAGTAGAATTGATTTTGATGAAATGGATTTTAATCGACCAATAATAATATACATGTATATGTAAATTAATTTTGACCTACCTAATTATGTTAAAAAAAATATAAAATAATAATTAATTTTGTAACTTTGAAAACGTATACCATAACAATTCACGTGGTTATATAGTTTTCCCAAGCCAAGATGAGAACAAAAGTATAGTAGGCAAAGAAGTTGTGTACATAGAAGTCTTCGATGAATTAAATATGCTAATTAATGAGGTTTTTCTTTTATTAAATGGAAGATAATTATTGATAATGAGTCTCTCTCCCTACAATATGTTTCCAGCAAGTAATTAAAAACATGAAACTTGCATTAAGAGCCCCATTTTTGAAGGGCCATCTTTGTATTTCAGAAGAAATTAGAAAGTAAATCCCCTAGTTTAAGTAATAAGGGATATATATATAGTGTAAAATATTTTTTTAAAAACCCATAATTATTGAACTAGTTACTATATATAACAAAGAAAAATATTTTTTCAAAAATGATTATATTTGTAGATATGTAATTTATAAAGCAATACATTTACTATGTAATATTGATAAGATGATTATATACATTATCTTTACTTTTTTATTTAATAATTTACTGGTAATATTATATTTTTATTAAAAATAAATATGATTTATTTATAACTTATACGTTATTTTCTATATATTTTAGTTTTAATAATATAACATTGGATTATCATAAAATATATTTTTCAATATATCAAAGATTTTATTCAAAAGATAATATCATATATTTTTATAATTAATACTTGTAATATATTAAAATTAGAAATAATATACGAAAATTAATAATTACTCATTCCTCACAAAATACAACATTAATTATATCTGTCACAATTAGTAATAACAATGGTAAAGTGTAGGTTGAGTGAGATAACAAGTAGAATATAGTTCAAATAGATTAGAGTGAGTTTATTTTATAATTAAATAAAATTTAACTTAACTCGAACCGATAAAATATCCTATGAAAGTAGATTAGAATGTGTTTACTTTACAATTAAATCAATTTTAACCTATCTCGAACCGATCAAATATCCTATGAATTGAGTAACAGATTACATAAATTGACACCTAATTTAATTGAACAAGGCCTATTTTTATTATAAAAAACGTTATTGTTTGACAATTTAATTATTTTCTTAAAATTTATTTTAATTTAATATTTAATTTATAGCTGAAATTTTGGTTTAGTTTTATTTACCATGATTACATAGTCTATTTTAAAAAATATATATGTGACAAAAAAATGTTTGTAAGTTATTAATTTTGACAATTTTTATTCAGAACTTGACCTAATTTGATTAAAAGTAGACTGATTTAGATTAGGTCTAAAAAATGTAGAAATTTAATTTAACCCAACCATTTCTTTACCACTGGATGATGAGTTTGTCAAACCTAACTCAATTAGACCTGCATAAACACCCTTCGAGTATGTTACCTTCTAAGCCATAATATGAGTAATGTTCATGATAAAAAAGTAGTAGATATACATTACATTTGTTGACTTCTATAAAAGTTGATTTAAAGGTTATATTTGCAATAAATTTTATTGTTTAATTTATATACTAATGCGAAAATTATAAAATGTTCTACAAATGGCAGTTACCACTATGTAGACTATTTATTAATAAAATGAATAAATTAATTGGACTTTCACAAATATGATTTATTTAAAAGTAAAAATCATCATTTATATAAACAACTCTTTCTCAAAATTTGTGAAACTTATATTAAAATATTTTTTTCATATAATGAACTTATGAATTTTTAACAAAAATATACTAAAAGTGTATTTAATGAGACTAATAAATTAGTTACTAACTTATTTCACTAATTAATAAATTATTTTGATCAATATAAAAAATATTTAATAAGTATTTCAAATAATTTATTTTTAAGAGTTTTTATTTTTATTTTTAAGTTATGAGCAACATCTCTTAGTTTCTAATTGAGAATTTAACAACTTTCAATAAGCTTGCAAGCTAGTTTGTTTTTTTTTTGGAGAAAAGAGACAAAAAGTGATAAAATCGTTTTCCTGAGCAATTGTTTGAAGCTTTTTAGTTTTGAAGCTTTTGTTTCTGTTTCGCCCGCTCAAGCGTGTATTTTTGGCTTAGCGCTTTTCATGTGTTTATTTCTAGTTTCATGTTTCTGTTTTTTGTGTTGGTTCCGGTTTTTATTAGTTCCTCTCGTGTATTTTTGACATATATAGAAATAAAAGATTTCCCTTCCTGTTTTTTTCCTTCTCCATGTTTTCTGTTTTCTTCTTCTTCGCTGATCACGTTTCTCTGCTCATTTCTGCAATCTGTTTGGTTTCCTTTTGCCTTCGTGGATTTCAGCTGTGATGTTAATAAGAAAAGTTTTTAGATTTTTCTATTAATTCCACCAGACGAAGCAATGAATATTTGTTGTTAAATCGCATTATCAGTAAGCAGGATGGTAGATAATAGAAAGAAAGAAAATAGTGGAACAAGCTGACCAAATACGAAGTTGTTTATTTTTCATGTGTTGGATCCCGGGCAACAAGAACACATAATTACTGAAAAAGAAAAATTATTGTGTGTCTAATTCACAACATGCATGTGAAAAGACATTATTGAATGACACAACAGCTCCATAGATACTGTTATTTATTGACATGGAACAAACTTCAAACTTTCTTGAGCTCAGCATTTCCAGCAAGAAACCGCCACAATAGGCTTGGATTTCCATCCAAGAACCAAACACCCTTTCTCTTCCACCACCGTGTACCCCTCGCAGACCTTCCCATTCAGAAGCCATTGCTTCGCCTGAGACACCATCTTAATCGGCGCAGCCTGAAACCCCGCCCTGCTCATCCTCCTCCGCCACTGATCCACTCTCTCGTGTCTCTCCATCCTCAACGGCCCCTCACGGCTCACTATGTTCTTTATCTCCTCAGCGAAGTAAAACTGCTCCATCTTCGCTCTCTTAGTGTCATATTTCGGCAACATCACATCCAACGAGTCGAATATGGCAGAATAATAGTGCAATGATTCCATAAATCTCCCAAGAAAAAAGGGTCCGTTATGACTCGAATCTTGTTCCACCATCACCAACACTTTCGGCCCAAGCCCGTGAACCATCTGCAGCACTGAATTCAAAGCCCCTCGGCTTTCCTTCACCACGCAGTGCAGCTGCAGAATGCTATTCACCGCAAGAACCTCTTCTTCCCTCACTTCTATGTCCTCCGGTTTCAAACTTTCCAAATTCTTTTTCACCACTGAGAATTCAAAGTTGATACCCAAATTAGTTGCATAAACCGAGAGTTCGTCGCCGATGGATTGAAGTCTGTCGCAGAGTCCCACCGCCGTGATTCGCAGCCGACGAAGACGTTCGCTGCCGCCATTGGCGAGGCTCCGCATCAGTTCTCTCCATTGGTGTCCGTGTCGTAAACCGAGAGTCATCCCGAAATCCACTACATGGACAAAACTCTCACCCGAAAAGGCTTCCATCACTATAGAATTAGTGACAAAGTGTCCAAACTGAATGTGTGGACACAGCTCGTAAACCAATCTGAATGCTTCCTCCATTTCTTCGGAAGCTGTGTCCATAATGTTCATCATGGGTGGCATCGGGCTCACTGGCCCGGTGGGCTGAATCAGATTCAGCCTCTCAATTAGGCCTTGAACAAAACAAGAGGCAACTCTTTGGAACGAAGATCCGAATACTAAAGCGTTGGCTTTGAGTTCTGATAGTAATATTGAAGCGTGCGATTTGTCTCGACAAGCCACTGCTTCTGCACATGCTATTAGAAGTTGAACCAGCCTCACACCGTCATGACAACCGTCTTCTTCAGCTCCATCACTTTCTGAACTATTTATGTCTTCTGGTGCCTCTTCTTCTGCTTCCGCTGCCAGATATCTTTGTGTGTAAGTCCGTATGTGATCTCTGAAATGAAGCTTTGGTATGCTATCCCTACTCCTATTGCAGTTGTTGGCGTTGGTGTTGAGGAAACTGTGGGAATTGTTCATCAAATTTCCTAACCACTCAACGGGGATTCCCACCGTTCTCTTCACCCTTTTGTTATCCCTTATGCTTCCGTCACAATAGGGGAGAACTAAGGTACAACTGTTACTCTCCGAAATAGGCTGAAGAGGAAAACAGCTATATTGATCGGTTGCCCATATATCAAACACGTACGATAGATTTTCACCATCGATTTCTCCGTTCAAGGCACCATACTGAGGAGGGGCCATTTATATATGCAACCTTTTTCTTTTCTAAAGATATTCAATAACGCACTGAGAGAACCTCCATTCTACTCATTCCTATATATACACTCACCCAACCCAAAGCATGACATCACTGATGCGTTAGTTCCTAGTACACGTTAAGTTCAATGTTCTTAGTAGATTCTACATTGAAACTCAGCAAAGAAAGCGTAGATCAATTAGATTTCTTGGAAACATCGTTTCTCCAAGCCTTTTGGAATTTCCTGAACGGTTTACACTTATTGGTCGCCACACCATTCTATAATTGAATTATCCATTTCGTCGCTTTCTATGTTGTCCCATTTAGGTACAACACTGTGATATGTACATGGGTAACAGTATTAACAATATATATTTTTTTATGATTGTATTTACTGTAGTGTGAATTGAAACAAAGTTTTCTATGTGCGGCTGCCCAAGTTATTCTCAACTTTACCACCGGTTCAGAACTTCAGGGTTATCGTTTTTCTCAATCTGCATCATACAAAACACCATTCTTCATAGATGGGATGGCTCTGCTTACAGAAAGGTTTGATTTTCAAACTCGTTGAATCCTTTGAATGAATCCTGATTCAAACATGGCAGAAAAAAGTTGTCAGGAGTTTTCTCTAACAAAAGGGTGACTGACAAATAATATGAATTGTGTTGAAACATAAAGCAGAAGCATCTTAAGTTGCTATGGAAAAGTATTGATGGAGTACTTTAAATATGAACTTTTGCGAATAAGAACTCAACGGGGCGATCTCATATGTATCCACTTCTACCTCAAAGGAAGAGGAACGATGAATATTTCAGTAGTAAAAATACAAAAGAAGAAATTGATGTGGATTTATTGCATAGTTTTCGCTTTAAACTACAATTTTAGCTTCTTACACTATTACACTCACATTTTAGTATAATTTTTCACTATATCACTGATGCTAACTACTAGTTTTACCGTTATTTTACAGACTAAATCTCTAATTCACTCTCTTATTTATCAAATAGTCACAGTTTCTCAAATTATATATTATTGATCAATCTAGTTTTTAAAAATACAACATTACAAATAAATTTTAATTTTTTAAAAGCATTTAATGGTAAAACCTTCAATAATAATTAATATTAACTTTTAATTATTTAATTTCATTAATAATTAGTCAAGTTTAGCCGATTCTTTTGAAAGAAATGTTTGACAGAAGAAAGAAGATGAATGCACTTGCGAAGAGGCCTAGTGAAATGAGAATAAAGAAGGGTAGTGGCAATGGAGTTAAAGAGGAAGACAGAAAAACGGGTAAACCGTTCAATGCAAGGAAATACATGATATGAATATCTAACGTAAAGGAAAACAATGTATGCATATATTATATGAATGGATTAAATACATACATTCTTTGTTAAAAAATGATAAATAGCCTGTCAAGAGTTTAATCCTCTCTTTTTTTAAAAAAAATAAATTGAGCTAATATTTATATTTAATCATTTAATTTTATAAAATATTATTTTTAATCTTTTTAGCTAGGTAAACGAATTGTAATGTAATCTCATACTAAAATCCCATTAGGCAAGATTGAAAAACTACAAAATTAAAAAATTTAATTGAAAGATTAAAAAAAGAACTCCAAAGTTAAAGTACTAAAATTATATTTCGATCTAATTTCTAACTTCTTTTTATAGTATTTGAATATATGATGCACAAAAAGTACAAGGATTAAAATGCTGATTTATTTTGCTTGTCATATTTGAGAAGAAAAAAATGTTAGTCTTGATGCTGCCTACCTGTGCTATCTGGACGATGAGTTACGAATTTTATTTTTTTGTTAAATTTTTTGTATTATTTTTATGTTAAATATATTGATATTGATCTATTATTTTTTAATATGTTTTAAATGATTAAAATCAGTATAATATTTTAAAAGTTTTTAAAAAGAGTACAAAAAAAATTAGAAAAAAATGTGAACCAAAAACATTTTTACAAATATGAATTTTTTACTAAGTTTTTGTGATGTCTTTTTACTATATCTTCAAAATATACTCATTGATATACTAATTTTAATATTTTAAAATATATTAAAAAAATTACAATATACCAACATCAGCTTATTTTTAATAAAACACCAAAACTTCTGTAAAGAATTTAGATTCCATTCTTTTTTATATATGTAGTGTATCATAACTTTTTTCATAATTATTTAACAAAAAGTCTGATTCAACACCTTTAGTTAAGAAGATCCTTCTTGAGACCTTTAGTTAGAGCATAATGAAAAGATAAATAGATAATGATCCCAAAGCAATTACATTATGCTATTTTTATTTAATAAGATATGACATACTACATTAAATTAGAAATTAAAATATCATTTATTGTATTAACTTCAGTTTGATGACTTTTTAAAATTACCATTCAATCATTGAATATTAATACATATAAGTCTACTGGATCACTGATCCAGTTCTAAAATTAATATAACAATTACGAATGGCATTAGTAAAAATTGTTAAATAAGTCGATCATAATTGTAGCATAGTATTTTAAAAAGAAACTGCTTAAAGATTAAATAGCCGGCTTTAACCCGAACTAACGACAGGGAGAAAGAACAAACAAATTAAGGAACAAAACATGGGTTAAAATGAGTCCCATACGCTGCTTAATGTAACTTTATATTCTAATTCAACACTTCGACTAATTATTTAAAAATGGATTATTAGTTTTTATTTTTCATAAAACTCTAATACTTTTTCCCCTCTTGTTTTTCTTCGACGATGTCGCCACAATGAATATTCTATTCTGCCATAGAAATGCTTCAAACGATAATATTTATTAAAAAGGGAAGAAAAACAGCTAAATATTATAAACAAATTCTAACCACTAAATTAAAGGTAATGCATTAGAAAAAAAAAATGTATTACATAATATTCTTAACGAACGCTCATCGTTATACAATGGTAATGTGCACACCCAAGCACCATGAAATCATGGATACAGAATTTTCTGTATGGAAATAATCTTCGTCTTTCAGTGTCAAGGAATCTTGGATCCAAATCCAATGTTAGACCTGTCATCTCATCATACCTTTGTGTGTGTATATATATACATATACATATATAATTAATTAGTATTGTGAATCTTGTTCGTAAGCTATGATGTCAACAACACGTCTTAATTTATATAAAAGGGTACGTATAAAATAGAAAGAAAATGTTTCTTGGACATCTATGAACAAAAGAGAAAAAATTATGTATGTAAAAGGTATATGATCCGATAAATAACCCGGATAGACATAGATTAAGGATGTTTTATTGTGTCAATTAAATGTTTATTATATTTATGTGTCAAAAAAATGTAATGATAAAAATAGAAATCCTACTTGATGAACAAAATAAGTGTCCTTTTGCTATTTATGAATGACAAAAAAATTGTCATATAAGAAAACATGAAAAAAAAAAAAAAAGAGAAGCAATATCAATCTTTGGTGTTTATTTTTCACCATATATACTTTAACTCGATTAATTACAGGAAAAAATTATTTTTCTCTATAAACATCTATTTAAAGCGATATTAATAGAAAGCGCCAATACTATATGGGTTAATTTGCCGGCTGTTTATGTTTGCAATCATAGATACAGAAACATGTTGATAAAGTACCTAAGTTTAAGACTAAATCAATCGATAAACATAGAATTTAACACTGAAAATAAATGTTACTCTCCATAACTAGTATTGGATATGAAAACTAAGAAACAATAGACATTTGACTAAATCATAATGAGTCTTGTTTTCTTGTTTTAGTTGCATCGTATTTCTATGTTTTTGTTTCTCGATCGCATGACACTTTCAAGTCTCTTAGCATGTTAACTTAGCATATATCATAAAAAAATATTAATTAAAGAAAATTTTCTCAACGAAGTTTGAGGATTGAAAATTAAAGAAACGTGGGAATGTGGTAATACCAAGACTTGAGAACACATGAATACAACGTTATTTTTATTGAGATTTTTTCGAACTTGCTGAAATAAGGATTTTGGAAAATTTTTGCCATGGCTTGGAAACACAAAGAAGTATTGTCTTTTGCCAAGGAGAATGAATGTGTCTCTGTCTTGTTAGTTTCTCAACTCTGCATATTTTGTCTTTTTATAAGGAGTCAAAACGTGTTAGGAAGATAGTTAACATCTAGAGATGCTTATCATTTTTTTTTTCAGGCAAAAGTGAAAGGGTATTATTAATAAATTTTTACACACTTTGTATCTATTAGTTTATCTTTAAATTTCCTTTTTCATTTGTAAATATAAAAATTAATTGTTTCATATGTGGGTAAGAATCACAATTAACACTCCTTCATACTATTTTATCAATTCTCTAATATTATCTTAAGTTTTCGTTGTAAAGTTATCTTTAATTTTATATTTAAACTTTAAGTTGAGTAAGTAGATACTTGTAAAAAATATTATGACGCTCAAATCAGTTATATATGTCGTCGCTTAGTCTATGATAACTTAGGATTGAAACCGGCATACTAACGTTTTTCTAGAGATGTTGACCGCCTTGTCAAAGACATTCTGATGTTCAAATCAGTTATATGTATCGTCGCTTGATCTATCGTAACTTAAGATTGAAATCGACATACCAATGTTTTTTTTGGATATATCAATCGCCTAGTCAATATTATTCTAGAAATGTTAACCGTCCGGTCAACATTATTCTATAAACATCAAACGCTTGATTAACATTATTATGGAAACATTGGTTGTCCGATCAATGATAAGTTCGACCATATGATAAATTGATTTTCTTAATAATTGAAATATTTGAGTTGTCAACGGGTGAAAGTGGATGAAAAAACAAACATTTTTCAAAATGAAAGAGTACTGAGAGTGAGAGGGCAAAATAGAAACTTACTATACATAAAAATTGGGAGTACCAAAAAAGGTTGAGGCTACTTCATTTTAGGTCCTTAGGCAAGTGAAGATGACAAAAATCACACGACAATGGTTTGGTGGAAATTATTTCAGAAAGGACTAATGAAAAGTGTAGAGGGCACCAACATTATTCTGCTCATCTGGCCTACAAAAGAAAATTAAATATATATATATATATATATATATATATATATATATATATATATATATATATATATATATATATATATATATATATATATATTCTTATATTTATAACACTTATTTTTAATTTTTCACTCTCTATATAATTGCTTATTATTATTATACTTAATTTTTTTTTTATGGAGGTATGAATCAAATGGTTAGAGAACCAAGCTAAAAAGTAAATTTATTATAATATAAGGGAAAAAAATGCTAGTTTACCTTTAAAACAAATAATTACAAAATATATTTCGGGTGAAATGTTGGAGAAAATGAGAAGAAAGAATAAGTTCTTCTCATTTCTAATAAACATTTCAAATTTAAGAGTTTTTGAAAAATAACCCAATAAAAAACATGGGTTTTTTATTGTCTCAATTTTTTTTATTTATTTTAGTTTAACAATAAAAATAATTAATATTCTCCTTATTTTTTTTGTAAAACCCCACTCCATATATTTTGTATAAGTTTTAAATAATTAAATTTGTTATGCATTTTAACCTAAACCTATAAAACTACATCCTTGCATAAACACTTTTTTTGGTTAGGAATTACATTGGTAAATTAGTCTTATCTTGCAAACTTAAATTCAAAAGGACTGTCAATTTGAAAATAGATTAATAAATTTAAAGGTGTAGGGATGTATCCATTTAAATATACATTCCTTTTCAAAATATTGATCATACTCAGATATACTCAAAACAAATTCATTCAATGATTCCTTTTTATTTATTAAAACAGTGTTGTCCCACACACTCATGATATATCCAATCCAATAAATGCTGCTATTTTTCTTTTCTCCTTGTTTATCTTCAATATAAGATGGCCACTGCCACAAGCTCCAACCATTTATTTGCAATTCGAAACTGAAAACATTTAAAACAATTTGAATACTTTTTATAATCCTATAGACAGGATGTATAATATCTACTTTTAATTATCAAAAAAAAAAAATCTTCCTCGTCTTTTATGAAAATGTACCATATATAATTCTTATTTTCATAAATTAAACATAAAAAGACACATTTCTTATGAGAACTTAAAGCACATAAATTTAAGTAATGATACGATGATAAAGTTTTATATTTATTTAATATATAATATAAAGGTAAAATTATTATAAAAAATAAATTTTTATATTTTTTTAGAAAATAAAAATAAGAAAAAATAATATCAAATAAATATAAAAATATTATGTATATCAAAGTATTATATTTTTTTAAAAAAATAGAAAAAGTTAAAAAATAGAAAAAAAATTAATATCATACAAAATTTATGTGTGAAACTATTTTTCTTTTGTAAATTCATATTATTAAGAAGAATTTCTTATTAATTACAATTATTAATGAGCATGACAATAATAGTACAAGTAATAGAAATAATATTACTTATTAGTAATAAACGGGTCAAAAACTCAATACAATATTTATAAATATAGGTCAGAGATCAAATAATTAATTATTTTTATTACAATATCATTACGTCAAAATCTATTTTGCAAATACACATAATAACTTGATAATAAAGTACTATAAAAAAAAACATATCCAATTTTTAGAACAACTTTAAATTCTTTCAGGGAGGAACTTGTAAACCTTACCCAATTCATACTAATAGATTGAAGCACGGTGTACAGTTATGGAGAAAGAATGAAGACATAAAAGCTATATATATTAATTGTTTAAGAAATCTACTAATTAATTAACTGAAAAAACCCTTACATGTTATAAACAGGAATACAAAGAGATAGGAAGCTAGAGTGGAAAGAATAAGGAAGAAGAACTGAACATATATATATATATATATGATAAGATAGAGAAAGAGAAAGAGAAAGAGAATAAGAAGGAAGAAATTGAAAGTGGGATGAATGGATTGTGTGCACTAGGCGTAGGAAGGGGCACAGGCTATGCAAGCAAGAAAGAGAATGGCAGAAGAAGCACCATCCTCTTCCAGATTGGAGCTGCTCCTCTTGAACTTGCCAGCTTTTCCTTTGTTGCACTGAATCTGTTTCTGGAGCTGCTGTTGCTGGTTCTGCCCTTGTTGCTGCATTTGCTTGTTCCTCTTCATTGCTTCTTCCACTTTAGACACCATACTTTTCTCTTCAGTTATGTCAAAGCAAACTTGAATTAATACAAAATAAGGAGCCACCCTCCCCCTTTTATAGACTTTTCTGGAACCAAAATGCCCTTGGTAAGTTTTCATTTAGCCATCAGTTACCTCAACTGGTATAACATTGGGGGGGCCCTTTACCTTATAAAAATGTGTTTTCAATCTACATATATACCCAACTTGTAAACTTTCAATCAACTGTTACTATTCACATATCACAACCACACGTCGCATACTATATCAATCACAGATCCCTAATTTTCACTGTTATGCCAGTTTTTGATGGTAAATTTCCTATTCTACATTGCTTGTTCCCTTCCGTGTCTGCCTAATTGAGGAAAAAAAAATGACACCTTAACTGAAAGAAATTATTCACAAAACAAACATTATAGCTAGGTGTATAATCATTGCATAATTACAAATTACGATGAATGGGATTACGTGCAATTCCCAGACTATAACTTAAACCGGGCTTGTCTTTATCATAGTAGCCTTCATAATTGAAACAGCATGTGCGTAACTCTTTTAATTTGGCGCATCATCATTGATCATCCTCTTTCGGTGTCGGATTATTCATGATTTAGAATCAAATTAACAATAAGAACGATGTTTTATGCCATAATTGAAACAGATGATTACAAACAAAAGCTCATACGAAGTTGTCATGGAAAAAAGAAAAACACGGCAAAAATTCTATCACTTGAATGTTCCAATTATAAAGGATGGACATGAAAGAGTTCTTTCTTATGATTTGAGAGTATCTATAATTTCCATTTAATATCTGTCCTGATTTAAGGATAAAGTTAGGTCTGAGTTGGATTCTGGGAGATAATAATATTTTATTAGAGTTTATATATGTCTGATTGGAATTTCTTAAGCATATTTTGAATGGTTTAAAGTTGAGTTTTTGAGGAGTATGTATGGTTGTTGCGAAATCATGTGCGAAAGCATGTGAGCATGTGGGGGAGTTCTTGTCCTGTTGTACTGTGATCCAGTTCCTTTGGGCCCAATGGTTTTCTTTTGTAACTAATAATAACAACAACAATAACTAGTATGCGGATTTTGTTATGGCCCACTTCTATTTTAGTCGCCTAATAACACAAAATAATCATTAATAGCCATACACTAAACCTTGTCTGTGATGACACAACATTTTACGTATCTCTGCCTTGGTTCATGAATTTACCACTATATCTCCTCTTCATTTCACATGTCCTCCACGTGACCCTTTTCTTTTCCATCACCCATCAACCATAATTAATGTGTTCATGTTGCCACTAGCGACACAAACTCTCTGCTTTTTTATTATGTAATTCATCATCAATTATCATTCATTCTTTCTTTTTATTTTTTTTGCTTTGACTTGGTCTTTTTGAAAACGTAACCTTTTTCCAAAAATTACACAAACGAACAAATTATAAAAAAAAGTTACGGTTAATGAGTGAGTCGTGTACCATTGTAACGACTTCACCTAAAGAAGTTTTGCACTATCAACACAATTTTTTGGAACATTGAAATTTTACTATGATGTCTGACATTTGAACATTATTTGAATACTAAATTTTCTTTACTTAATTTTGTTTCATTTATTAAGTTATCGTAGCTTATGAGATCAAACAATTCATTTTGAAAGGAAAACTTTATGTACTGAGATCCCAATTTTCCCAAGCGGTAATTTAGATCAATAAAATTTTATTACAAAATAATCTAAGACTTTTGATGGAGAAAGTACGATCACATGACAACAAATATTGTTGAATACATGAATTTAGTGTTAAAAGAAAGTATGTTCATTATCCATTTGTATTTTAATTAAGAAAAAGGACAAAAGCATGGTTTGCTGAATAAGGGTTGAAGGCAAAGTCGATGTTAATAACATGTTAGTATCTAAAATATATAGTTGTTCTTCTTCAAAAAAATATCAACAACAATTGGTATTGTGTCATGTGCATTAGTATGATCAAGAAAATTTAAAATTTAATATTATAGTTATTTATTCTTTTTCTCATTCATAGTTAACCTCATTTATCAATCCTCTTTACAATCTTGAGAGTATTAATAAGTCCAATTCTAGTTGTTTAAAAATAAAGATTATTAATCCACTTGTATAAGACTAAATTTCATATCAAGCATTCAAATATGGTATAAGATATTAAAAAAAAAATCAACTACTACTCGAATCCATAACAAAGTAAATCAACTATACTCCCGAATAAGTCAAAATAAAATATTCTTATTACTCTGGTAACAAAAAGTCAACATAGAAAAACATATTCATTTAATCATTAAATTTTGTTACTTTTTATTTTTAATTAATTTCTATTACCAAATCACTTACTTCCCTCATTGTATTAAAATATAAATTATATATATATATATATATATATATATATATATATATATTATATTATATTATGACATTATAAATCTTAGGGTTAAATATGTTGTTAGTCCCTGTACTTTGGGGCGATTTTGGTTTTAGTCCATCTTTCAAACTATGGTACACTTTAGTCCTTCAACTTTAGAAAACTTTGGTTTTAATCCTTTTTAACAAATTTTTTTAACTTTATTTTTTGTTTCAAACACGTTTCATTATAGCATTTGGATTGTTTACACTGTTTGACACATTTTTGCTTCAATGTTAACTAAGAAATACGCTTGAAACAAAAAATAAAGTTAAAAAAATTTGATAAAAAGGACTAAAACCAGAGTTTTGTAAAGTTAAAGGACTAAATTGTACCATAGTTTGAAAGAAGGACTAAAACCTAAAATCAAAATCGCCCCAAAGTATAGGGACTAAAAACATATTTAACCCTAAATCTTATAACCTACTTCTTATTATAATTTATAATATTAAAATAACTTTATATAACTTAATTATTAATATGTATATTGGGATAAAATATGCCTAACAGGACAATCAATTAATTCTAATTTGTAAAAATACTAATTAAGTTAAAATCTGTACAGTTACAAATTTTTATTCATACAAAATTAAATTCCATAAGGGGTGATCTCCAACTAGCATTAAATGAAAGTCGTAATACATCCCTACAACTTTTAATTTGAAGTCCTCTTCCTCTCCCCAATTCCAAAAACAATAAATTGGAAGTTGTATACATCCATCATGACTTCTTCAATGAAGCTGTTTTCCCATACATTTTTAATATGGACAAAAATAAAAATTATATATCATCTTTGTTGCACATGATTTCTGTAATCTTGTTTTTCCTGGACACAACTTCTTTGTATAAAATTGTCACTGCACGACTTCCTACTGCTAATATTTTTAATTCTACCTATTTTTGTGTAATTTATTGCAACAAAAACTGTACCCTTGTGATAAAAAAAGAAAAAAAAAAAAACCTTATCTACGTAACAAAGAAAAACACCTCCATAGGTGTAGAAATGTACATTAAAAAGCATGTCTGGCTTACTAACCTTAATTAATACCCCATTAACACGAAAAACTCACCGTAAAATATCAAATAAACCGAACAAGAAACAAAAATGTAATTAATATGTTAAGTAATATAAATATTAAACTTTAACTCGTTAAATCAGATGACGCAATAAAATTAAATTCGGACACACTTGTATTTCTCATGGTATTAATAATTTCGTTAAGTTTTGCTCATTTTTAAATAGACGAATCAAAGTAGGGAAAGGAAAAAAAATTCACAAATAAATAAAATTTATATTATGAAAAATAAAATTACTAGAAGTAGGTATACTATAATTTACGACAAGTCGAATATATGGAATGGTTAGTGGATAATAATTTTTCTTTGAATAAATTTTTAGGATTATACACGTAATGAAGGGCTCAATTTATATGTATATCGGTCAATTCCTTTAAATCTTGAGAAATTAATCACAGGATCCAGGTCAAAGATACCTTCCATTCCGTGAATAGAAGTTATTTATGTGATATAATCTTATTTTAAAGGTATAATATGGTATTTGCGATAACTTATATAAAAGTTAATTTTTGGTATAAATTTACTCTTTAATAAGTTCGTTTTATGTGGTTTTTCTGTACAAGTCAAGCACGAAAAATAGTGTATGATTTTAGCATAAATAAAACGAAAAAAATTATTATTTATAATTATTTAAATGCACAAAATTATTACACCTGAAAGCATTTTTAATAGATTCAAAGTACGACTTTTTTTTCTTAACCAGAAAGTATATTGTAAAAAGGTAAAATTAAAAGCACATTTCCTATTTAAATAAAAATTATATGTAAATATTTATAAGATAAGAAAATAAAATGGTAAAATGAAACACACTTCTCTCACTGGCTAAAGTAAACTAACGTGTTTTAACTTTTAAAAAAGTTAAATAAGAGATTTCTTTATATACATTAAATGTATAAATTAATTTTAGTTCACGTAAAAGTTTATTTAATATTGAATTTTAACTTTTTTTTATGTGTCGTTCATAAATTTCTTCAAAAATGTCCTTTGCAAAAATACCATCGATAGTTAAAAATAAATATATAATAGACATTATTCCTTAAAGAAAAATAATGAAGAGTGAATAATATAGGAATTCTTATAACAATCAATATATCTTAAATAAAATTATAGGTTAAATATATTTTTTGTGTCTTAATTTTTAATGAAAATAAGTTAATATTTCTTTAAAATAAATTTAGTCTTTTTAATATATTGTTTTTTTAAAGTTAATTGAGAAATGTGTTTAAAATCTTAAATAAATTTAACAAATTTTAGTTAAAAATAATAATTACTTTTTTGTTAAATTTATTCGTTCTAAAAATTAAATAATTAATTATTTTGAAATTTTGAAAAAAATTAATTTTAATTTTCATTAAAAATTAAGAAACTAATAACATATTTAATCCTAAATTTATTAACATTTATAATTACTGTTTTAAAAGTTGTATTGATAATTAATATTTTTTTCATTTGTTAATAATATAACACATGAGTTTATGATTTCATAAAATAATTTGTATGTTCTATTTATACTTTTATCGAAAAATTCGCATTACTTTCATTATATTATTTTTTAAATTTTGTACTAAAAAAAAGGGGTAAAAAAGTTCTGTCATCATTTTCACTTTTAGTATTTTATATATAGATTTTTAAAAGAATAAGGAACAAATCAAAAACAACTTTTTTTTAAAAAAAAAAATTCAAGCAATTGCTTAAATTTGCAACTATATCCCGAATTGAGATGGTTTATTGGTTGAATGTAGAATTTGGTTTTGGAGTATTCTTGATGGATTTATCAAAGTTAATGGCCATTCTCAACAGTTAGACAATGATTAACTAACTTACTTATGATTCTTTGCACTTGGACTATCTAATGACATCATGCATGAATCATTATCTTAACTCTCATTTATAGGATTTGCAGTTAAGAAAAGCAACCACCATATATATAATAGAAATCTAATCACCAACCAAATCTTAAACTCAACAATCAAATTTCCATCTACCTTTGGTAGAATCACCCCAACACATCACGTGACCAGACATAAAGGAATTTTGGCCACTGTCATTATTACATATTATTACATGTGTTTTTGTTTTTTTTTTCTGTTTTATTATTATTATTATTATTATTATTATTATTATTATTATTATTATTATTATTATATATATATATATATATATATATTTTAGGAGTGTTGAGTTTATTTCACGAGTGGAAATGGAAATTTAATGTATTAAAGAGTAACTGTTTTATATTATTTATTCACGTACAAGAAAAAATGAATTTCTGTAGTTTTTCGTTGAAATTCGATATTAAAATTAAGTTTAGTCTAAATGTATTGGTTTAGTTTCCAAAATTATTGATAAAAATACGTCTCTCATTTGTTTCATAGATAAAGTATTGTAATAGATGAGAAGACAAATAAAGAAAACAAAATTCATGGATTTTAAATTTCTTTAAATGAAATTATCATTATTAAGTAATTGAAACAGGTTTATAAATTTTATTACTTTTTTTTGGTTTTGTTATTGTCATCTCACCGAGACACTACTGATTTTGCGACAAAGGAGCATCTTGAAATTGTTCGATCTTGTTATCATAAGTTTAAGATGTGCATAAAGTGTATCAGTACTCAAAAACATTTATTTATTTTTGTAATAATCTTCTTACGGGTCGAGTAAAATTAAATCAAATAACTATTAGTTTTAATGTGCTATCTATACAATTAAATTTAATGTTAACATAAACCTGTTAATTTAGTAAAATGAATAATTTAGCTAAATTAATGAATATTTAACCAGTTAATTTTAAATAATCTATATCGATATATAAATTTGGCAAAAACATTGAACATTTGGTTTAGTTTATTTTGAATAGAAAAAGTTTTTTTGTTTTATAGTTTTTATAGAACTTGATTTCTTGTACAATTTTTAAAACAAGCTTTTTCCAAACACGTACTCATTCTATCCACTTTTGTAATATGAAAAAGAAAAGTCGAGTTTAGTGCATACAAAATAATTGAAAAAAATAAAATAAAATCCTATAGTACTCTGATTCTGTTCCACCGAAACAATTTAATTGCTAAATGCTAATAACATAATACAGCCAAAATTATTGCTATCTATGCTTGCGGTGTTGTCTGCAGTGAAAATGATAAGGCAAACATCTCCAATATCTGATCAGTCTTTATCCCACAGTATGAATTTTTAAAATTAATTACTTTCCTGAAATTTCGAATAATTATATTTTTATCCACTCAATTTTATTTTTAACCTTTCAAAAAACAAAATCTAAATATTAAAGTTGAGAAATTTAGAATAGTTTTAAATTTTCTAAACTTTATATTATAAAAGTTTGAATTCTAAACCTAACTTTATATTTAGTTTTTCAAATATTATTTTTTTATTTGAATAAAGTGTTTCAACATAATCAAATATAAAAATAAAAATTATTATTTAAAGCTGGCATACATTGACAAAAATTAATCACTATATCTCTTAACAAAAACATATGATGGGTGTCACCGAAAAAATAGTCTTGCCTTAATGAAATTCCTAATAAATATAGCGTGATAAATAGTTTTAACTTACATCAATGATTAAGTAACGTCAGCTAGAAAATAATTTATATCAACATTCACTAGAAAAACATAATTTACATAAAAAAAATTACTCTCATTGATGTCAACAAGAAATCTGTCATTGACCAAATAATAATCATAGTAATGTTAATCAACAAAATCCTAATTAATGTTAGTCAAGAGATAACATTGACTTACATTTTGATGAACATTGATGTTGGTAAAACCAATTATAAACATGTTTGATGTTAACACAAAAATTCTTAATAATAATAATGATTGAAAAATAATCATGATTAATTTTAAAATGAAAGAAATATCATTTGACATAAGTAAAAAAGGACGTTGAATTAATGATCATCAAACTTAATTGAGTTCACAATGTCTCGATTAAAGTCAAGTTAACGACTCTTGAGAAAACCTAAGTGGACGATATCTCAACTAAGAGTCAAAGAAAAATATTAAAAGTACCACAACTTTGTAAGAAAAAAAAACATAAAGAATTTTAATTTTTTTTATACGAAGTAAATGTTGAACTTTAAATCTTATAAAATTCATTTTAGTCCGTTAAATCTAGCGTTCAGGAATTAAAATTGTATATTTTTCAATTTTAAGGAACATAGAAAAACCATTTTCAAATTTAAGAGGAGCAAAACCAAAATTGCCACAAATTTTAGAACTTAAAACGTTATCAAACATTAAAAAAGAGCAAATTTAATAAAATATTTTGTTTTTAATAATCATATAAATTATTTTACGTATTTATATTTTGAAAGCATGTATGAAATTATTCATTAAATAATTTGGAACGGTGTAAAAAATTTGAAGTGATGAATGACACGAAAGGTTGTTAAGAATGAACATTCCGAAAGAGTATTTAGATTAAGAAAAATATTGTTTGACACATATTTATTTAATATTATTTTTTTATCTTTTATTTTTAAAAATTACAAAATTTTATATTTTTATCACTGTATTTTTTATATTTTTGTGTTGAATGAATTTAAAAGTGTTTTATGATTAATGTTAGATTAAAACTCTTGAAAAGTTTTGTAGCACGAAACGATATTAGACAGGACATTGACACCCTCCTAGAATAACAAACCCAGCTAACTAAAATAAATTCTTAATTATAATAAGTGGTCTGAAAAACAGTTCTGAAAATGGTAAAGTTGATAAACTGAAGGTTTGTCGGCAATGAAAGGGACGAGAAAGAAAAGGAGGAGGAGGTGAAGCCATAATTCTAGGCAGAGAGGGGCCTGGGTTTAAGAAAATGGGATGTTGGGCATTCCACGAACAGCCCCTGTTCGTTTTTTGGGTCCCCAAGGACCCTTGCACCAGGAATTAGTTTCCTCTGTCACTTCCCCAAATTCATTGTTTCTCTTACCTTCAATCCGAATAAAGATACATCACCTACGTTATCATTCTTTATCAAAACAAAATAAAAAAGGAATAATATTTAAAGTTTACCTAAACTTTTAAATAAAAAATAATAATATTATGATCATTTTTACAGATACATAATATAAAATAAAATGGTCAGTAAAAAAAATATTAGGTGAATATAAAAAAGTTAGGTGAAAGAATATTTTTAATTTAAAAATAATGTCAATTACATAACATCGAAAATGATTGTGTAACTACGAAAATTAAATGAAATTGAGGAAATAATTTTTGTTGTTCTTTACAAAAAATCAATATGTCTAACTAAATAATAATTGGAGGTTGGGGGAAGCCCCCACACAATGCAATAAGCTTCACCACCCATGTCTTTTGTACAAATGTTTTTTTTTTTTCTCCATGTGGCATTGAAAGGTTTTAACGAATGTAGGAAATTTTGGATGAGTAGCTCCTTCTCATAAATAATAGCTCATATCATATCAAATTTCATTCATGGTGTATTATGTCATGATTTCATTAAAAACATGAAATGCACTTAACCCAATAATTTCATTATTTGTCATGCAGTGCATGTAAATTAACAAGTCTAGTGATGTCCAAATTTCATTTTGCATTTAGCCTCACTGTGAAGTAGCTATCATATAGCTAATGGTTTTTAGAAAGACATCCTCCACATATGAAGCTTTAAGAAAACTAAGTTTTTGTTTACACATGATTCTCGTAAAAATAATGCTTGAATAGTTTATTATGATAATGATTAAACATGCGTTGAAAAGATAAGAATATCAAGAAACGTTTAAATTTATGTATTGTATAATCTCATTTAAACTTCTTTTTGTACGATTAAATGTCATAGGAATTTTGAATCAAAGATTTTATTCAAGAACTTAACAAATGAATATGACCAAAATTGAAAATGATAGATTGAAGGAATATTAGAAATGTACAAATAAGAACAATTAGACAAATAACACTTTGGAACAAGAAAAGTTAAACAAATTTAGGAGATGAAAAAGCTTTGATCATCACTAGAAGTCAAAGAAGGTTTTTCATCTCTAAGATAAGTTTCAAAAAGAATCACCACTTACAAGAAGAAGATATAACTATTTATTAGCTAAGCCACATGACGAAGTTTGATGCATTAATAATATTTTACTTGACTAATTGTTTCTTGCAAGCCTCAATTTCCTTTCTCTCATTCTCCTATTTGGTTCCTCCTTCAATTCATCTTTCCTTTTCCTCTTTTTTCAACTATTTATCAGCACGTCTTTGTAGTGTCAGATGTGGATATAATTGTTTTAAAAGAATTTGAAGTTAGAATTGCCACATTTCTAAGGCATTCAAGTGAAAAATCACTGTGTTTATGGTGCAAGGTTGATGCTACTTGCTTGTGATGAAGGGTTGGTACAAATCACTCAAGGTGAATAGGATTAGTAAATAGAAGCATAGCATAGAAATATCACTTTTGGATGGTTGCCGTTATTTGCTACACTATTTTATTGTTATTACAATATTTTGTTGAATAATGATACATATACACTTAATTTTACATACATTTATTATATATTTGTTTTTTCTTCCCACCTCTCTCTTCTTCTCATGATGTCATATATTCAATAAACTCATATGTTTGGGATATATGAGAGTAAAGTGTTCACATTAAGCAATCTCTCATACTCTCGTTAAGCAATCTCATACTCTTTAGCTCCTGTTTAAACTATTCAGGTTCTCCAACATGACAGGATGTACTTGCTAAAGATGTATTTGATTGGTTTAACAATTAATATTATAATAAATGTATTGTAAATTTCTCAACAACCATACATTTTCATTTGCATTTATAAGTTTTTCCATGGACTTTTGATTAGGGTTGACCTAATCACGAGTCATTTCAGTTAAACCTAATTACTAACATGCTAAACTTAATCAAATAAATAATTGGATCAGATCGACACCACTGATTGGTTTCATTCCAGTTTTGACAATCAATTTGGTGTAATTTAATAGACATATACACTAAACTATCACTTTTTTTTTTTTCTATTTCTTAATAGATATTAAGTATTAATGAATCTTTTTGATATACATAAATCATTTTTCTGTTTTGTTTTTGTTACACTAATGTGTTATTATGACTCTTGTCTCGATTGATGATTTCTTCCAAAAGATTATGATAATTTATAGAAATAATGATAAATATTTTATTTTTTTATTTATAAACAATAATTATTTCATAAAAAGAATTTTAATTTTTTTTTAAACAAATTACAATGTCAACTCAAAAGTTGTAACTTAATCCCCTCAATAAACATGATGTTATTAGAGTATATTTGTTTTATTTTGGTGAAATTAATGTTAATATTATTGTATTGGAACATAAGCGGAAATCATTTATAAAGAATACAAATTGAAGGAACACAAACATAAAGTTTAAACACGTGTCACGACCATGATTCTTTAAAAAAAAAAAAAACCCTAATGTCCTTTCCCATTTCTGAAACCCTACTTTGAATTCTCATTACACCACACAGTGTCATGTTTTCCGATTTAAAATTTCAAATAGGCTATTAGATTTATTTCTTTATATACTTTAAGAGACTTACCAGTTTTTGTAATTTCTATACCAAGGGAGTTACAAGCTCTCTTAATTACCAGTTTTAATATTTCTGCAAATTCTTTTTATTTTTTTATCCTATATTTTTGTTTATAAGCGTATCCTTTCCTAACATTACTTAAAGTTATTATATTCTTCCTTTGAAAAAAGTACAAATTTGATAGTTATTACATGATAAAATGTGTATTAAAACTTATCATGTTTCACTTAATCGAAACTTTAATATTTCTGCATATTTTTTCTCTTCTTTTTCCGTCCTATATTTTTGTTATCTTTTGCTTAGAAGTGTACTCTATTTTCTAAAATTCTTCAGTATTATTATTATTATTCTTTCTTTGGAAAAAGAATACAAACTTTCAATGCATTGGTCGTATTAATTTGGATGAGATATTTTCTACAAAAATTGCCTATAGACTTTATCAACTATTTTCGCAAATTAAATCAGTATATGAGATGAGTCCAACAGACAAATTTAATATATAAATTCGACATATGAGTAATAGATAAGTTCATCAAATGAATAATTTATAAAATATTTAAGACATTTTTAAAATAGAATACATTTTATTTAAAAGAATTATATAAATAATAAAAATTAATATCTAATTTTATGAAATAGAATACTCATATTAAATTTTTAAAAACTAAATTTATATTCCACTGATAGAAATGTTTGTAAAGAATAGGTTTTGTTTGGTAGCTTAACGAAGTCCGTGACAAGGGTTGTATTCACCAAATTATGAGTTGTTATTATCGTAATAAAATAGTATGAAAGATGATCAGAATTGGTTCATGAATTGTCTATTTTTGCAGTATCAACTAATCACATCATAACATGTCAGCCTCATGCAATTGAATATAAAAGTAAATCATTCAAACTTTGAATTTAATTATGCAGCTCCTTTTATTTCAGGTTAATACTTCCTTGGTCTCTCTAATACATAAATGAGTTTTTTCTTTTCTTTTTCTTTTTATTTTAAAGCTATGGATTTTATAGCGTTATACAAGTTTAAATATTCAATAAAATGATTATTTTAATATTACAATTATGAGGAAAAGTTTTTAGTTTTAAGATTTAAAATACTACTTTTGTTTTTTTATCTAGTATAGAGCATAAAATCTTTTGGAACAACTTTAAGAAATCAACTTATATTTGTAATACCATGTGGTATAAGCTAATGATAGATTCTTAAGAAATATTGTTTACCTTGAAACAATATTTCAAATACCCACATTAAAAATGAACTTAAAGATATGAGTTGTTAAGTTATTAAATTTAAGAACTCTCGTAAAAAAATTATTTAACATAATTATAAAAGTTGAAAGATAATTGCATAAATTATTTAAAACTTTCAGGATGAATTGGGTACAAAATCAGTTTTGTTATTCCATTTTTTTAAATAAGTAAAATACGTAATAGTTTAGAAAATCGTATTTAATTTAATAATAAGATTCAATTATTTTAATATTAAAAGTTTAAAGTATAAATAATTTTTTTATAAATGAGTTTTATTATTTTAAATTATACAATTTTTTTAAATTATCCTTTTCCATAACTCTCTTCTTTTTTTAAGAGATTTTAATCACCTAATTAGAGTAATTCTTTTAGCGAGTTCTACACTTTCATCTGATCAATTTCTCATATATAGTAAGTTGATTTTTTATTTATCTTTTTGGTTTGTTTTTGTCTTCATTTGCATGCAAACTACAAGGGTTGCATGTGACATTTAAGTCTTTTTTAAGAGTTTTTGTTGAAAAGTGATTCTAATGGTATACCATGATCATGTTTTTGTTGTTCATAAGGGCATATAGAGATTCCCGTTATTTTGGACATATTATTAGGTTTATCGAGTTGTTTGGTCATTTATCAGGTAAGGGAAGCTAATTACCTTGTTTTTAGATTTTTGGTGATTTGAGAATCTGAGTTTGCATGTTTAAGTTGCTTCAAATTGGTTGAATGACTGATATTGGTGTTTGAGCATGTTGAAAATTTGTGTATGTTACATGGTTGTGTGTTGCTTGTAGTTGATTGAATTGGTGTTGAGTTGAAGAACTTAGGATCTGACCATTTGAGTAAGTTGGTATGCACCTGACATTGGAAACTGTTTTTGAACCAAGCACTAACTTAGGCATACCAATTTGATCATTCGAACAGGTCCCTGGTTTTCCAAATCATAAAATTGAATATGTTGTTTTTTGGTATGTCACTGAGCGGTATTGGTGTGGTGTTGAGCGCAAACTTGGTTATGTAAGTTTGGAAGCATTTTTGCTCTAAATCGTTGAGCGTCCCTTTTTACTGCTAAACAACCATTTTTGTGAATGGTTTGACACTGAGAAGTGGCAAGGCAACGTTTGCTGTCATTTTTCATTGCAAATTTAGAACAATTTAATTTCAGGTCATTAAGCGAGACGTTTTGCAAGAAGAATGACATTGAGCGTTAGGACTGTCGTTGAACGCTAGGATTGTAGCTTAACGCAAACCTTTTGCGAAATGTTTTGTGTTAAGCATCAAGATTTTCGTTGAGCACTCTCTTTTGCGAGAGATCTTGTGTTGAGTGCCACTATGAGCGTCATTCTAAGCGTCACTCTGAGCACCAATGTGTATTTTTGTGATTTTCTGATCCTCTAATTTGTTTGAAGTGGTTTTATCGTGATTTTTATGTATGTTTACCATGGATTTTGATGTTTCATGGATTTATAACATGATTGTGATATGTAAGGTGTATGTTGTGAAAGGAATTTGAAGGATAAGTTTCTTGTAATGTTTTCAATAGTGTATGTATTGATGTATTGATTTCGTATTAGGAATTATCCTTACGCTCTAATAATTATCCAATCTCAAGTAGAGAAGAATGATGTATGTGGTGAGAGGAATAGAAGGTCCTAGTCAATGAGTTTTACCTAAGCCAAAAATAGAAGTGGATTAATCTTGTGTGTGATAAGATGAAACCCATTGTACATACTTTGTTGATTCAACCAGTTTTTTTAAATGATGCTTTAGAAAGATAAAACACAAGTTTGTTGCTTCACTTACTCTCTACTTAATGTTTGATTTAAGCATCATGATGTATCACCCAACTTAGAAGATTTTGGTTCAGGCTCCTATTACAAGGCTCTAATACCAAATTTTTAATTCAAATAGCTAAATAAGATTTTCCTGAACCGAAACTACTATTTTTTATTCAACAGATGTAAATTGGATTACAACACTTTATAGAAATTTGCAAAAGCATAAAACTACCAACTCCATGAATAATACATAGAAATTTTAGCATCTTTATCCTTAAAGAATCGGTCAACATGACCTAGTCTTATTGAATACAAACTAAAACAATTTAAATGCAGAACATAAATTTGGATAACTTAACTACTAATACTCTCAACACCACAGCCACCGCTATAGTGCCTAGGGTAACCACCTCTACATTGTCATTGAAAATCACTTGAAATAAGATTATGAAGGTCGAGATGAAGATAATAGTTGGTTCACTGTGTTTTTATAATTATGTAAAGACGGTGAAGATGAAATTGGTGATGGATGAAAAAAATGACAAAAACATAAAGGAAGGATGAAAAAAGTTTAGGATTTTTAATATATTTTATTTATAAATAAAATAAGATAATACATTTTATAGGGTGCGAAAAGAAAATAAAAGAATGTACGAAGAAATAATCGAAGTACTAACATTTCAAATCGAAGGAATGTGGTATCCCTATATATATATATATATATATATATATCAACTTTTAAAATTTTTATAAGGATTAAGCATGCTTTTTTGTTATTAAATTAAATTATATATTATTTCATTTTTATATTTTATAAAGTCGTATAAACATTTATTCTACTGAATAAAGTATTTCTCATGTTACAAAAGAAACTTTACAATAAATTATAATATAAATTATATGTCTTACTTGTTGAAGATAATGTTTTGCATTTCATAATATATAAGGAAGGACGAGAAATGTATATAGTTTAATTTAAGAACGAAACATAATTTCAAAATAATTTGGAAATGAAAAAGTTGTGAATTGTTTGAGAGAAACAAATTTCTGTTGGAGTGAATTTACAATACTTTTTTATAATATTATTTATTCTTAAAGAATTAACACAAGAATACTTTATTATTTTAGATAAATTAACACTGCAAACAAGCTTTTGCGTTATTTTATTTAAAGCATCAACACAATAAAATTTAGTTTTCGTTGAGTCAAATTGTTTAGATTTTTTAAAATTTGAAAGGGTGCAAATAGCAGGGCCCACGTGGATTGGATGTAGGCCTAAGCCCAGAGGATCATCAATTGAATTACTGGTGAAAGAAAATTATATTTTGCATGAATTCTTAAAAGATTACACATTTATAATTCAGTCTCTAAACTTATAAGTTCACTAGAAGTCAATTTTTTACTGATGGTTGTTAAGATTGAAAAATTAAATTTTTGAATAAGTTCAGTGGATGTGGAATAATCTTCTAATAGTTTAATAATCTATTTTAGTTATCTATATCCATGTGTTTATGAGGCATATTTTATGGTAAATTAAGTATATCCTGATAGAATTGAAAAACGTAATTGAATTAATAAAAGAATAACAAAAATGTTTTCGACATTTAGTCCATATGATTTTGTAATTATATACATTTTTTTAATGGCCAGAATTGGTTATTTAGTTTTGTAAAATTAAAGCTTATATTTTTTAGTTTATTGTTCTTAAAACCTAGGCGAGGGTAGAGCAAGGGTTTTAGCGTGAGAAGCAGCGATCTTCTCCTGGTTCGGAGACACAGCCATGGCAATCGTTTCGCGCTTGTTCGTGATCCCAGCCGCGAGGCCCGTTCTCGCCAAAACCATATTCTTCATGTCCTCTTTCTCAGCTCGCACGTTCGAACCGTGCGAGCCGTCACCTTCCCCTGCACGCTCCGAGGAAGAATCGCGAAACGTGAGGGTTTGGGCATGGTGGGACTTCAAGAACTGCCACGTGCCCCCGGATTTCGACGCTTCCAAAGTCGCACCGGCAATAATGGAGGCAGTGAGAGCAAACGGAATCAAAGGACCTCTCAACATCACCGCTTTCGGCGACGTTCAACAACTCCGCAGGGATCATCAGGAAGCACTCGCCTACACCGGCGTTCGCTTCATCCACGTCTCTGACGGTTTTTGTTCCTCATCGTCCCTCACTATTATTCTGTTTCTCTTTATTTTCCCATCTTTCATTTACTATAATGTCCGGTTGCAGAGGGAAGAAACAGTGCCGACATTCTCGTTGATCTAATGTATTGGGTTTCTCAGAACCCTCCGCCGGCGCACATATTTCTGATATCCGGCGATAGAAACTTCGCTGGCACGTTACACCGCTTGAGAATGAGTAATTACAATATATTGCTCGCTACGCCGGAGAAAACTCCCAGTGTTCTCCACAGTGCTGCCACGATAGCCTGGATGTGGGATTCGTTGCTCAACGGAGAAAATCTTACTGGAAAGGTCCTCAACCACCCTCCTGACGGGCCTCTTGGCTCTTGGTATGGAAGCTACAAAGAGCCGGTGACGGTGGCGGATCTGGTGACGGAGGAACCGGTCACAGTTGCAGCTCCGCAGGCTACCTCGTTGCCCAATGTGGAGGTCTGCCCTTCTAGGAGCACGGTTCCTAAGTCGGTTTTGAGTAAGATTTGCAATATTTTGAGTTTGCATCCCAAAGGAGTGGGCATTGATCATCTTCGCGCTGAGTTGTTGAAAATTGATGTGCGTTTGGATAAGAATTGGTATGGACATAAAAAGTTTTCCCGCTTTCTGTTGTCGATGCCAGGGGTAGATCTTCGGTCTATTGGTGATGGTCCTCTTCGTGTACATTTGGTTCCTGTGGAATCCATGGAACCATGTAAGAACAGCTCTTTGGAATCAACAGTTTCTGATGCTACGAATGAGGAGAAACGATGTGCAGCGGCACCAAAAGTAAATGGCGAGGGTAAAAGTAAGGTTAGGGATGCTGACAAGAAATTGTCAAATGCTACGAATGAGGAGAAACGATGTGCAGTAGCATCAAAGGTAAATGGCGAGGCTAAAAGTAAGGTTAGGGATGCTGACAGGAAATTGTCAAATGCTACAAATGAAGAGAAACGATGTGCAGCGGCATCAAAGGTAAATGGCGAGGCTAAAAGTAAGGTTAGGGATGCTGACAGGAAATTGGCAAATGCTACGAATGAGGAGAAACGATGTGCAGCGGCATCAAAGGTAAATGGCGAGGTTAAAAGTGAGGTTAGGGATGCTGATAGGAAATTGTCAAATGCTGAAAGGAGTATGGGGGACTATTTAAAATCAGTACAACCGGGGCCTTCAAAAGGGAGACCTGTTGAGGAAAATGGGTTGCGGAAGTCTGCTGTGGCTTGTGACAGGTTTGTGGATGTGGCTAATGCTCCACAGTCAGAAACTGAACTGCCACATGAGGACAGCAAAGATTCCAAAACTAAGATGGATACCCTAAAAAAGAGTTCTAAAAAATTGACTGATAATAACACTGTTTGGTCTCAAGTTGCTGGTATGGAAAAACATACTACTAAAGATAATCTCTCTGCTGGAAATGATCAATCGATGGTGGAAAACAATGTTATGGCTAATTATGATTCTGGAAATTTTGAAGCAAAGAATGAATGTGAGAATCGAACTAGTAAGGAGGTTGACGAAGTTTTTCCAAGCCTATCTACACCAATTGATTGCTCTGAGGCTGCCCAAAAGCCTGGCGGAAGCGCTGAAACTAATAAAACAAGTCCAACACTGTTTCACTGGATTAAACGGTGGTGGCCATTTGGGAAAAACAATGAAAAATATGATGATTTGACCGCTCATCAAAGGGAGGGAGTTAGTCATGTTGAGGATTCCAAGTTATCTGAACTGGAGCAGACTGTTAGTCAATCTGAAGAGGTCAAATCATCTGAACTGGATCACACTGTAAGTCAATCTGAAGAACCCAAGCTACCAGAACTGAATCAGAATTCTGGTCATTCCGGAAAGCCTGAGTTAAAATATGATGATTTGACGGCTCATCAAAGGGAGGGAGTTAGTCATGTTGAGGATTCCAAGTTATCTGAACTGGTGCAAACTGTTAGTCAATCTGAAGAGGTCAAATCATCTGAACTGGATCACACTGTAAGTCAATCTGAAGAGCCCAAGCTACCAGAACTGAATCAGAATGTTGGTCTTTCCGGAAAGCCTGAGTTATTTTCCAGTGCTGCCTTTTGGAATGATATGGAATCTTTTATGTTCGCACCCAAAGGATCACTTCTTTTCTCCCAGTCAAGAAGCAGGTTAGTGTGCAAATTAGTTTTGTTCAGATCTTGTAAATTTTCCCGTGTTTTGGATAGTAAAAAACTTTAGGCCACCACGTATTCATTCGTTCCTTGTTCTAGTCTAAGTCTCAACTACCAAAGAGAAGAAAACATTATAGCAAACTAATTATATCACAGTCCGTTGAAAGTGTACCTTTGATATATATGTAATCATTGTGTAGCTACTCTGTGAAAGCGTAATTTAATCACTTTTTGCTACGTATGATTTCTGCCAGGGAGGATGTTGCGCAAAGGTTACAAAATGGAGGACCCCTGCTTCTCAGATCACTCCCCAAAAAAGATATCCTTCAATTGGTTGATATGTTAATAGCAGACAAAAAATGGTTGGAGGAAAGGCCGTCCCAAACATTTCCTTTTAAGCTAACTCAGCCAGTTCATAAGAATTTATCGGTGGACCAATCCCGTAGTGGCAATGGTTTGAGATCTATCTTTCTACGCAGATCATCACAATCTCTAGAACATGATGTGGGGAAACACAATCAGAGTGTTCCTCATACACCAATTTCTGCAGCGGCTGTTGAAACAAAACATTTTGAGAGATCTAGAAATGATATATTAGATGACTGTCAGAAACTTGTTAATGAGATATTAAGGGAACACCCAGAGGGATATAATATTGGTGCTTTCCGAAGACTATTTGTTGATAAGTATGGCTATCATCTTGATTTACAGAAGCTTGGTTATCAAAAATTGGTAGCCTTGCTACAGATAATGCCTGGGGTTAAATTTGAGTCTACTTACATTTATCCTTCTGTTCCTGCTGTATGTGATTCTGATTCGGATACTTCTATCCTCAAAACTAAAGCAACCGCTGATAATCATGCAGTCTCCAACTCAGATAGCGAATTATCTGAGTCAACCCTGAAAGATGATGACATGGAATCTGAATGGGAGGAGTTGGGTCCTGTTTCTATAAAAAATTTTGACAAGAGTGGTTTGGGTTATGAACTTGTATCAGATGACGATACTTCTGCATCTGAAGGAGACCACTCTTATTTAACTCAATCTGAAGAGCAGACGAAATCAATTTGTAATGAACGGGACAGTTCGTTTTGGGAAACTATGGATTTGTGGCACAGCTGCAAGGAAGGAGAGAATGGTGTCAAGAAGTCAGACAATGTTGACAGCTTGAGTGTTTCTGTGGCTCATATTTTAAATTCATCCCCTGACCCAGCCATTGTTTTCCCTTCCAAAACATCAAATTGCAGAGATAAACAAAGGTCTTACAAGAACTATTCTTTCGTTGTTGATCAAGTCTTACATGACAAGGACAAGCTGATTGGTGACTTCAAGAAAACTGATGAGTCAATGCAAAAACAGAGTAGTTCCTGCTGCAAGTAGAACCCAGTCTTAGACTTCCATAGTAAGAAATTTGGGATTCCTGGTCTAAGATTACAGACAGAACGAGATGGTGGTACTATTCTCACGCGAAGGAATTACTGTTTTAGCTAGCCAGGCCCTGACATTTCAATTGAGTAAGATTCAGATGGTTGCTAGTTGCAACTCCAGAAATTCTTCCCATTTTTAAATTTACTATATTGCGACTCTTTACAATTGGAACAGTTCAGTTTTATCTCACTGGGTAATAGGAAATTCTTGACTGCTGGAGCATGTGAGTTTTGGTGTTTACGTGCTGTTTTGGCAGGTGATAGTAGTAGTACAGGAACATTAGTAACACTCCTTCGAATAAACAGGGCCATCCCTTTTCTTTTCCTCCCCATTTGGTTCTTGGCCCATCGGCACTACCTCTGCTATTTCACCAGCTAACGATGACCCCGTTTCTAATTATCATGTGTAACCACGGTTAGTCTTTTGTTTTTAACCTAAAAGATCTCGTTTAGTTTAAAGATTTTGATATATGTGAATTTTACAACTTTAACGTTGTATATTAGTTTTCTGGGAATGTTTACTGTTCTCAATGTTGTCATTCATGTGCACACTCTACTGCATCTGCATTCCGTGGAGCACGATGTTCCGAGTAGTGTTAAATTGGTTTTGTTAAATACTTGAATTGAATTATGACCTATGTGCAAAACTCTAAAATATACTATAATAACAAGATTAAATTTTGATAATTTGACAGTTCATCTCTATAAACATTAAAATTCTTCAATAATAAGAGGATTCTGTGTGTGTAAATGCATTTAATTTAATCAATTACTTTGATATGTAGAATAATAATATCTTAAAAATAAGGGAGAGGAGAGGCTCGTAATTATGTGTTAAATATGTAATAGAAGGTTTAAAATTAAGTAGGTAATATATTAATCAAGGTGCATATAAGTAATATTACTCTTCATTTTATTAAAAAACTATTATTCATATTGTTAACTTAAATTGAGTGATTTAAGAAAAAAACATTTTTTTTTCTTTCATCTAATTTCCATTGACCAAAATTTTAATTTATTTAAAAAGCTCAAACCTATTAGTTAGAGTACATGTCTTTTTTTAATATCATTAATCTCATAAAGATTTAATTATATTTTATATTCATTTAACTAGTGGCTCTAAAACATTAAGTGTTATGAATTAAAAAATTTTACAAAAAAAATGTTAATGAATATAATAATATTTGTTGAAAGAAAATACTCATTTTTTTTTCTTAAGAATTTTCTATTGATGTATACGATAATATTAGCAATTTAAAAGTCTAATTTAAATAATTTACATCTATATGTATGTATGCATTACGTAAATTAATAAATAAAATATATTAAGTTTATCTAATAAATACTCACATTTATATGATATGATATTATCTTATAATACTCCTATGTAAAAAAGCAATTTAAATTAAAATTAAAAAAAACTTGTTTTCCATTGTTATTATTTGTATATTATAGGTTAAATACGTATTTATAATCCAAATTATAGCTATTTTGGAATTTGTATTTATTTAAAACTTTCATGTGTTTATTCTTTATATTTTAAAAATAAATAGATTTAGTATAATTTTTATTTATATTTTTGACATGATTGATATTAATGTGTGTAGTATGATATCTAGGCCAAACGGTTAGCATCCAAGATCGATCGGTCCATCCACTGTAACATCGTTGGTCAATCAGGTCAAACCAGGTTAAATGATGTTGGGTCACAATTGGGCCAGCATTTAAGTTATTGGGCCAATAGTCTAACAGAGGATAAAATAATCGAAGATACTGATAAAAGATATTAATAAACCTGTTTATGAGCAACCAACCGAATTTTAAAGTAACTCTGTTTATATTTTATTCTGTTTATATTTTATTGGGTTTGTGACAACTCATAAATACAGAGCCAAAAGCCAAGTACGTTGAACCTAAGCCTAACTTGAGCGAGCGGTAGATTTTACTGGTTTAAACACCTAGACAAGTCTTGATAGGTGTGATAACATACCTCTAACCTTCCAAAACAGTGCATCACACTTACCTCAACATTTCACTACTCAACACTCTCTTTTTATACAAAAAACACTTGAAAACAACTCCTCTAGACTACCCTATTTAATTCACACATTTTTAGCCATCTAATCCTCCTAACATGTTTCAAATTAACTCATGATAGTACCAAAGTAGTTCCATCACATTTCTATACCTATTTCTAAATTTCACTACCCAATATCCTCATCACACAAATAAAAAATTTCGTGAAACATATTTAAATGGAATGTTCTCTAAAAATGCAGCTATATTTATTATTATTATTATTATTATTATTATTATTATTAAACTTTTAATATTTATAAAACTTATTTAAATAAATAATTAAATTTAAAAATAAAGCATATTTGTATATACTAATATTAGAGTATAATGTTGTAATACTCTCTATTTTATTGTAATAGTAATTTAAACAACAAATAGATTTTATTTAAACATGATAATATTTTAAATTATCACGGTCAATTTAACTATAAAAATGATATATAACATTATAAATTTGTGATAAAAATTAAAAATAAAAATCTTAAGCGTGTTTTATAGATATACTTGAAATGTTATCTTTCATGAACAGTTTGCTTTTAATAAATTAATAAAGATTTAATAAATTAAATACTAATTTCCACAAATATATTTCAATAGTTATTTTTTAAAAAAATACCATGGACATCTTTTTATGATGTTGATGTGTATCATTTTAATGTTTAACTTTAACTTCATATTTTTTATCTTATAATTAATATTTTTAATTTAATAAATATTTATGGATCATTATAGATTTTAACTGCATAGTTTTTTTACTGTGTTATAATATATAATGTTATCTTATTATAGTTTATATATATATCTAAACTAAAGTGGTAACTAACTAACTTATAATTGGTTAAATAGATATATTTAATTTAGATATGATATTTTAATAATTTTTTTTAATAATTTTTTAACAATGGTCATGTATTACTATTTTGTTAATCTTGAATTTATTTTTAAAAAAAATATTTGAAATAAACCCATCATAAAAAATTTAAAAAGTAGTTGTTAAAAAAAACGTTTTTAAGATTAACCGAAAAAATCTTTTTCTTATGCATATCCGTTGCTTACAAATAGGAGGAAAGTTGCAATTCTCTGTAACGAAATAGCGAGGAACAAGAAGAAGACATGGAAGTAGAAGGTAAAGAAAGTGGAAGAGCAGCAAGAGAAGTTGAGAGAAAAAACATCAATGACTGGCTTCCCATCACAAAATCCAGAAACGCAAAGTGGTGGTATTCTGCTTTTCACAATGTCACTGCTGTTGTTGGAGCAGGAGTGCTGGGTTTTCCCTACGCTATGTCAGAGCTAGGATGGTTCGTTCACCAATTATTTTTCCCTTTAAATTTCTAATTTCTGTGAATTTCCCTTTGCATGTTAAACGATAACGTTGTTTGTGGTGTGTTGCAGGGGTCCAGGTGTTACAATATTGATTCTTTCATGGATCTGCACTCTCTACACGGCATGGCAAATGATTCAAATGCATGAGCCTGAACCAGGGAAAAGGATCGACAGGTATCACGAGTTGGGGCAGTATGCGTTTGGAGAGAAGCTAGGACTGTGGGTTGTTGTGCCCCAGCAACTCATGGTTCAGATTGGTGTTAATATAGTATACATGATAACGGGTGGGATTTCTCTGATGAAGATATATAATGTTCTTTGTGATGGATGCACTCCCATCAGAAGAACCTACTTCATCATGATCTTTGCTGCTGTTCAGTTCCTTCTCTCCCATCTCCCCAGTTTCAACTCCATCAGTGCTATATCTTTTGCTGCCGCTGTCATGTCCCTCAGGTACGCTTTATCCATTGATTGATTCAAAAGATGAGAGAAAACAGTACAGAAAGTGTTATAACGTAAAAGTTTATATCTGGTTGTTGTGCAGCTATTCCACTATCGCGTGGGCAGCGTCACTTCACAGGGGCGTTCAACCGGGAGTGCAATATGGTAGCAGATTTTCAACCGATGCAGGGAATGTATTTGGGGTTTTTGATGCCTTGGGGACTATAGCTTTTGGGTATGCTGGGCACAACGTAGTTTTGGAGATCCAAGCAACAATCCCTTCGACACCAGAAAAGCCCTCAAAAAAAGCCATGTGGAAGGGCATGGTTGTTGCTTATGTCGTGGTCGCTCTTTGTTATTTTCCTGTTGCTACTATTGGTTACTGGGCTTTTGGAAACGGTGTTGATGACAACATTCTTCTCTCCCTCGACAAACCTCGCTGGATCATTGTAGCTGCTAATCTCTTTGTTTTTGTACATGTAACTGGCAGCTATCAGGTACACCTACTGCATCACTTCTTTCCTCATTGGATTAACAAAATTTAAAATGCTCTTAATCATGTAAATCTAATTCGTTTCCGTGTTAGGTTTTCGCTGTTCCGGTGTTCGATACATTGGAATCATTCCTGGTGAAACAGATGAAGTTCCAGCCAACTCGGTCACTTCGATTCATAAATCGCAATTGCTACGTTTGTGAGTGTGCTTTCATCTCTCACACAAAATTCCACCAATAAATAGAATTTATTTATCTAACCATTACAACATTATTGTTTGTATGTATGCAGTACTTACATTTTTCCTTGGAGCTACATTCCCTTTCTTTGGCGGGCTTCTAGGATTCTTTGGGGGTGTTGTGTTTGCTCCAACCACATACTTTGTAAGCAAAAACAACTTGTCTAAGATAACCTTTTCTTAAAATAATCAAAAGCAGATGTTTTAATTAACCTATGTCTCAATCGTTTGCAGCTCCCCTGCATAATGTGGCTAGTCATCTACAAACCGAACAGATATAGCTTGTCGTGGTGGGCAAATTGGGTATGTAGGGAAAAAAATATTATCCAGAGTGTTTTGTTTCTTGTTATGTCCTTTTACGACTGATGAATTTGATTTTTCTTCTTATCTCAGTTCTGCATCGTATTTGGAGTGTTGTTGATGGTGTTAGCCCCAATTGGCGCATTGAGACAGATCATACTAGAAGCTAAGGATTACAAATTCTACTCTTGATCTCTTTCGCACACAACAACCTGTTCTCATTTTTTTCTTTTTCTCATTATTTTCTTAGACACTTTTATTTTATTAGGTCTACATTCCTTGTTCCTGAAACTTTATTTATTACTTCTTAATTTTCTTCCATAGTTAAAACAATTCTATATTCTGTTTTGATGTGCATCTAAGCTATATATATACCTAAGGTCCGGACTAAATTTGTTATTAGTGTTTTTAAATAAGTGAAAATTAATTAAGAAAACTTGATAATTAAAAGAAATCGATGTTTTTTTTTTGGAATTTTTTATTCCTCAGCCAAACGGCTAGCAAATGGTTAATTCAATTAAGATAGAATATTGTATTTTTTTTTATTTAATTAACAATATGTAGATGTGATTTTAGAAATGTGAATTCACCATTTGCTTTATTGTTTTAACTTCCATTATATTTATCGAAACGACTCACTGGGCTGTTGGAAAGGTACTTGTTGTGAGGGAAATTTTCAAAAACTTATATTTTAGGTTTGAATTTCTCTGATCACATTAATTGTCGACATTTATATTTCGATATCGATGTCTCTTGATAAAATGTTTTTTTTTTCTTTCTTTAATGAATTGGAATCTCATTTTTAAACTATTTAAAATAGAATTAGAAGCACTCGAACAAAACCTAAAATAATATTAAACATCCAATTAAGAGAAAACATTTGTTAGAAAGTATAATAAATTCTAATCTATATTATTTATACTAGCGAAAACACTAGTGTTAGTCACATTTGTATCTCTATATTTTTTAAATATTTTTATTATATAATGTAATAATTATAAAAGAAGAAGACAAACATTAAATATTTGTATTATAATATAATAATTACAAAAGAAGAACACAAATACAAAATAGACAAAAAAAAAGAGAATAAATTAATATACAAAAGAAATATCATGTAAATAATTTATACAATTGTGACCTACAAGCCACATTGAAAAAATTCATTAAACTTAGTTACATGCATAATCAATATTAATGTATAACTATTTGGAAGTTTTAGTACTTGTGATACCTTCACCCACAAAGTTAATCCTGTATGGGTTTGCAGAATTTCAAAGTGTTTTTTTAATTAGGACTTCAAAGTTTTAGTACTTGTGATACCTTCACCCACAAAGTGTTTGTATAACATTCAAATTAAATATAATAGAAAAAATGCAATTAAAAAATAATTCCAAATTGGGTACTTATAGAAAAAGTTATGCATTAAACAAGTAACAAGGGTCAAAGTTGTCAACAACCTATTCTACGGGAGCCTTACTAAAAAACTTATCTCATTATAGACCTCTAATTAAAGATCTTATTGATCAAAGTAAATATTTATGTGCCTAATACCCTCTCTTAAAACTTTAGCTCAATCCAACCGTTAACGAAGCAAGAATCTTCATTTTACAAAGCAAATGTAGTGTAGGAAACTAGACAGTGCCCAACGGTAGGAATTGACGTTCAACGCCACAAAGTCAGTGGACTCCCTATCAAAGTGGCGCTTAACGACAAAAGGTATCGCTCATTGTCTAAAAGTTAAATTGCTTTCTAACTTGGAAAACAAACATGGAATCCAACGCCACATGTTGTTGTTCAACAATATCGTAAAAACTAGAACTAAATAGAATGATTTAATTTGATTCATTGAGTCTAATTGACACTATTTCACTTTTTCATTAGTTCTTATCAATTTAAAACATTTCTTTTGGGTTACCAATTTGGATCAATTCCCCAATTTAAAATCTTCTCATTCAAATTTACTATCAAAGCGCAATCCAACAAGAACCCAACAACACAATTCACTACAATTTCATTCCATAAATCAAGATTTCTACACTACAATAGAAACTAATTCACTTGCATATAACAACACCAAACCATCATACATATTCAATTCATCTTTTAGTCACAAATCACCTTTCCCAACAAACTTTCAAGCAATTCAATTTCACACTCACAATAAAAGATAAAAACAAGTCATTAACAAATGATCTAAAATCAAAACTTAATTCAAAAGTTTACCTAAGTTTTAGCTTTTCTCACTTTTTAAGAGATAGTCCAAAAATTTGAAAAGTCCTAACTGACTTCTAATTCACGAAAGTTCTATCTCAACCAATATGTAACATAAAGAGATAGTCCAAAAATTTGAAAAGTTCCAACCAACTTCAAATTCATGAAAGTTCTATCTCAACTTATATTTAACCATCGATCGATCGAATTGAACCAACAACGTATTAATTATTAAAAAAAGAGTAAAATTAAAGCTAATATAAGCATATGCATAGTCATAAAATCCGCATGCAAATATTTTTTTTAAAGAGTAAAAGAAATGTGAGACACACCCTCGCTGTAACATCCCAAATAAAGTATAAATACTATAATAGAGTCATCATAAAATCAATAAAGCAAGAACAATCGAGAGACAATAAATATAAAATTTATACAGTCATCAAGATAACTATAATATGAACTCTATATACAATCCAATGTCTATACCAAAACTATATACATCCAAACAAACTAAGGAACTAAACATCTGTTGGTCCTTCCTCTAGGGTCTGCTCCACTAACATCTCATCACCCTTCGCTCACATCCCCAATATGATCATAGCCAAGGAAGTAGTACAAGAATATACAACAAACCACAAACAAGAAGGGTAAGCTAGATAAAAAAGACAATTCATATATATTAGATTACAATTTCAAACATTAGTTATAAAATAAACCATAACAATCCATTCATCCTATATATGCCATAACCTAGACAAGACTCATCCCAATTATGTACGAATGTCGAACTATTGGTAGTATATGCACTTGTAATGGTAATACAATTGGCTGAAACCAAGCTACCATACAAGGTTAGTTCATTTCAGTTGCCTAGGGTCATGATCAAAGCTAAAGACAAGAATCTTCCGCTACTCTCACCACATGACTCACCCCTCTCTACTTAAGAATGAATGATCATTAGAGTGTCAGAATAGACCACCGGTCCAAAACTCCATACATTCATACAACAACAACACAGGCACGACCATGTAACCTCTCTACGAGTCATGGAATTATGTCCAACAACCATTCACTTCATTCACAAACTTTTCATCACAATATTCATATGCATCATTTCCATTCATATGTAAATCATATAGAAATCCATTCATTTTACATTGACTACCATCATATAAAATCACTAATTATAATTCAAAGAACCATAATCAACCAAACAAGTCATCAGAAGTCACATAATAACAATATTTTCTTTGAGGCCTCTTAATACCCACGTTTAAGCAAGGAAAATGGCTTGGAAACCCTTACCAACAACAACTTTGGAAGAGTCCAAAACCTTCCAAAACGACCTAAAGAACGTCCAAAACTCATACCCAAAACCCCGAATTTGGTATTTCCAAAACCTGAAAAAGAAATTATAATTGGTGCAGTAGCGCTCAGCGCCTAGAAGCTACCCTTCAGTGCCAGAGCCACTGGAATGGTGGCGCTCAGCGCTAGAAAGCTGGCACTTAACATTGACACCCTTGGAGTGGCGATGCTTAGCGCCAGAAAACTACCCCTCAACGCCATATCAGTTAACATCGCTTTTTTTTATGGACTATGATGCACTTGAGACTTGTTGTAATAATCACATGGATTCCTTACACACTAGAATTCATTCAAAATCATATTTAGAATTAAAACAAAGTGCCCATTTGATCATTAGATCCGAAATTAGGTGCATTAAGTCCATTTGACAACTTCAAAAGTACCTAAAATAAAAACAACACTTTTTAATCCCTATATATACCAACTGCATAAACAAGTCTAGTTACGCTTGTTAGTACCCTCTAACACTTCAGTTTCCTTCCAAACTTGTTTCAAAATCTCACCATACAAAACCTCATTTTGGACCAAAAACACTTAAAAACTCATATTAAACACAATACTAACCATTTTGTACTAATTTTTTCTCATTTGACAGCTTACATAAGTTCTGATAAGTCTCTTAACACACTTCCAACTGTCAAACACAATCCCCCACAACCTAACTTAAATTCTCACTAGTCAAAATCTCCTTTTTACACTAAATATACCTCAAACTTCAACAATAGTCCCCTTACATATTTCATATCAGATTTCTTTCAATTTAACAATGCTTACAAGTCTAAAATGACCTCAAAGCAGCACTCAACTAGTTTTTTCACCACTCTAACACTCATTTATAAAATTCACTCGTTAAAACCCATGTTATGACCTTAAAATCCCAAACAAAAAGACTCTTCTATAAACCAATCACCTTGCATTCATTTCCAAGCATTATAATAATTTCATTACACATAATCAATACAGTTTCACTCATCATAAACATACAATTCCAACATGTCAACAAAACATGACTAAATCCTCAATTTCATAAAAACCTCATATAACCAAACATAGACATTTCTGAAAGTTTAACTACAACACAGAGATACAAATTCTTTTAACATAATAAAAAACTAAAACAAAGGTTATAATGTCCCTTACCTTAGAAAACTCCTACCGCTCTAGAAACCTCAAACCGTTGTTTCCATCGCAAGGAACTTCTAGAACGACCTACAAATCACCGATTGGTATTTGAAGACAACCCTTAGAACCTCAATTGAACCAAGACTTAAGAAGTTCTTGACACATGCAAAGCAGATTTTTGCTTTGCATGATCATGAACCGAAGATACCAAGAAAAAAAAGGGTAAAAAACTTACTTGTTCTAAACAGTGATCGGGTAGATTAGTAGACTTTGTTGCAATGATCACCTAGACGCCTCCTGATCGTCAAATAGATGACTCAAGAGTAAAAAATCTTAGAGATATAATAGAAAAGTTAAGAGAATAGTATTTTAGAGAGATAAACGGTGTTTTAGATAATGAGACAAGTTTAATAATTTCTATTTATATTATTGTCCTATTTTAAAATAAAATATTCTGTCTCATTATTCTAATACACTTATCTACTCTAATACTCTATTTCCATATTCCTATGCTAGTTAGATTTAATATTTATTTTGAAAAACCAAAAAGTGAGGATCAAATCTCGTTAACACAGGCAAATAAATAATTGTTTTAAAAAATAAAATTTTAACGAGGGTTTAGTCCTTATAAGCAACGACATTTTTTTAAAAATGTAAAACGTCAGGGAGGATTTATCCTCATTACTACCAATATTTTTCTAAAAATAAAATGTTGCTACTGGAAAAATGAAGAGTGGATCTCATTATCGATTTTGTGAGAGGATTTTGTCAGTTCTCGTTCCACTAGATTAACCCCATCTTGATATTAGGATGCTTCATTTCCCATGTTTATGGACACAGAGAGTCGTGTAAGAGACTGTTTTCCACTTTTTGAGAGGATTTTGATACTGATTTTTTTGTTTGTTTTCTTACAGTGTATATTATTATATAAAAAAATATATACTTAGTGGATAAATATTTTTTTTTTCAGTTTTACTTTTTAAATAATCGTTCTATTAAACAAATTTACATCTTACCTCGGACACATAGATGTAAAAGAGAGTTTTTACCGTAAATTTATAAATTTATTAAGTGATTGAAGACATTTTTCTTAATTAAAGTTACTATTATCACTAGTGCACCTTTTTACCATATGTACTCCTCCACGCAACCCATCGCCCACACCGCTACTAACCTCCAAGTCCTTTCTTTCTAACAGCATACGCAATATATCCCACTATCAATGGCCTTGGAATACCTAATCTTTTTCCATTCTTTCTTTCTCCCTCTTTGGATGCTCATGCAAGAGAATCGATGAAGGTTTCCTAAGTATACAGTTCAGAAAGAATTCCAAAAATATTATTTGGAGGTGTGGAAAGAAGTTACGGAACTAAGAATAGAAATTGCCTTCAAGGAAACATGATATTAGAAGGAGCTTGACGGATTAAAAATGATAAAATCTGAAACTATTTTTAAAAACTGAAATTTTTTTATATTTTAATTTTACTCACCCAAAATATATGTGTAAAATTGAAGGAGGTAGAAAAAGTTGTTAACAAAAATATGAAATGCTTATTGTAAGTATACTTGTTACGTTTCTTTCTTTCTTTCTTTCTTTTGTCCTTCATGTATATAATAATTATTTATGATATCCTAGGAAATAATAAAGCACCATTTTATCATTCGAAACTTGTGCACCAGATGCCTTATAAAGTGTATTTAAATTAATTCTAGATTTTGAAAGAGAAACTGGAAAAGTAAAAGTTTACACGTTTGGCTTGGAGTCAACAACGTGGTGCAATCAGCAGACGCCAGAGTTACATAGGTTAATGGTATGGTATCCCAAGTGACATTGAATAGGGTTACGACCATCTCCCCCAGAACGCATTTTTCGCCCTTTTTTTCCCACCTTACCTAGCACCATCTCAGACAACAAAATTCAATCCATGAAATAAAGAGATGGAAGCAACAACATCATACTTTTACTTGCCAGAAGGATATGCTGCGAGATAGTGATTAAAGCTCAAACTCAAACTGGAAAATTGTCTAAGGAACAAAAGACAAGATACATGCATTAATTTACAGTCATGCAGGCTGGCCTCAGGAGTTATATATATAGATTCATATATTCACAGTTCTGAGCACTTCAACAGGAAGTGTTCGATTGGAATTAGTAACCCAATCTCAAAGCAGTTTTAACGTCCAACCTCCATGCAAAACCACCAAAATCCATTCTCCACACATCACAGTTTAACGTAAGCGAACCTCTCTCCCTCCCAAATGAATACTTCACCATCTTCACCTTACAACTGAAGGAAGGATACGAAACCACTGCACCCTCTTTCATCACCAGAAATACCGGTGCCTGTCTTTCTCCCTTCATCATCTCACCGTACGCCTCGTTCGTCCACGTCACCCTCCCGTGACCATCCGATATGAACCCCGGACACGTGTCCCTGCTAAGTCTCACCCTCCGCTCCTCGTCCGTACTCCCCAGCCACTCGCCCTCAACCCACGTGTTCGTCACGCACTCCACCGTCACACACGAACACCACCCTCCCATAATCGCACCGTACGGTTCAACCTTGCTCGTCAGGCTCCGGTTCTGGAAACTCACCCACATCGGCCCGTTCTTCTTCAAGTAGTTGTTGTTCATGTTGCTGATGTCCTTGTTTCGTGCTTCCTTTGCTACCGGTGAAGTTAGATCCCTCGCCGGAGAATCCTTCCGAACGGGAGTCTCCGGCAACAAAGGAAGAGTCACCGCCGGCGGCTTCTGCTTCGGAGAGGAAGTGTTCTTCCTGCGTCGGGTCCTTCGTTTGGCGGTACAGTTGATATCACTTGCGCACTTTCTCTTTGCGGTTCTGGTTTTGAGTAAGGTGTCGCTGCTCTCCGAGGAAGAAGCATCCGAAGCCATGGATGCGGCGACGGGTTTGGGAGCGATAGGGCGAAACCTAAGCATTATTTTGTCGACGGTGGAGACGTGGGATGCACCGGGTACATAGCGGGCGATGCAACAGCCTCCTCTGCCATCCATTTGCAGTGTGATTAAAGTAACCGCTTTGGTTGTTTGTTAATGTTATTATTGCGATAATGGAGACAGTGATGGAGTTTTAAGAGAGGCGTTAGTTTTATAGGAAGGGTGAAAGGGACACGTGTGAGGGGAGACACGTGTAGGAACAGTGAAGGAGAAAGGGGATTGGTTAAGGAGGGAAACGTGTCATGCGTTGGGAGAGGGAAAGGTAAGGGACGAATGGTAGAAGGAGGAGTGCCGAGTGGTAGCTACAGAAAAGCGGCACGTAGATTGCGAGCTTCGGCCATCGTGAATGAGAAAGTTTGACCGTTGGATATGAGGTTTGGGAGGATTCCAGATCCTGCTCACGACTGACCACCACGTGTCCACGTGTGTGAAAGACAATGGCAGCCACACTAGACCCACAAAACGACACCAATCATAGTTGAAATTTCGTGACGTGAGATTACATTTTCCCAAACTTGTGCTTGCCAATTTAAGTAGTGCCTAAAACCAGGCAGGCCCAGTTTATAGCAAATTCTCTTGTTTAGGCTAATCACCCACGCAAGCTGCATTCTTTGTAACTACTTTCGCAAACAAAATAAATGTAAGTCTTACCTGTATTGGAGGCACAAGGCTTAAAAGTGGGTTAAAACTAAATTAATATTTTTAAGAAATTGATTATGGAAAAAATGATTGAAAAGGGTGGGTCCGAGTGACAGACAGGAGTGTCGATAACCATTGCGATGGATTGTATGGAAGCAATCCTTATAGCATGTAGAAGAAAGCCACGTAGAATGGTGGGGAGGTTTTCCCTATTGGTCCCAGGAAAAGAAAATCCATGGAGTATCGTGCCTATAAGGTGTGGTGGTAGGGCAGAGGATAGTCCGTCCTGTCCTGAGGCATTGATATTTGAATTTTGAAGTTATAGTTGAATTATTCGATGTGCATGCAAGAAGTGAGTACAAATGGAGGAATCAGGGCCATTGGTTTGGCGTAGGTTTTGATTGGTTGGCACTTTTGTAGTACAAGTAAATGACGTGGTGTGCATTGGTGGTGAAGAGCAACAGAAGGTACGATTTGGTGGGAGTGGAGGATCTGATGGTCAGGTCATAAGTAGTGCCATTATTCACCCAGGTCATCTTTTTTCCTTTTTATCACTGTTCACCGAATAATGTTGATGATCAGACTATGTTTGGGGATCTGAAACCATCTTTATTTTTTAGGTCTCACTCAATTTGTACCTTCCAAATGAATAAAGTGAACTGCAATCTGTAAAAAAAAACCCATTGCGTGCCGTTTTGGATAGGCATCGTCGCAATTCATGTCAGACCACTCTGTCAGAGGAGTGGTGAGGGATAAGTATGACAACGCTGTGGCTGGGAGATGTCTCGGTTTATTCCAACAACTTCATTAATTCAATTAATGTCTTTCTTAGGAAAACATATTTATGCTATTTACAAATATAAACTCTTTTTTTTTATTGATTTTTCAACATCAGAGGGCTAGAGTCAATTATTTTATGTATTCTCCTTTTGAAGGCTAAATTTTTTATTATAATCTTGTTCTTAAAAATGTTTTAGGAAGATTGAAGGAAGAAAGCTTATCTTTAGTCTTAGGATACCTACATATAAGATCAATGTAATATCGTGAGAATCAATCATTGAATCTCAGTGCCTTCGAACATAACTTGGAGGACCCTTTATCCTTAAAAACTTATCCAATAATTGAAAGAGAAAAGTCTATTTGAATTATCTTTATCCCAACTCTTGTAGTACGATACTATTAAAATACCAAATGTATATATAAATAATAAGATAAGTCGATCAATGAATGTTTCTCTCTCATTTTATCCATATGGTTAGAGTTTTACATTAGAGTTTTAATTATATTTTTTCTTTATTTTCTTGTATCTACTTTTGCATTTGTGTTCATTGGTGGTGAACTGGATTTTTCACGATTTTGCAGCAAAATATGACTTTCCTTCATTCAAATTCAACTTATCATTCTTCTTTAATTATTGTATCTCGACTTTTGAATAAAGGAAAATCATCAGTCCTTTATATATTAAAAGGTAATTTCATTTTTATATACATATATTTTAACTTTTCATAATTTATCTTTTTAATTCATAATATGTATAAAATATATATAATGTGTAAAGTATTTTTGGTAATTAAGTCAAAATCATGTAAGAAACCAATATTGATGATTGGGTTCTTTCTCCATTTCGATTTTTAAATCGTTTTTATTTCCAAATTTTATTAATGAATGGATTTAGTTCATGAGATCAGAAGTTAAAAATTTAACAATATATGTTTCAGCGCGGGTTAAAATAAACACAGACATGTCATTGTGTAGTAGATTCGTACATGTTAACATATGAACACATAAATAATAATATTATTTATCACATCAACCTCATGATGATTAAATCAATTTATTAATAAAATTTGTGATAAAAATAATTTAAAATTTGAGAAAAAAATAAAACTTTGTTTCATATATAAAAATTAAGTAACAAAAACTTATTGAACCTGCTTTTTTTATTGATTAAAACATGATTGTAGTTTATTAATTATCTTTAATTCTATTATCTTATGACCACTTCCACGGAAAGTTGAAAAGGTGGAAATATAACAACGTCGTCGTAGTAATGATAATTTGGGCGGATAGATATTATACTTTATTGTTTTTATCAAAACTTATCTTCCAGTGCTTCCACTTCTTTAGAGATGTCAGATTGAATTGGGTACGTTAATCAATTTAACCTATCCACTTGTTAGAGAGAAAATAGTTAAGATAGATCCATCGGTTTGCTTTCTAAAATGTATTTTATTGCTATGATTTTATTATATATGAATGGAATCCGAGAACGTTGCTATTTCCCTTTCCTAGCCTATAAGATCAGATCTTGCCAACTTGCTGTCCGCCTCTAAGTCGAATGGGATGACCTGTAAGTTAGCACTCCAACGCTTAAGTAAGTAAAGTATATCAAAGTGAATGTATCAAAAATGTTAACCCCTTACCTGAATTAAGTCATCCATATTTATAGAACCAGAAGTCCGTAAAAATAGGAATAGGTTAGGAGTAAGTTTGACTCCTTCTTACATGGCACACCGCTTCCGTGATCTTCGCTTTTTCAGTTGAAACTACCTCCACTCTCAGATTTTTCCTCCGAGATACTCACCCACTATCACCACTGACCATTCCTCGCGACTATTAATTCTATCCGCTTTGCCCTTCGGTATAGGACTATACCCGACCCTTCATCTGATCATCCCTTAAGCTTATCCGATCAGCCTTACCCTTATACTACAATAACGTTTTTAAATATTGTTGATATCTTCTGCATTAATTAATACCTTTAATATATAAAACTATATTATTTAGTATTTATATTTTAACTACTTTTGAAATACTAAATCATTTAAATTTTTACTTTCTTGTTTCTACAAAAATATTTTAATTTTCTTAAAAAATCAGTTTAATAATTTTACACTTAAAGTGATAAAATTCTGAATAGCATTAATTGAGCCCACTCATTGTTATATGTAGCAAGTGACTATGGGAACTTCCATATATTTTCAAGGTAAAATACCTATATGATCACATTTTGATTCTTAGCTAAATTGAATGATTATTTATGAAGATGATATGTAGATTTTAATTATCGTTTAAATATTAATGAGTTAATTTACGTGGATTTTTGTTCGAAGTCTTATGACGACTAGAGATAAGGTCAATTTATAATATATAAGTGGAGTGCAAACCTTATATTAAAAGCCGATTTTATGGAGTTGAATTAAGCCTAAAACTCACTTCTAACATGATATGAGAGTTATGATTACAACTTATCCTAACGATATTTGTTGGACATAGTGTTTCACCTGCTATTGGGTCGTTATTGGACCACCCATTAAGTCTTATTCACTTCTAATAATTTTGGCTTCAAATGCTATGTCTCATTTATTAAATTTGAGAGTCGTGAACAATGAGTCGAGAACCCTAACTCGTGTTTATAGTTGGTTTGAGTGTTTGACCAAAACTTAGGTATTGAGTTCGCTAACCGAGTTTTGAGATATGATCAATACTCTAACAAAGGTTGTTTGTTTTCTATCACTTTAGGACAAAGACATCAAGCAATGATATCAAGAAAGTTGTTGCTCCTCAATTGGTATTTAATGAATACACCTGTGATAGTAGAAACGTTCCTTAATCAAAGTTCAATATTAGTATTTTTAAATCTTAAATATATCGAATGAAGAATCTTGGCAACAATTTCAAATTTAATTTATTTGAAATTTCTATTGTATGATAGTCATGTGACATTTTCAAAGTCTTGAAATTAAGACTTGAATGTCGTATAATGACATCTTTAGTTTAAAAAAATAAAATATTTATTTTTAAGATAAAAAATAGAAATGTTTATTGTGCCATTTCATTTGATTTTGGTCAAAATATACCTAAGCAAACATAAAAGTTATATATTGTTACAATTTGAATATAAAAAAATTGAATCAGACCAAATCAAATATTCTGATTGTGTTCCATAATTTTTTAATTTTGTTTTTTAAACCAACACCTGATGCTATATTTTGATTACTACATTCTTTTTCTAATCCAATAGTTTTTATGTCTTATTTTCCTCAAAACGGTATATTATTAAATAATATATTTACATATACTAATATTTTTCTTTCTTAATAAATAAATTAAAATGAAATATGAAATCATAAAGTATGTGTTCCATTTTACATTGTATAACTCTCATAACTGATTTAGATGGAACTTTTAAACTCATAATAATAATAAGATTTGATTTTGACTTAAATAAGGAATTAACACTATTTTGACCTAAAACTTGAAAAAATTGAATTTATGAGTCATAATCTTACACTTTAAATTTTTTTATATCATTTTTATGTTTAAAAAAAATGTGAAACCTAAACTTACCTTTAAGTATCAAGAATCTCTCACCTCAAAGTTGAATTGATATACTTTTCTTAATGTTTCATATTTTTCAACATAATGTATTATTAAATAATACATTTACGTGTATTAATATTTCTTTTCTTAGTAAATAAATTAAAATAAAATATAAAATCATAAAAGATGTTTACTATTTTACATTATATAACTCTCTTTAATAGGTTTTTCATGAAAAAATTCATCTAAGAAATACAACAATAATATGAAACGCGAGTTCAAGTTACATAAGGGATTAATATCACATTAAATCCAAAATATTAAATAATTGATTTATTGGTCTTAAACTCGTTTTAATTTTTTATATAATATTCAATTTTTTCTTTTCTATCAAATGTGAAACCTTGACTTATATTTAAATTTTCAATAATTTTTAGTTTAAGGATGAGTTTTTTCCATATTGTTATACTTTCCTTAATATCTTATTTTCCTCAACGGGATGTATTGTTAAATAAAATATTTACTTGTATTAATATGTTTCTTTTTTTAATAAATAAATTAAAATAAAATATAAAGCCATAAAGTGTAAAGACTTAGAATTTTGTCAGCATCAGGAGAGGACATATGACAATAGATAAGAGGGTGATCATTTTAAAACAAAAACTTAAGCAAAAATCTGATTTTTTGAACCATTTCTCCTGTCTGAAAAGTCATCACTCACTCTTCAAGCTCTTCTTCTTCTTTTTTACATTTTCTCCCAATTCCTCACCATCTAAAACGTTTGGGTTCCTTTCCAGAGTCACCTAAATCATCTTGACGACGAAGACTCCAATTGACACCAATTGCGTTCTGGGTTCAAAAAGAGGGTAAGTTGTTCTTCCCTCTTTTCTACATTGTTTGAATTCTAGAACATGCAATCTGCTGATTGCATGTGTTCTTGATTTTTCCCATCTCAATTCTTTTTTATTCCAGCTTTAAAAATCTGTTTTGATCACCATTTCGTGATCTATAGGGATGGGGGCAACATTCTGGAAGTGTTAGGAAGTCTAGAGGCAAGCCTTGAACTGTGTTAGGAAAATTAAAGGTAAAGGAAGCTAGGTTTGATTTCTGGTGTGTAAAATGTTATTATACATGTGTCAAGTTTGTGTAAGGTTGTTGAGTCAATGCATGTGAAAATGGTGAAATTGAATGCTACTGTTTGAACTGTATAGATGAACGTATGTGCTGGAATGTATGTTTATTAACTGTGAATTTTGTAATTGTATATGTGATGAATTAGGAATCTGTATGCCTAATTGGATTATATGAATTGAGTGTTGAGAGGTTGAAATTTCAGTCATGTAGATAGCTAGCTAAACAGCAGATATAAATTATAGCGTTCAAATCAAATTTAGGGAAGTGGAGTAGTGATTTCTTGAATTAGGGGTCCGGGATGGGTTTAGGCCACTAGAACAACTTTGTTAAGTCAATTGTGACTTATTAGAAGCACCAAAATGGCCTGAAACAGTTTCCAAATGGTAAAATTGAGTTTGCGTCCATAAGTGAATGAATTTGAAGTATTAGATCCCAATTCTATGAATAATTACTAGAAATGGAGGTTAGGAGTGTGTGTGAACCTTTAGATAAGTTTAATTCAACCTATACTTCGAATTTGGAGTGTTAGAAATTCACCAAATGGTCTAGAGTAAGTTTTGGGTGTGTGAGTTCCTCAAATCTGCAGAATTTCGCGCTGCAGATTATGCAAAGTCGCATAGCCCACTCTGTGCACTCTGCGAATGAGTTCTGGCAGGAAAAAGTTGCACAGCGCACCACAGGGTGTGCGCTGAGCGAATTTTCTGCGACAGATTGAGTATTTTTTATGTTTTTGACGTTCTAGGAGTTCCCGACGTCCGTTTTGGACGTTCTGGGGGTTTTGGACCCTTCCGGAACTGTTGGTGTTGGTTTCAAAGCCATTTTCTTTGTCTAAGTATGAGTTACGGGGTTTTGGGTTGTTTAGTGATTCTTCTTGGACTGTTATGATATGCTAATGTATATTGAATGATTTTTATATGGATTTCAAAGTGATAACATTATGGTATTCACTTGTTCACGTCTTGAGATAAGTTCTAAAGTGAAAGTATGGTTGATGGACGTAATTCCATGATCTTCAAGGAAGGTTACATGGTGGTGCCCTATAGTTGTTGTGATTGACCGTATGAATGGCCGGAGTTTAGGATGGGGTTTATCCTGACATTCTAATGATCATCCAAGCTCAAGTAGAGAGTGATGAATCATGTGGTGAGAATAGCAGGAGGTCCTAGGATAGGCGCTTTCACTGTAGGCCTATACCGCTGTAAAGGGCTTACACTTGTGTGTGGTCGGGTGAAACCCCTCGGCAATGGCTTTGCAAAGCAGTAGGGCCACAACAAGTGCACAAACCCCTGGAACTCGACATTTCATACTAGTCCGGATGGTCAAATCACGTGGTCGGTCATTGGTATCAACAAAATGCATTGGTCATAGTTTGGATTGTGTTATGGTCCTTATATGCTTGACATACTTGATTGATAACATGCTTTTTATACTAGCTCACCCTTGCTTGTCTATTTGTGCTTTGTATGTCTGTGTTCTTCCTTTTGCAATGATCATCCATTTGGATGTGAGCAAAGGTGGATGAGGTGCCTTGGAGCAAGCTTTGGAGGGAGATGACGCAGCCCCTAGTTCTTAGGTTTCCCCTTTTGTTGTCTTCTTTATTTTGAAAGACTCTTATGTATGTAAAGTTTTAAATTTATGGTCAATTTTGGATGACTATAAGGCTTATAACTCTACTTACACCTGTAAACTGTTCTATCATATTATGATGTTAATCATTCTAAATTATATTGTCATATAATTTTTGAGATGTTACATAAAGGATGTTTACCACTTTACATTATATAACTCACAATATTGGATGACACATATATGTGCTTAATCTAATTTAATATGAAGAATGCTTCATAAAATATTTCTTAAAAAAGATAATTGTTTTTCAAAAGTAATCCTTTACAAAACCTGTCACATAATTTCTTTTTAGATTGCTGCAATACAAAACTCTAACATGGTTCCTATCTCCTACCATATAACGCACAAGCTAACAAGTATATCAAGTATATTAGAAGGGAACTAAATTTAAAACAATTTGTATAAATTTTGTTGTGAACTTTGAAACTTTTATCAAAATTTATCTGAGTGTTTCAAGTTAATAAAAAAAGACTAACAAGCATATGAAAAAAAAAACTTTACATGTAATGTGTTATAATTGGTAACAGAACCAACTATAAGAGCTTTCTATCAGAAAAAGAACAAACTAATGGGAGTTAATGAGGTTGAAAGAAGATTGGATGACATCGATTATATAATTAAGTGATGAAAACTATCAAAGATTTATCTTTCAATCTCACTAAAAAAAGTACTAAGGATAAAAATACAAAGAAATTGAGACATAGACCTAGTTAAATACTGAAAAATAGGTAATTCAACCTAGTCTATCACGAATTAGTTACTTAGTGAGTTAATCCAACTCGATTCACTTATTAACGAGTCGAAAAAATTTGAACTCAACCTGGCTCAGTATGAATTGGTGGGTTAAATGGAGTTCCCTGGTTCACTTAATTACAATTTTTTTTTTCAAATCTAAAAAAAAATTAAAAATTTTTTGTAATTGAAATATAAATAAATTTCACTCTAAAATGATGTTAAACTATAAAGATAATTAAAAAAATATATCATACAATCTAAATGTAATCCAAAACAAACAAATAAGTTTCTAATATTAATAATTTTTGTGTCATTTGTCCATTTATAAAATCAGTATTTTAAATGATAATATTTTACTTAAAACATATTTTTTATCTCATTTATAATACAATAAAAAAGTTTTAAATAATAATATTAAAACATAAAATAAAAAATAATTAAATTAAATTAAATAAATTTCAAGTTACTACGTGAATTCTAACTGATTTTGACATTAATACATATAAGTAAAATAAAGAATAATTTAATAATATTTAAATGATTTATATTGATTGAATTTTATCCAGTAATGTTTAAAATATCCAACAACATGTCAAATTGAATTGTTTGTTTCTAAAAACATCCAAATCAATATAAATATTATTTTAATCAATTATTGATTTTTTAAAACGATTTTTTACTCTCTTTTTTAGAGTGGTTGAATTATGAACAATATTCACAATTCACTGATTTAAAAAGAAAATTGTCCAATGTGATATTGTGAAAAAATATGAACACAATTATTTTTTCATATAAACATTTTCCACATGACTGAAAGTTACTATTCATTTACCCTCTCTTACTCCGTGACTTTAGTTTGTTTTGCTGCTGACTCACGAGTCACAATGATTTCCTTTTGGGTTCAAATCACACAACGAATCATCATTTCAAGCGTGCCACTCTATGTGATTGTTGATATGCAATTGTAGATATCCATCAAATCGATTAATAAGCCTTGTGTTTTACTAAGTTTACCAATGTCTCACGTATATTAAGTGAGTATTTATCAATGTTTATATTAAATAATATGAAAAAGAGAGTAGTAGAAAATTATATTAAAATGAAAAGTTAATGTCTGAGTTGTTATCCTCAATTCAATTTACTTATTTAGGTACATCGGAAATTTATTATGACTCAAATCTTGGAAAAAGATAGAGAGAATGCACAAAAAGAATAATATTCTAAATAAGTGAAATTCTTATATAAGAATAAATGAACTCTTATAGTTCTATTTATAGATATTTTTCATTATTCTTAATTAACACTTATATCGCTAAACATTTAGGTCTTAAAATTAAAAACAATAATATGCATTTTATTTTATATTTTAAAGACATACTAAACAAATTTAAACCATATTTTAATTATCAATTAGTCCATTTAATCTTAAAATAATCTTAAGTTGATAGAATTTGCTTCTTAAAAATAGAAAACTGATTTTTTTAATTAAAAAGGTAATAATAAATATGTAAAATAAATAATAAATATCAATATTCATACACACACATTTAATATTTGATTCGGTATTTGAATTATAATTATTAAGTACTTATCCTCCACGTGTAATAATATGATAATTCGATATAACCCCCATAGTCCTTTTCGAATGCATAGTGGCATCTTTTAAGCATTATTGTAATGAATGAAAAGTGAAACGCCATAAACATTCGGAAAACCTTAAAGTGATTAATATGTATCCATGACAAGTTAATCACCACACATTCACATTTCTACTTTAAAAAGTTTTGTCCATAATTTGTGGGTAGTAACTACAAACAATGTGAAGAAATATATTTAAAATTAGTCAAAAACAAATCAAAATCAACACAATCGTTACAACTCCTCAATCGTATTAAAAATGTTAATTTATTATAAACTTTTGTCCATACAAGGACAAACATTTACCTATCTTTCACGTGAATGTATATATAGTCTAAACCATTTTAGAAAAATTATAAAATAAACAATAATATTGTTAGAACCATAAAACCGATTTGTAAGGTGAGGTTTGCACCCACTTATATACTATAAATTGATTTTATTTTTACTTAATACGAGACTTCCAACACACCTCCCTCACGTCCAGATATATACGTGAGACTAGACATTAATGGGTGGTCCAATAGCGGATGAAACAATATATCCAACAAACAACAAATATAGCTAAAATAGGTTTTAACTATAATTCTCATACTATGTTAGAAGTGAACTTTAAGTCTAACTCAATTTTATAAAACCGACAGGATTGTAAAATGAGGTTTCCATCCACTATATACTATGAATTGTCAACGTAGGAGTTCCCATCATAATTATCAACAACAACAAAAAAAACCTTGAATTTCCAACCTTTTGGATCGTTTCAAGAAGACCAACTCTATCTACAATCTAGATTATATGGATGAAAAAGAAAATAAAACATAATGGCATGCCTACATAACACACAACGCATACCCCACATAAACACTTTAAAAATTGGATTTTCCTTCTAGTTCTCTGAACTCGATCTTCATGTCAAATTCAGCCATGAATGACATCTCTTTCTACAGTTGAAGGCGTTATTAACAAAGTCTAACAAATAATTAAACAAATTAAAAAACAAAACAAAAACACCTTTTTATATATAAGGCAGGGTGCATGCTATATATCTAGAAGATAAAGACGTTGATTTTTTCCTTTTATACATATAAAAGAAAAAGAAATGACGCAGAGTACTTGCCATGTTTAGATACAAAGAAGAGACTCCCTCCATAATTAGAGCATCAAAAGCCAACCAGATTTGGACACTTAAAAGTAATAGTAGAATCTTTGGAGATAAAAATATACATAAATTGCATGAGGTATCCTATTCTTGGTGCGTTAATATTTAATCTCATTATAAATCATAATAATTTGCTGTTTTTGCCACCTGTAGGTACGTGACAAGTATTCAAGAATTTTCCTCATGTGGCTTCGGCAGAAGTCAGCATATATATATAGTAAGGTATATATTATATGCAGATAGGGATGGGTCGTGTTTGTTTTCTACTCCTGAACATGTCATACGAATTCTAGAACCCCACATTACGATAATGCCATAAAATATAAACAAATGTGTAGATACTTTCTTGGAGTTAGTAACATCTTCATGTGCCTAACTTCATCTTCTCTTACCAAAATCTTCATTCAAACTCTTTTCAAGTTACCCGTTTATTTATACTTCTTCTATGGTGGCTGCTCACAAAGAGAGATAAGAAGTAGTACTATTAGCCGAAAGAAAAGGAAAAGGAGAAAAAAAATCAAGAGCAAGTGTGACAAAGCTTTAGAAAATAGAAGCTTAGGCATGGTTTACTTCAAGCCCACGTCACAACTCAACTATATATGCAACTTTAAAAATTAGGTATGATAAAAACATTGCTTCAACAAATATTTATGAATAAAATTCCTAATAGATAATTAATATATATGTATTTACTATCTAAGGATTATAATTATTTTAATATCCGTTTATAAATAGGTCGGATGAGAATATTGTACCATCTGACTCACGAATATTGATTATTCACAAAAAAAAAATAATATTTTAATTTATATTTAATTTAATTTAATTTAATTTAATTTAATTTAAAATAAAATTAATTTATATTTTATTAGTTTAAATTTAACTAAAATTAAATTTTAACTTATATTTTAGTTTTTTATATTAAATTTTATATATTATTTTATAATTTTATTTTAAAAATATATAAAATATATATTTTTTAATATTTACAGATAATTACAAATTTCAAAATACCTGTAAATTCTTTTAAAACAGACATCCACACAAATTGAAGACAGATTACGAGTAAAATGAGTAAAATTTTATTTACAGATTGAGTAACGGGTAAACACTATCCATATCCGATTTTCACTCGTCGTTCCACTTTTAGTGTTACTTTTCTATCTTATACTTTTATGCTGAAAACGTTTTTCCATCCTATCCCCACTTTTTAATGCATAGAGTTATATTTAATAAGATTATTTCTTTCCAGTGTCGAAATCAAATTGTACTTGAATAATTCAATTTTAGATTGAATATATTAATCACGTGTATCTATTATTTACTTTGATATCATAAACCATAATGTTTTAATTAATAAACAATTGTATTTTCTACTAAAGATCATAAAAAAGAAGAAGAGCAAACTAGTTTTAATACAAACCTTACCACACCTTAGCATAGAATTCTTAAATCTAATGATGATGTATAACTCTTTTGCCGCAGTTTGGTGTAATTTTATTCATTGGTGATCGATATGATGTTAATGTATAACTCTTTTTTGAAGACCCATAAGTGCAGCACTAGAAAAATGAATAAGAAAAAGCAATGAGGAAAAGAGTGTGATTGGTTGCTTAGGTTTATGGAAGACCATGAAGGCAACATGACATTGATAGGAGGCTGATGATTGATGAGACGTGAATTGTGATAAGAAATAATATTTTAAGATGATGAAGTCTTATATTTTCGTGTATTTAAGTCTTTATTTTTCTTTCTTCTTGACTAACTTTTCAGATTGAGTTAATTATGTACTTCGACACTTATTAATTGATTTCAAAGTATTATCTAGTTTACCGGAAAAATTCTAAATTAGTTTATAGTATTTTGTTACAAAATTGTAGAGTATACACCATTTTTTATTTGGAGAATTTAATATGAATTTAAGTAGAATGCGGACTTATAAAATATTAAAGATAATATAATTATTGGATATTAGAAGTCCATTAAATAAATTTTATAAATTTTGAAAAAATAATTCACTTCATTGTGATAAACCGTCACAGAGGTATGAAACACAAAGATTAAGGTTTATGTTTCAATCATCTTAGACACTTAAAAAATATTGTTTTGTTAAAGCAATGCAAACCGTAATATGTGTGAAGTATTGTTTGACAATACGAAATTGACGAGAAATTCATTCGAAACTTAATTTAAAAACTTTTCCTTTCAAAATGCATATTTATATGCAATAACAATTTAAATAAGTGTATACGGAAAGCTTTTATTCTTTCACTTTTGTTTTCAAACTCTTCATGTTTCATGGTTTTCTAGTCTTCTTAATTAATTTTTTATTCATATATATAATCTTATTTAAATGTCCACAATTACTAAATGATAGAGATAATAGATCTCTTCTTCTTCTTCTGTTTTTCTTATTGTAATAGTTTATGTTTGTTTTACTCTATATGTAACCCATGTTTGCTTTTGTTGTACCCATTTATTTTATTCTCTTCAATAATAATTAAATATCTTTTCTTGAGTATTATGTCAAGCATTATCATAATATTTAAATATCTCTTATCCTCTTATATGCTATTGAGCATTCTTTCTTCGATAATCCATTTAAGGCTACTCATCCTTTATTTTCTTCATTCTGAAAAAAAAAAAAGTCCTAATTTTTCTTATCGTTTCTCTCTAAAACATCAATTTTCAACAATAGAAGAATGATATGCTTGTAGTCCTTGAAATCAAGAACAAAAAAAAATTGCTTTCGATACCATTTATTGTCGTCCCTTGACGATGTTCTTCATGAAGTTGGAAAGAGATGTAAAAAGATGGTGATCTCATGGTTAACATGTTCTATGTCCCTTCCCATCAAACAATCCATCTTGTGGATGAACTTCGCTTACGAGATTTGGAACAATTTTCTGCAACATTTTTTTCATAGTGATAAGTTTCGTATCGCAGATCTTTAAGAGAAATTTTAATCTTGTAGATAAGGTGATTCTATTGTCTTTCAATATTATACCCATTTACAAATTATTTGGAAAGAGTATAAAACCATTCTTCACTAATATCAAAACAATATATTTAAAATAAAAAATTATTTGTAAAAGAAATTCTTTTCAATTTTCAATTTTAAGTATCTCACGTTAACGAGTCTACTTTAAAAATAATATTTGTATCAATAATGAACTCTTCTACAAAACTATTCTTAAAAAATGCTTTTACTATTTAATAAAAAATATTAATTTTTTTTAAATATTATTTAATAACCTAAACATCAGGATTTTATAATAGAGGCAATAGTAAGAGAGTATCATCAAATATCTTTTACGGATAATTTGTTTAATTTCTTTCATAAACGTTTAAAATTTGAAATATTAGAGTTGTAGAGGAAACAATCAATATTTTATCTAAAAGAAACTCAAAAGAGTAAAAATGAAACTATAAATTGTTGGGAAAATCTCATCATACGGTAAGATATTGTCTCCTTTGGGCCGCCCTTACGGGCTTACTTCTGGTACCACTTACCATTGGAGGTATCTATGTGTATATAAACCCTTGACCAGCCCTTCTTTTACTCTATGTGGGACTTTGTTTGCACTCCAACATCCTCCCTCAAACAAAGGCCTATGGTCTCCTTCCTCCCTCGCTGCGAAAGTCTTATGGTCTTGTCATCCCGAGTACACCATGGTCAACACAGAGCATTTCTCTTGCCCTCTTTCACGATCCATGGTCACAATGAGCATTTCTAGCTCTGCCCACCTCTCATGATTCATCCGGCGATCTGCCACTGGCCTCCTGCCTGGCTCACCTAATCATGGGGGGCGTACTCGTCTGAGCCCAGTCACCAAACCCGAACCATGGGCTCTGATACCACTGTTGGAAAAATCTCACCATACACACTCATAACATGACTCACACAAATAATATTACTCTTCAATCCATTGTGGACAATTTTTATTAAACATTGACAACCTTTAAATAGGTGCAAATAGGGCCTTGAGGCAATTACAAATAATAAAAAATGACAATAAAATATCAACTTACTTAAAAATAAAATCTCTTATTCTATCATAAGATAATATTCTACCTAATAAACACAAAATCATAACTACCCATTCCTCTTTAATTTCTACCAAATCAAACCAAATATTACTATACCCAAAACTAATAAAATAATAAATATCTAAAATTTAAGTTTATCCCAACACATATATCCTTGTAAATATTAGAGTCTATTATTAAAAAGAACTAACATATACTCGTGCGTGTGTTTTCTTTTTCTTTTTTTTTTATTAACAACATTTTCAAATATACTCTTATACATCATACATTATGTAATTAATTGTTCCAATACGCTAGTATAAAAATTGCTCTTAAAAATATAGAAAAACAACATATCTTATTAATCTCTTTCGTATCTATTAAATCATAAAAAAAATTGTTAAGACTATGTAAATTTTATTTTAAAGTATAACAAAAGAATTTAACGAAATATCGTTTATCAAATAAATTGTTTAAGATAAGTTCATTAGATATTGTATGTATAAATGACATCTTAAATGTTAAAAGTTACTTAAATGCTCATACATGTACAATGCCTTATTCTTAAGAAATGTCTAACACTTTTAATGTATATACGAAATAGTACTTCATTGTATGTTGTGTTATGTTTTCTTTTTCATCAAATTAGTACAAAGTTTTATTTAAAAGTTCTACATCAGATCAGAAGAACTTTAAGAGATAGAAAGATATTCTGAAAATGTTTCATTTATGCATTTTCCGTACAAGCAACACAATTTTTTCTACAAGACGCAACAAAACATCTAACTTTGTACTAAAAGGCTACATTCCCATGCGAAAGTTAATGCTTTGAGTAATGAGACTTTTTTAAAAAAAATTATATATAAAAAGCATTGCATAAAGAGAAGAAAACAAAAATCAAATTTTATTATTGTTGTTACACCGTCAACATTATCTTAAACTTGCATCATCTAAACTTCTTTGAAAAAGAAAAGTTTTATTACAAGTTTTCAGATCTTGTCTATATTGATTTTATGTCCATTCAAAGAGAGTAAACATTTATACTTATTTCAAAAACACTATTTTGTTTCAAAAACTGAACTAGATTTAGCTTAGTTTGGAGTAAACCAATATTAAAATATCTCTTTTCTCTTTCGTTTTAAAAAGCTTTCAAAACGCTTACAAAAAAATCTTTGAATTTTCAACACTATTTACATACTATTTAACCCCTGCAATAACATCTCACTAAATAAAATAAATAGATAAATAAATGTAAATAATATATATATATATATATATATATATATATATATATTTGTTAGAAAATAATATAAATATTTATATTTATAATGATGCTTCATATGTTTTAATAAATTAAAATTTTATTTATAATATTTTAATGTTTGTAAATGTAAGATATAACCAAAAATGATAACCTAAATAATATTATTTAATCATATATGACCGTTTAATTTAATCTTAATTAATTTATATAAAAACATTAAAAATTTAGTATATAATTTATACATGAAAGTTTAGACTATTATTAGTTATGGATTCAAGTCGGCCATACTTGATAAAAAAATATTTTGACATAAAACCAAGTTTATTCCAACTGTTTTTCTAATAAACAAATATAATTATATTATTTAATAAAATAATAATAAAATGGATGCAGAATAATTCGATAGTTGTCATTCAAGCATCTCCCACTTAATAAAAATGCCAAACAGGGATAGTGACAAGAAAAAAAAAAGAAAGGTGTGACCATACATTAATAATAAATTATACTTTATTTTCGAGCATGGAAAGTAATAAATGGAAATAAAAATTATTCACCACTAATATTTTAATTATTTTATTTATTATTTTAATTATATGTTATTTATTTGTTTTCCATAATAAAGAAAAATATAAATATTAATAAGAAAATAATAACATAATTAATTATTTTTAATACATAATTACATAAAAGATATAATAAATGTTTTTATCATTTAACGTAAATATCAATAATATATATAATGTATGCAATTTGGATCGAAAATATAATTATATTTTATAAATATTTTATTAATATTTATTACATAATCAGATATGTTTCGAAAATACCAATTATATGTTTTTTGTACTTATCCTTTTACATTTTTATAGATAATGCGAGGACTTATTCTCGTTTTTTATACATTTTTTGTGCTTTTATTATTAATTTTTTAGAATTTCTTCGCCTTTAACTAAATAAAGAACTTATAGAAGACGCAACACATAAACTAAATCTGAATATATGAATCTCTATCCATTCACATGTTTTGGTTGGAACATTTCTGCTCAAACTTTGAAGACGAGTGTAATTGCTCCAAAACAACACCCTCAATCACTGAGTTGACATGAAATTTGTGACGGTTTACTTTCACATTCTAGTTGGATGATATATGGTATTGGGCTTTGTTGTAGGATGGAATATGGGCTTGGTAAGCCCAAGATAAGAAATATTGCATTATCTCATATATTTGTGTGCCCGCGAATACTGACAAAATTTGGGTTAACCATTTTGTGTTAGGAAGAGATAGTTAAAAGGATTACGTATTTGAGAGAAATCACGTCAAATGGATCCGTGGAAGCTACATCTTCCTTTAACGCAAATCCAAACACGATAGTAGTGCCAAATGCAGCATACCACACTTCCCAAGTGAACTACTTGTTGTATATATATATATATATATAAATTCACCACAACCCTTGTTCTCATGTCACATTGTATTTTTCACACGATGGAGTTTGGAAGCAACGGCTCTTACTATGATGTGCCAGAGGGAGTGGATATTCGGGGAAGATATGATGCAGAGTTTGCAAAAATCCTGACAAAAGATGCTTTGAAATTCGTTGCTGAGCTTCAACGTGAGTTCAGGAACCATATCAAGTATGCATTAGAGAAGAGAAAAGAGGCAAAGAGGAGGTACAATGAAGGGGCTCTTCCGGGGTTCGATCCTGCCACCAGGTACATAAGAGAGAAAGAATGGGTTTGTGCACCTGTTCCACCAGCTGCTGCAGATAGGAAAGTGGAAATCACCGGTCCTGTCGAAAGAAAGATGATCATCAATGCTCTCAACTCTGGTGCTAAAGTCTTCATGGTTAGTACATCAAAAATTTATTTACACTTGCACTTTTCTTTTCACTAACTGTTTTTTCTTAGGCTGATTTTGAAGATGCACTGTCACCCAGCTGGGAAAATCTTATGAGAGGCCAAGTGAACTTGAAGGATGCCGTGGATGGCACCATAAGCTTCCATGACAAAGTAAGAAACAGGGTTTACAAGCTCAATGAACAGACAGCAAAGCTTTTTGTGCGACCAAGAGGTTGGCACCTACCCGAGGCACATATATTCATTGATGGTGAACCTGCAACCGGTTGCATTGTTGATTTTGGCCTCTTTTTCTATCACAATCACTCGGAATTTCGGCGCACTCAAGGTGCTGGCTTTGGCCCCTTCTTTTATCTTCCCAAAATGGAGCATTCAAGGTAAAAAATATATATATATACTAAGAACCCTGTATAAGAAAGGAGAAATCGTGACTCTGATTTGAGAACAATAAAAAAAACATATAAGTAACACGAGAACTTTGTGATTAATAGGGAAGCAAAGATATGGAACAGCGTGTTTGAGAAGGCTGAGAAGGTGGCAGGCATCGAAAGAGGAAGCATAAGGGCGACGGTTCTGATAGAAACACTTCCTGCAGTGTTTCAAATGAATGAAATTCTGTATGAGCTGAAGGACCACTCCGTGGGTCTGAACTGTGGGCGTTGGGATTACATTTTCAGTTATGTGAAGACCTTCCAAGCTCACCCAGATCGCCTCCTACCAGATAGGGTGCAGGTTGGCATGACTCAACACTTCATGAAAAGCTACTCTGATCTTCTCATCAGGACGTGTCACAGGCGCGGTGTGCATGCGATGGGAGGAATGGTACGTAATGGAACTTCTCTTGTTTACTACTTGGCATGCTTGTTTATAACCTCTAAGCAAAAGGGTATATCTATAGATTGAAAAGTTGAAGCTGTTCAACAGGCGGCGCAGATTCCAATCAAAGAGGATCCGGTGGCTAATGAGTTAGCACTGGAACTTGTGAGGAAGGACAAACTTAGAGAAGTGAAGGCAGGGCACGATGGAACTTGGGCAGCACACCCAGGTCTCATTCCAGCTTGCATGGAGGTTTTCAACAACATCATGGGCAATGCTCCAAACCAGATAGAGACGAACCAACGTGAAGATGCTGCAAACATAACTGAGGAAGACCTATTGCAGACACCAAGAGGAGGCCGCACAATGGAAGGTCTGAGATTGAACACAAGGGTGGGGATTGAGTACGTGGCAGCATGGCTGAGTGGAAGCGGTTCGGTGCCTCTTTACAACCTGATGGAAGATGCTGCGACTGCTGAGATTAGCAGGGTGCAGAACTGGCAGTGGCTCAAGTATGGAGTGGAACTGAATGGGGATGAAGTTGGAGTGAGAGTGAACAGAGAACTTTTCGGCAGGGTGGTTGAAGAAGAGATGGCAAGGATTGAAAAGGAAGTTGGGAAAGAGAAGTTGAAGAAGGGAATGTACAAGGAGGCTTGCAAGATCTTCACTCGCCAATGCACCTCTCCAACACTTGATGATTTTCTCACTCTGGATGCCTATAATTACATAGTCCTGCATCACCCCAGAGAATCTTCAAAACTTTGAACTAAGAAAGGGGTCGTTTGAATTCTGTCTCGCATACTTAACTCGTCCTTTCTCCAATTATCAGTTTATGGAAAACGTTCAGAATTTCGTTCTTTAATAGTTCTGAGTCACCATCTTAAATGAGTTATTGCATACTATATTTGAACCTAACTCCACCGCCATGGATGTCTGGAACAGGACACCAAAAAATCCCTAACACCTTCACCTTAACAACTCAGCGTATAGAATCAACTCATGAATGTTATCGCTTCAGTCTCCAATCACTCTCTCTTATAATCTTTACCTCAACAAAACCAACACAAATCTCATTTTATAAATCGATTCATAAAATTAAACTAAGCTTAAGATTCATTTCTAAACTGTGCTTACTCTTCAAATGCTCTTCGACCTCGTCCAAACATACAAAGAAATGTGAACGATTTTCGGAAAAAGCAATCACCTTCCAGCGCTTGGGAATCCTATTAATGAAAATTACAAACACTTTGTACAACAGTTCTAACATCTCTCATGGAATTTAAAAACAAAATGACTATTTTATCTTTATAGTGTATGGATTTCGGAACAAGTTTTCCGAAATAGAATTTTTGAAATTTCCAAAATATTTTTTTCAGATCGAAATGGAAACGGAATTTTTGTAAGGAAATTTTTGAAATGAGATTTTCAATATAAAATTTCGGAAACTTGTGAAATATATTCCGGAATATGTTTTCAGAACAGATTTCGTGAACAAACTTTTAAGAACACACATAAAATCTTCTGGAATTAATTTATCCGAATACTCTACATAAAAACGTGTTACCTCTACAAGGGACTCCTAGTGTTTCTCACTCCTAGTGTTTCTCACTGTTTTAATTTATTTCAAAAATATTTTATATTTTTTAATGTTTTTTTTATTCCAAAAATATCCTACATTTCTAATATCTTTAACATTTTTTTTTCTCTTTACATTAATAGAGAGCACTTACATGAGTATTATTCAAATTTGAACTTTTGATATATTTTCTTAAATAAGTTTGATTTAATCTTATTTTCGCTGTTGAATATATTTTTTTTTCTTTTCAAATTACTTAATAAATAGTAAAATTTTATTCTAAATTTCTAGAAAAATGTTTATATATGTGTGTGTGTTTTTTTTTACATATAATATCTATATTTTTAACATTATATTATGTTTTAACTCGCCGACATGTTTAACTCAAATAACTTGAATAAAACGCGTTTGAAACAATAAATAAAGTTAAAAAAATTTGATAAAAAGGACTAAAACCAGAGTTTTATAAAGTTGAATGACTAAATTGTACCTTAGTTTGAAAATTGACTAAAACAAAAATCGTCCCAAAGTATAGGGACTAAAAACATATTTAACCCTAAAATATTTAATTTATTAGATAAATAATATAAAAATATTATTAAATACTTAAAATATAAAAAAAAGTTATTTGTTAAAGATTTAAAATTTATTTAGTTTTTTCATCATTATAAAGTTAGTATGTATTATTAATAATATATAATTATTTACTATTAATATTATCATGTTTATTATTTTATATTTGCATCTAACTTTTAATTTTATAAAACGGTAATGGTAGAAGTACTAATATTGAAGTTTCCTCTGAATTTTATATTTTGTAACATATAACAAATTCAAATCTGAATCATGTAAATACTCCATTAGTGAGGGAGATGTAGGATATTTTTGAAATAAAAAAAATAGTGGAGAGATATAAAATATTTTTAAAATAAATTAAAATAGTGGAGAGGTACATAACCTACTTCGGAAGACGGAGGGAACAACACCCTACATAAAAATATATTCAGAAAAAAACTTTCTAGAACATATAAAGTATTTTTCCGAAAAAAAAAACTTTCAAAATGAATTCTTTTAGCATTTTATCTCTTCTTGGTCTACCGTAGCGGTATCGTGGTGAGAACAGTGTTAGCAACAATGATATGATAGGGAATGTAATAATTAAGGATATTTAAGTATTTTCCTTCTACAGTGAGATATAAAACAAAATTTCAACGGGTAGAAGAAATTTTTAAAAACTGTTCAACCACAAAACACACGGGAATTTCATTGCAGGAATTTCTTCCTGTACCCCATCCAATTTCTTCCTACACTTTTTAGAATACAAAATAAAAATACTTCAAAAACCTTCCCCATTACACAACACCACCACTGCGATTGTCATCACCAGTGCTACCGGATCACTACTGCAGAAAAAAAGAAGAAGAAAAAGAAAGAAAATGCTAAACGAAATCATTCCAAAAGTCTTTTTAGAAAAATATTTCATGTGCTCCAAAAAATAGTTTCAAAAAGTGTTCAAAAAAATATGTATTCCGTAAAGTTTGTTTCGAAATTTTCTAAAACGTATTCCAGAATGACATTCACATGTTCCGGAAATTTTACTTATTAAAAAATTAATTTTGTGTTAGCATAGGATTAGTAAGACATAAGTGTAATGATTAACTTAATCAACTTTGTGTTTGCATTATATATTACCATTACTTTGATCTCTTCCACTTTTATTTTTGGACACTCGTCATTTATAGTGTCAATTTTTTTTGTTAAATATGCTTGAATGATTCAAATAAAATGAATTTGTGAGACAACTTTTAATGTATTGAAAGTGTTATAAATTTGTTTAGTTCTTAGAAGAGTTTTTTTTCCAATAGTTAATGTTAGAAATATTTAATATAATTTAAAAAATAAATAATTAAAATAAAATCTTATTGTTATTAATGATTTTATGCAATATATATTAACTTTAGAGATAAATATTATTTATGAATAAACCATTTTTTACATTTACTTTATTAATTACAAAGCTTTTATTTTCAATTAGATTTATTATAACATTAATTGACTCCTAGATCTTTCTCTTTTATCAATAAACATAATCACTTATTTGTATGGGAAAAATATATGAAACACATATTAACTCGTGAAAAATGTTTTTAGTATGTTGTTCTATATTATCTTTTTAGACGTTAGTATTCATATAGTTTAAAAATTATTGGTTGCACTTGACAATGGATTGTTGTATCATGAGAGAGAAATACATATAATTTTTTTATCCTGTGTAATAATAGTATTTTCTCTCTATAGACAATATTTTATATGCCTCAACCCATATTATTTATATTATTTTCTTTAATTATAATTGTATTATATTTTTGTTATTATTTATTTAATTTAATGAATCTTCTGTTATATATATCTTTATCTTATCCTTATATAATTATTATTATTTATTTTGATTATTTTTTCTATGAATTTTGGTTGCACTTATCCTTTTTAACTCCATATCAAAGGTGTGGTGTTCTTCATATCTATTTTCTGATACATTTATTTTTTTCCTTTACAGCTTGTTATTGTTTCCTCTTTGAATATTTGTTGTGTCACAATTGTGGTTGTGATTTTCAGAAGCTCTACTTGTTTTTCATAGTTTTTTGGTTTCTCTAACACTACTTTAGTTGATTTAGATCTTCTCATTCCTCTAAGAATTACATTAAGTGTGTAGTTCCTGGTCAAGAAAACATAGTAATATACAAATTTTTAAAATCTTATATGGGATAAAACATGCACCAAAATAGTGACATAAAAACCTTGATGATGTTATACTTAAGTGATGATTTTTCTAATAGCAATGTTCATAAATATATGTACACTAAATTTGAAAAAAAAAGTAAGTATTTTATTATATATTTATATATTAATGACACGTTAATTTTTAATATATTTTGATATATGTAATGATATAATTATTTATGTAATCTAAATTTGAAATGAAAGAGATTAGTGAAACAAGTATAATTTTGGGAGTTAGCATCATAAAAAAAAAAAGAAACATAATATACTATCATCCTATCAACAATATATTAAGAAACTTTAAAAAAAAAAATTGACTTTAATGACTTTAGGATGAAAAACAGTAATTTGGATTGTTTGTTGAGTTTTTTTTTTTCTATTCTCTCATGCCTTCAAAATACCATACATACAGATTTTGATGTTTTAAAATATATTAAAAATTCTAACATAATCTTGTTAGAAGTGGATTTTGATTTTTAGGCCTAACTTGATGTGGGATTTCCAACACACCTCCTCACGTCAAGATATATACATCTCGAGTGTGAGACTAGATATTAATGAGTGGTCCGATATCTCGAGTGTGAGACTAGATATTAATGGGTGGTCCGATATCTCGAGTGTAGACTATATATTAATGGGTGGTCCGATAACGGCCCAATAGCGGGTGAAACAATATGCCCAACAAATATCGATATGATAGACTCTAACCATAGCTTTGATACCATGTTAGAAGTGGGTTTTAGGCCTAACTCAGCCTCAAAAACCGGCTTGTAAGGTGAGGCCTGCACCCCACTTATATATTATAAATTGATCTTATCTCTAGTCGATGTGGGACTTCCAACAAATCTAAAGTCAAAAAACACCTATAAGCTATCTGTAAATTAATGAGAATTAATTTGTTAATCTCATTATGTCCAAATTATTTAAAGTTTATTGCATTTAAAGATATTTTCTAATATTTAGTTTTCAATCGAGATCATTAAAATGCATTTACAATACTTATGAAATATATTACGAGGTATTATAAGTTATGTAATTGAATATAGTGTTTTTTTTATACTCACTAGATTATTGGTGGTTTATTTTTTTATATATATTGTTAGAAGTCTCACATCGACTAGAGATAAGGTCAATTCCTAATATATAAGTGGGTGTAAACCTCACCTTACAAGCCGATTTTTGTGGAGTTAAGTTAGGCTTAAAGTCCATTTTCACTCACTATCAGACCACCTGTTAATGTCTAGTCTCGCGTTCGAGGTGTCTATCATAGTATATAAGTCCACTTTTAACATATACTCACTAGATCATTGGTGGAGATAAGATAAAATTCACGAATGTTGTGTGTTTATACAATGTAAATAAGGTTTGGATGTTTAAAGCAAATAACTTATAAAAAGGAGTCAATATGAGTTTTGTAAAGAAACTTTGAACAAATAATATACACCTTGAATGTTTTGATAACATTTTGGTGTGATTTTTTCATCTTAGTTGAGTTTATCTAAGTGGTCTTTCTTCTTCCTCTTTTCTTTTCTTGAAAATTCATTAGAGTGAAGGGTCTTTCCAACTTCAATTAGTCTCTCGCAAGGAAAATCATTACAATTTTTTTCCATTCTTTCATTGTAGCAAATTTCCTCCATTCTTTTCAATTTTTGCTTTTATGTTATTATTTTTTAAATGTTTTCATATACATTATCTTCCACCATCTATGCTACTCAATATTAGGGATATGGCAAAAACATCTGCGGGTACAGGTAACCGCGAGTAAAATCTGTGGTGGATAGTTACTATCCACAAATATTTACTACCCGCAGATAACGGGTAATTGGTATTTTAATACCCGCTTCTAAACGAGTCGGATACGGGTAGTATACTACCCGAACCGGGGTACCCGTTACTGACAAAAAATAAAAGAAAAATAATTTTTATATATTTTAATTAAATTTAATTAAAAATAAAATAAAATTATATTTTATTAGGTTATATTTAATTAAAATTAAAATTAAAATTATATTTAATTTAATTTATATTATATATATATATATATATTGTAATTTTATTTAAATTTAATTTTAAAAATGTATAAAATATAATTTTTTATTTTATTTTTTGCGGGTATTCGCGGATACCCACAAATTTTAAAACACCCGTGTGTATTTTCTAAACGGATACCTGACGTATAGTGGGTCAAGTAACGAGTACGATTTTATCCGTCGGGTCAGATTGTGGGTAGACATTATCCGTGTCCGACTCGACCCATTGTCATCCCTACTCAAGATACATAAAAATCACAAATGTAAATACAAAGAACATTTTTTTTTGGAAAAAGTAATACAAAAGCTAACAATAAAAAAATAGATAAATAAAAAACAAAATACATGGTTATAATTATAATTTCAAATGATAAACTAAGAGATTTACATTGAATAAAAATAATAAAATGAACAATATATAAAAGTAAAGATTTATAAAATCACTATTTTTAAAAAAAATTACTAGAAACTGTCAAACTTTTTATATGAACTAGCTAATAATTCATTAGATCCAAAATTTTCTACTTAGTGAGAAAATATTATATACAGTTTTTTCCTTTAACAAAACGTCTGCATTTTTTTTTCTAAAAATAAATACTTGTATAATAGATGTATTTGGAATTACGGTCGGCCAACATATTTATTTAATTTTATCTGTAAGTAAATAATATCTATTTTTATTTTGTTTTTTCTTTCTTCTTAACCTACATTTTCTTCATCATTCTTGTTTCTATCAAATTATCACACGATAGAATCATACGTAGGAATATGAACAGAGTCTTAAAATCGGACATGGGGTGGTTTATATCAATCAGGGTCCCCCTCCTTCACTGGCGCATTGTAGCTTCATCTGCTTGTGCCAACTTACAACAACAAATTTGTAAAATAGAAAAAAATAGACAAATAGATTAAAAATAGGAAAATAAAAATAAGAACTTGAAATAACATAATTACTTAAAAAAATTCAATAAGTATTATTTTCATTTAATTAAACTGCTGGTACTTTTTCATTTTTCGTCTACCAACCAAACAGAATCTGATGTTGCCCCCCAAAAATATCATAGGAAGTGCCAATGCCTTGGACGGTTGTAAGGAAGAGTAGTACAATTTTGTCACAAACATCCCACCCTAGTGCACGCTGGACCCCACCCGCACATGGTTTTCATCAACCCCACTTTGACTCCTGTTTGAAACAACACCCCTGAAATAATTATGCACGTATACTTAAAATTATTAATAATATTATTTAAATTTATTAAAATATTAAAAATAAAAAATTATTCCCAAACATTAAGTTTCATTTTAATGTTAATTTATATTTTATTTTAATTACTTTTAATCATTTAAAACTATCGAAAAAATCAGTAATCTTTTTTAAAAATAACACGGCATTGTAATTAGAAATAACTATTTGATACATTATTTAACAATTAGATAGTTATAAAACTTATTTAAAAATATAAAATATCATTTAATAGAAATTAAAAATTCTTTTAAATAAAGAATATATATAATTAACATCTAGAAAATAAAGAAATTAAGTGCTAAATCGGGGTTCCATAAACAGATTTCCCACTTTTTTTTCTCTAGGATACTTGAATAAATAATTATTCTATAGGACTACTTGGAAAAATATGTTTTAATATTATCTTTAAAAAAAAAGTAGTATATTATTCACGGGTGGAATATATGGAAAAAGACACCATACACTCCACAATCCAAAGTAATTTGATTCCATTCAACATGTTAAAGCTAGACAGAAAGTGCACCTTTTTAGAGGGTCCCCACATCTCCTTATCACCACCAACATTGATTATAATTGTAGACAATATTACAACTTTAATTGATACACGATATTTATCATCAATAATATCTGTCAAGCTTTTATTTCAAAGAAACAAAACACAAAGCATGAAATTATAAAGGATTGGTTTAATTTTTTTTTTCGTTTATACTAAGTTTATTAACTATGAATAAAATTCATTGTAAATTTTCAACCTATTAATTAAACATTTCATGTATTATCGTTCCTTTTTTATAAATATATAATTCAAAATTATTAATTAACGTTATTTTTAAGTTTGACGATTAAATATGTTTTTTTTTTCTGAACTTTAAATAAAAATAAAAAATAGTTCATATTTAAATATTACGTTTAATTTAGTGTATTAATATAAAAATGTGTGTATTTATTTTTTTTAACTAAATTTTGCTAAATTTATTTAATATTTTAAATGTATATTTTTAGCTAACATTAAAACTAACCAAATTTGATTAAAAAAATTAAATCCATATATTTTTTAAATCGAACCTAAATTTTAAATATAGACTAATTTTGAATACTATTTAAGCCTAAGTTTAAATGCTACCTATAAAATGGTAAGTGTTGTAGGCAAGTGATATTCAAGTTGTAGGAATTTGTCTTTTCAAGAAAGAATTACATATTTTTTTTCTATTATATGAAAAAAAAAACCCAAATTTTTTGAATGTATTGTTTTAAATTCTTATTCTTAAATCCTTGAATAACATTTTGTTTGTCATATTTTTTATTTTAAATTGATAATTTCTATGTTTTTTATTTGTACAAATGACAAGTTTTTGTGTTTTTTTTTTTCAAATAATTTTTATAAGTGGAATTACTTTGTTTTACATGAGTTTTGGTGTTTGAACTGCAAAATCAATTAAAAAAATCAATGGATCCAAATGTAACATCCCAATAAATATAACTAAAGGCATAATTTATTTTAGGAGTTAACAAGAATAATAAAGGAGAACAGTAATGAATAAGCAAAGCCGTACGAAATATACTGGAAATTAAAACTGAACGATTGGAATATAAAATGTTTACAAAATAGACCGAACGGTCTAGAATACAATACATTGGCCGAAAGGCCCAAAATTAAAAAGGTTCCTATACTGGACGTTTTACGAAATACAAGGAGAAGAAAACGACTATCCTAAGGACCGGACGGTCCTGCATAACGTTCGGGCACAACCTCTAAAGGTTCCTCGGCCTGCACAGCGCCCTCCAGAGTTTCTTCCAAAGCAGCTTCAAAGGTATCCTCTGCTCACATAAGGATGATCATTGCAATGAAGAGAATAGCCGAACGGTCGGATACCGAACGACAACATATACAAAGCAAAACAGATAAGGGTAAGCTTATGTAAATTTAATTTATCAATTCATCATACAAATAAATGTACAATACAAACCAATCATTCATGCAACATACAATTCCTATACTCATGACCGACCACTAAGACACTGTCTGGACGGTATAAACATGTAGCTCGATCGTCCCTAGCACCCGGCGTGATGTAGTAACTGTTTTCCCCAGCTGCCACCCGAGGTTAGTCCTCAAACGGTTATTTACTCAAATAACCGCGGACCTCCTGCCATTCCCACGCATGAGTGGCCTCCCTCTACTTGAGGAAGCGCCCTCACGGAATATCAGGATCAAGGACGACACCAGAGTCTTTCCCACATTCATACTTTACCATTCATTACCAATTTCATGAGACATTCCGCCATTGGAATTCTCTTACTTAATCAAATTCAACGTTCGTTATTACTTCCAAGTTGTTAGGGTGTTGAGAAGAATACCAGATACTCAATACCGAATAGTTTCTGACTAATCATTTCATAAGACCGAGCACTAGATCTATGACCGAGTGCTTTACATGACCGGACGTCCTCTGGATGAATAATAATAACAATGTGAAACTGAACACTTCATAAGTTAAGTGTCAATCTAATACTGACCACTTATATGACCGAACGTTTGGTGTCTGAACGAACGTTCTTAAAGTGAGTAATAATAGTAATACGAAACTGAAGGCTTCATAAATTAAGTGTCAGTCTAATACCGAACACTCGTATAACCGAACGTACAGTTTATGACCGAATGTTCCTAAAGTTTGTGTACTGGTATAATACCTAGCACTTTTAATAAACATCATCAATATAAACCGAACGCTCAGTGTATGACTGAACGTTCTAAATAATTAATATGAGGCTGAATACTTAGTGTATGACTAAACACTTCAAGACCGAACGTTCAGTATAAGACTGGACGTTCAGTACAATAAAGATAATTAATATGAAACCGAGTACTCAGTTTATGACTAAGTACTTCCAATAAACATTTTCAATATAAAAACGAACGTTCAGAGTGAACGAACGCTACTATAATAAACATAGTTAACATGAGACTAAGTAATCAGTCTATGACCGAATACGTTAAAGTCGAACACTCAGTATAAGACCGAGCGTTCTGTAATGGATAGATTATTACGACTGAATAAGCAAGTCATTTAGGTTTCGATACAATGGTACAAAAACAATCGTTTTAGGAGAAAACCGAACGGTCCTAATGACCTTCGGTCTCAGATTCACATTTTCTCTAAGTCTCATACTTATCATACAATTCATACTACATCATACCATATTCCATTCATGAAAATTCAAACAACATACTTTAGATTCAAACATGCATTAAATCAAACACACATTTCAAACATACAGAAAATCAAAATTAAACTTTATAAGCTTCCCTTACCTCTATTCCAGCTAAGCTTCTAAAGTTCTATGCTATGGTTGTCCAAACGTCCCAAAGTGCTCCGCTTGGGAAACCGATCGGTGCAAGTGAAAGAGCTTGGCACCAGGAGTGTTTAATCTGAAAGAAGGTTGATGATCGGAGGAAGTGGTCGGAACTTTAGAGAGAAGGTGGAGATTTCTAGAGAGAAGGAGGAGAAAATGGAGTTTATGAAAGGTTAATTTCTGAGGAAGAAGAAGATTGCATGCAGAAAAGGTGGCAAGGGTTTGGAAATTCTACCTTAAATATGGCCTCCAAACCGGACGGTCGGCCATTTGCCATCTGCCACATGGCTTCCACTAAAACGTCCGGTCCACTCCCAGCGTGCCACCTGACTTCCACTTTCAGGGGTTTAACTGCTCTGTTGCTGCTGCACTGATCACGAAGGAAGGGAATTAAAAGCTTGGCAGAGTTTGTCTCCCACTCACCAGGGGAGAACAGACGGCTGACATGTGTGAGAACGGACGGCTGACATCTGTACCCCACTAAGGAGGGTATTAAATGGGGTGTGACACCAAATATAAAAGAAAAGGAAAAGGAATGGTCTAAAATTAAAAAGAAAGTTGTGGAGTTCAACATAATTATTTTTATTGCATTAATTACTTGTGGGTTGTTTGATGTATTGATTTTGCATTCAATTTTTTTTCTTATAGTTTTTGTGTTGTTTCATTTAATTCTTCTTGGTAATCCTTTTTATTTTTTTTTAGCTTTTTTTGTTTTATCTTTTAATTTCCTTTTAAGTTTTGTTTAGAGTCTTTTACTTTTAGCCTCTTGAGTCAAGTTTAGATCTCGTAATGTTTATTATATTGATTGTCAATTTTTGATTAGTTATTGGAGTGTTTTTGTCAAACGATGGGAAAATCTAAGTGGAAGAAGGCAAGAGAGTAATTTTAGGAAAAAACCTATAAGTGTGATACACGAGTGAAGTTTGAGTGAAACACTTAGAAGAGTGGTGAGGTCATAAATATATTGTATTTTTTTATTTTATTAACATTTCTTGCAGGATATCTAGCAATTTTGAGCAATGCAACATGTTTCCACATGGACATTCTTCTGGGATCATTTGGTTAGAGGAATTGAAAGTATCACAAGAGTTCTAAAAAGAGATACACCTAATGCTTGTGTGGTCTTGGAGGAGGAAGTCAATGAAATTGTGTCACACATAGTCTTAAATAATGAGAATCATCATTCAAACCAAGTGTTGAGATTGCAATATAGAGAAGAAAAATAGGGAGGCAAAAAATAGTTTTTGTATTATCTTAATTATGCATAATGTAGATGCAAATATTTATACATCAAGATTATAACAGGATTAGCTATAATTCTATTTAATCCATCAGCTATATACACAGAATAATAACAAACAAAAATAATAACAAACAAAATCTTAAAACCTAACAAGATATCAAATATTAAATAACAAGATATTAAATCTTAACATATATTAAATCCTAACAGCCCCCCTCAAGCTGGAGAATGAATGTTAATCATTCCCAGCTTGGAAACCAAAAATTTGAAAGCTCCTGGAGAAAGTCCTTTGGTGTAGATATCAACTAACTGGCATGCAGAAGTAATTGACAGTAGTTTAAGTAAACCAGAAGAAAGTTTTTCCCTTACAATATGACAATCTATTTCAATGTGTTTTGTGCGTTCATGGAAAACTGGATTTGCAGCAATATGAAGGGCATATTTGTTATCACAGAACAAGACTACTGGTTGTTGAAAGGTTACGTGAAGATCCTTAGAAGAAAAGTTAACCATTGAATTTCACAAGTAGCTGTGGCAAGAGCTCTGTATTCATCTTCTGAGGAACTTTTGGATACAGTCGCTTGTTTCTTCGATTTCCATGAAATAAGTGAAGAACCAAGATATATAGAGTAACCAGTGATACTTCGTCTGGTATCAATGCAGCCTGCCCAATCAGAATCGCTGAAGCCTTTCAACTATATGATGTTATTGCTGGGAAATAAAATCCCTTTTCAAGGGGCACCTTTAAGGTATCTGAGAATCCTGGAAGCTGCTTGTTGATGATTTGTGCTGGGATTGAGAGAAATTGACTTAGTTGTTGTACTGCAAATGAAATATCTAGTCTGGTGTTGGTGAGATATAATAATCTACCAACCAGTCGTCTATAAGAAGATGAAGCTGCATCCTTTAGAGGTTGACCAGAATTTGTGCTGAGTTTTGTACGATAATCATAAGGAGTGGAAACAGGCTTAGAGTTTAAGTAACCTTCATCTTTGAGAATGTCTAGAGTATATTGTCTCTGGGAAATACAAATACCTTCTTTGTTTTTAGCCACCTCAAGACCAAGAAAGAATTTAAGATTGCCAAGATCTTTAATCTTAAATGTTGCATCAAGAAGATGAGTAATATGAGTGATTTCTGTTAGATCATTGCCTGTGAGTACTATATCATCAACATAAATCACTAAAATAGTGACATTGGAATCAGTATGTTTTATGAACAAGGAATTATCAAATGCAGATTGGAGAAAGCCATTGGACAAAAGAAAATCAGATAAACGAGCAATACCGCTGTCTGCCTGCTTGTTTAAGACCATAAAGTGATTTTTGTAACTTGCATACTTGATTTGGTTTGATGTCGTGGAGCCCTGGAGGAGGGAGCATATAAAACTTCTTCATTTAATGTTCCATGAAGAAAAGCATTATTAACATCTAGTTGCTTAAGATGCCAATTATATGATGCCGCAAGAGCTATAACAATCTAACTGTTGTGATTTTGACCACTGGAGAAAAAGTATCTAGATAATCTTGACCTTCAATTTGAGTGTAGCCCTTGGCTACCAATCTAGCTTTATATCTTTCAATGCTACCATCAGCCTTGTGTTTGATTTTGAAAACCCATTTGCAGCCTACAACAGTTTTGTCAGTAGGTAAATCTGTGATTTTCCAAGTGTCATTTTCTGGCCAATGCAGCAAGCTCATCATCCATGGCTCTAACCCAGTGAGGAAACTTGGATGCCTCAGAATAAGATCTAGGCTCAATGTTAGTAGAGATTTGCATAATAAATCGATAGTAAGGTGCTGCAAGTTTCTTATATGAAATGACAGAATCAAGAGGATGTTTGATACCTGAAGAATGAGAGGTAATAGTTGATGCATAAGACGTTTCAAAATCAGATAGTCTTGAAGGTATGTTTCTCTGTCGGGTGGATATTCTAATGTTAGGAGCAGGTAGGGTGGGAGGTGAATTGGGTGGAGAAGGAGACGAAGTATCTGTATGAGATGTGGGCACACATTGTTCAGGTAGGGTGGGAGGTGAAATAGGTGGAGAAGGCTGTGAAGTATCTGTATGAGGTGTAGGTATACATTGGTCAATATAAAGCAAAGGTGGGTGACTGACAAGGTGGGAATTAGGAGTGGTGTATGATTCATTGTGGTAAGGAAAACAACTTTCATGGAAGACAACATTTCTAGAAATCTCAATGGCCCTGGTTTTGAGGTTGAAGGTGATGAAGCCTTTTTTGTCTGGTTTATAGCCAAGGAAATTAGCAGGTAAGGCTCTTGGATCAAGTTTATGTCTATTGTTTGACAATGTGTTGACAAAGCAAAGGCAACCAAAAACTTTAAGAGTGGTAATATCAAAAGGAGAATTGTATAATTGTTGGTATGAAGAATGGTTATTTAGGAGAGGAGTAGGAAGGCAATTGATGAGGGTAGAGGCATGAATAAGAGCATAAGACCAGAAAATGTTTGGTAAGTGTGCTTGGAAAAGGAGGGAGCGGATAACATTTAATAAGTGTTAGTGTTTTCTCTCAACTACCATTTTGCTGGGGGGTTTCCACACAAGTTGTTTGATGAACAATTCCAGTATTTTTATAAAATTCGGCCATAATAAACCCAGTTCCATTGTCAGATCTAATGCTTAGGACCTTAGTTTTAAACCGTCTTTCAGCATAGGTAATGAAAGATTGTAAATGTGACTGAGTTTTAGCTTTTGAGATTAAAGGAAACACCCATACATATCTAGAAAAATCATCAACAATGGTTAAAAAATATTTATGACCATGAATGGAAGTAGCAACACAAGGGCCCCAAATATCAATGTGTAATAAAGAAAAAATAGAAGAAGCTTGAGAAGTACTTGAGGAAAAGAAGGTTTTCTTTGTTTAGCCATATGACAAGGAGTACAAATAAAAGAGTGATCAAAATTAATCACAGGATATAACTGTTGCATTACACGTAATCTCTCATGGGAGGGGTGGCCTAATCTGTAATGCCAAATATCAATGGCTTCCTTATTACAAATTGTGGTGTTGATGGAGCTAAAAGAGGTCTTGAGTGTATACAACCCATCTTGAGCATCAACTATACCAATCATCTTCTTGGCGTGTCTGTCTTGTATAAAACATTGATTTTAAAGAAATATTAGTTGACAATTATGGGCCGTGGTAAGCTTGGAAACAGATATAAGATTGAAATTAAATTGTGGAAGATATAGGACATTAGAAATAGACAAAGAATCATTAATCTTTACTGTTCCAGAATATGAGGCTATGGTTTGTTGTCCATTTGGTAGTTTTACTGTGATGGGATCAATAGCCTTATAGGATGAATATAGATGTAAGAAAGAAGTTACATGATCACTGGCTCCTGAATCTATAATCCACATGGCATGGTCTGTAGCATGAGAAATTGGTAGCACATTACCTATAAAAGAAGTATTTGGAGAGAAAGTTGTACCGGTTTGATTGATGTGGGAAGTAGTTGTAGAGGATCCCAGTTATGTTTGTTGTTGCAGGAGGGCTATCAAATGTTGATATTGTTGAGGAGTGATAATAGGTCTGTGCAGTTTATGCCCAGGAGGGTAACCATGCTTCTTAAAGCATTCGTCAACAATGTGTCCAGTGATATTGCAAAAAGTGCAAACCTTTGAGTTGTATGAACCTGAATTTGATCTTCTGCCAAAGCCTCCTTTGTTTGATGAATAACATTGACCTCCTCTTATCCCTTTGTTGTAGGAGAATCCTGAAGATCCTAATGGATGACCATTCTTTTTGTAACAATTTTCAGTCGTGTGGTAATGATCAATGACAGCCATGAGTTGGTTTGGTAAAAAAAAACACAAAGAAATCAAGAAGGGGAAATCACCAAATGAAGATCAGAGGCACAACAGAACTCTTCAATTGAAGAGCTCTGATACCATCTTAAATAATGAGAATCATCATTCAAACCAAGTGTTGAGATTGCAATATAGAGAAGAAAAATAGGGAGGCAAAAAATAGTCTGTGTATTATCTTAATTCTGCATAATGCAGATGCAAATATTTATACATCAAGATTATAACAGAATTAGTTATAATTCTATCTAATCTATCAGCTATATACACAGAATAATAACAAACAGAAATAATAACAACCAAAATCTTAAAACCTAACAAGATATCAAATATTAAATCCTAACAAGATATTAAATCTTAACATATATTAAATCTTAACACATAGTACATTTAAATGGAAAAATATGCGAGCATAGGCCCAAAGATGAAGAAAATCTTTGTCAACAGATATAACAAGTATTCTAAGATACACTAAATGTGAAGGTTATAGTCATGAAACTCATTAATATCCTAATTGGAACGTAACTTCCATGACCAATAAAGATTCCAAAAACTACATTATATACTTGAAAGACGAGGAATAAAGGACTTTGCAAAAGTTATATGTGTTGAAAAGAAGACAAGAGTGAAAGCGAAAGAGAGTACAAAAAAGGAAGCACTTATAAAAAAGGAAAAAAAGAAAGAAAGAAAGAAGATAGAGAGAGAAGATAAAGAAAAAGGGAAAGGAAATAGAGAGAAAAGAAAGAGAAGATAAAGAAAATAAAGAGATAAGAGAAAAAGGAAGAGAATGAGAAGAGATCAAAAAGAGAAAATAAAATAAAAAAATAGCATCCTAATTTGTCATTAAAATAAAGTATTAATTTATCTTGTTTTGTTTTATTGCTTAGGGAATAATTGCTCATCAAGAAGTAATGACACTAACAATGGGGAGAATAAATAATGATATTGTCTAGGAAAGATTTATTCATTAAGGAACAACAATGGAAGGAAGAAAGGATGATGGTAAAGGAAGACAAAGGCTTGGAATTCAATGAATTTGTATTTAATACTCTGCTAGGTTGTTTATCAATTATTGGAAAGTCAAAACTTTTTTTTTTAATTTGGACACAAACTTAGAAATAATTGCACATGAATTAGTATGTCCATTCCCAACCAATCTATGGGCAAGGATACAAGTTTAGAAATATATGCACATGTTATCCATTTTTAACCAATCCAAGGACAACCAAAGTCATACTTATAGTTTAAGTGTTTATTTGAGCAATATTTTTCTGACTTTGTTTGAGCATTGCATCTTTAAATTAAAATTGTTTGATGATTTGTGTGAGTATTTGACCTAGAGACAAACCTAAAAATCTTTGATAATAAAAGATTGACCTCTTCCACAATCCAAATCTTATTTTCATTTTAGTAGAATTTCTATTTTGGATTATTTTACATTTGTATTTTTTATTTATGTTTGTGTTTTGCGTGTAGAAGCTTCTAGATAAGGAAAAATGTAAGAAGGGGAGAGCAACTTTAGGAATCATCCCCAAGGAGCTATTCAAGAAATCATTCACTTCATAGAAGGATAAGTAGAAATTTAAGAAAGATGGAGCTACTTCCAACACTACTAGAAGAATGAATTTTCAAATGGTGGGATTTATTGAACAATTTTCTTATGTTGTTAAGTATAAACAAAGCAAGGTACGAAATTGAGGACAACTTCACTTCAAGAAGGAAAATATGTAAATCATTCACTTCATGGAAGGATAAGTAGAAATTTAAGGAAGAGGGAGCTACTTCTGACACTAGTAAACACAAGGAGAATGAATTTTCAAATAGTAGAATTTATTGAACATTTTTCTAAAGCTTTATTCATTATAAACAAAGCAAGGTATGAAATTGAAGAAAACTTCACTTTAAGAAGGAGAGTACGATAGAAACTATTCCATGACTTCATATTATGAATTTTTATATTTAAAAATTCAAAATCAGAATTGAAAGAAGAAACACTTTAAGAAATGGAACGAAACAATACCACGAGTGCAGAACAAAGGAGGATGAATCATTTGCGTTCGGCACAGAGCTATATGAATCGCGCTATTGAATGGATGCAAGCGAACCGTTATGATAAGGCCATAAAGGAGATGAGAAAAGCAAGAAAATCCTTGCTTAAGGCTCAAAATAATCTTTGATAAGTAATCTCAATTGTTATAAGATTAATAAATTATATTAATATAATATTTATTAGAATGTAATATTAATCTATTAACATATAAAATAAATGATAGAAATAATAAATATTAGATTTACTTTTTTATATTTTTTTCTATATTTTTAATGTATTAATAAAAGAATGAAGATCATGACAAAGAATACATTTGAAGAATACTTTTTACAAAAATTAATTTATGTTTTTGTTTTGTTTTTGAACTTAGACTTTCTTTTAGGATTCCTTAAACTCATGTATTTATATATAAAGGTATCAAAAATTATAGTAAGACTCTTTAGTCATATATTGAATTTTATTTAATTCAAAAGAAGATTTTTTTTGTTATTGGCTTAAGTTTCATGTTCTTATCAAATATTGATATATTTATTGTGAATTACTTATTAATCTTATTAAGTGTGAATGATATCTTTATAACAAATATTTATTTATTTATCAATTTGTTAGAGTGTGACATGTATCATTTCTTCTTTATTTTTTTTTTTTTTATGTTTCATAAGATATTTAAAATAAATAAACGATAGTAGTCTTCTTCTTCGTTTTTTTTTTTAATATGGAATCATCACCTGGGGGATGGGGAAGACTGAGAATGTTGTCTGTATCTTTAGGAAAGTGACATATAGGCTGACGCAATTAGCATTTGGGAAGAAGAGGATGCAGTTGTCAAATAAAACACGAACTTCACTTCGCAACAAACCACTTTAAAATATATATATATATATATATATATAACAATTGTTATCTTAAAACTGATAGAGATTGAAGTAATATTAGCCATGGAATATAACTAATAAGATAACCTTTTTTTGTTAATTTTTTTTCATTGATTTGATTTGTCTTTCTTTACTCTCACATCTAAATGATAATTCTTTTCAACAACAATTTTACAACTTATTTTCTAATATTAATAGATGATAAAGTAGTTAGGTCTACAAAGGTAAAATTGAGTAGCAAACTTTGTAACATTATTTTTTTTTCACAACATTTATAATTGAGTGAAATTTATATGGATTTCATCAAATATATAAGGCTTATTCTTAATTTAGTAAATATATTTTCCAAACTAGTAAAAGAGTGTATTAGTAATACAGTACTGGTATAAATAATAAAATTCTTTAAAAATTACTTGCATTATTGGGTTTGTCATCAACATTGCTACCGTTCCAAAACTTAAAAAAAATAAGCAGTGAAAGAATAAAATCATGGATCTTTGTCTATTTTAAACATAAAATACGTTAACTGCTATTAATAACTAATTAATTTTATGGCTATAAAATATTGATTGGAGGGAGAGTGCGTGTATATAAAAGAAAATAGAACAATGAAAAAAAATGGATAACAAATTATCATATATAATAATATAAAAAATACAAAATGTATAAAATATTGAATTTTTTACAAAGACAAAATAAACTAAATGATATCATTTCAAGCTAGTAAGAATTCAATTAAAATTTAAAAAAATTACAACACACTAAATCGTGCATTATTTCTTGAGAATCAATTCATACCAAATTTACCCCAATTGGCCATTTCTATAATTTTTAAAAAATTTGCACCATTTTAGTAAATCCGAAAAAAAAAAGTTTCAATACCAACAATGATTATACAGCTGATCCTGAATCTTAGACTCTTATTACATGCATTGTTACTGTTAACAAGGAAAATTAATTCACCTTGTACGGAGGAAATGATTTATAGACCTAATTGCGAACTCGCTTTTTGCTCACATGCCATATTCTACTTTCAGAAGAGGAATATCTAGCCACCGTTGCAGGAAGAAAGAAAGTCCATGGACCATATAATTCATCCTCCGTCGACCGTGAATGAATCTTACTATGATGTACCAGATGGAGTTGATATTCTGGGAAGATATGATGAAGAGTTTACAAAAATCCTGACAAAAGATGCTTTGAAATTTGTTGCAGACCTGCAACGTGAGTTCAGGAGCGATATCAAGTATGCAGTAGAGAAGAGAAAAGAGGCCAAAAAGAGGTACAATGAAGGGGCTCTTCCGGGGTTTGATCCTGCCACTAGCCACATAAGGGAAGAGGAATGGGTATGTGCTCCTGTTCCACCAGCTGCTGCAGATAGGAAAGTGGAGATCACTGGCCCTGTTGACAGAAAGATGGTCATCAATGCTCTTAACTCTGGAGCTAAAGTCTTTATGGTTAGTACATCTACACTCTACACTACTATGCCTCTGAATTCCACCAAAGTTGTTAATCCATATTTAAGTGTAGAGTTTAGACATAACAAAGAACATTATAAAACTTTGTGTACACTTCCGTCTCAAGTCTACGACTTTTATCACTTCTGTTGACTGTGCTTTTATAATTTAATTGTACCGATTTGAGTTTTTTAAGTTTATGTCATTTTCGAATAAAATTTCGTCTAATGCTAAAGACATCGATGGAGGGACCTAATTATAAAGAAGGGAGACTTAAAGATTTAATCGAGATGGTTAGAAACTTGAAAGATTAAAAGTCTGCACTCAGAATAAAGAACTATAACCGAGAGTGTAATCAAGTCTTATAGTTTTTTCAACTGTGAAAGGGTTTATTGAATTTGGTTTATACCGGAACCATAGCACTGAAAGTTGTTAATGTTTTTGCCATTTCTAAGGCTGATTTTGAGGATGCACTGTCACCCAGCTGGGAAAATCTCATGAGCGGCCAAGTGAACTTGAAGGATGCTTTGGATGGGACCATAAGTTTCCATGACAAAGTAAGAAACAGGGTTTACAAGCTCAATGAACAGACAGCAAAGCTTTTTGTGCGACCAAGAGGGTGGCACCTACCCGAAGCACATATTCTGATTGATGGTGAACCTGCAACTGGTTGCCTGGTTGATTTTGGCCTCTACTTCTACCACAATTACTCAGCATTTCGACGCACTCAAGGTGCTGGTTTCGGCCCTTTCTTTTATCTTCCCAAAATGGAGCATTCAAGGTAAGCACTGTGCTATGCAGTCATAACACGACCCAAAGAACAAAGCTATTTCTGTTAGTAATTTCATGAGTTGGTTTTAGTATGATACACGTAAGGAAAAAATTTGAAGGCAATTCTTTAGTTGGTGTTATTTTGTTATTAAAATTACAGTTTCATTTCGATTGTCATCACAATAAAGGTATGCATGAAACATCAGCAGCGAGACAAATATGTAATTCTGATTGAAGAAAAACACCAGAGAACTTGTTCATGTCGAAGAAAAAAGCGACCGAATAGTCCTAAAACATGTTCAAAACTCAACGAACCCTCTTATGCATGATCTAGGGTGACCAAAGGGATTACAAACTATTATATGGAGGTCAATACATCCTTAATCGGATGGTCCAGCAGGACCAGCATTTATAGAACTCTGTATTAGGGAATTGTAATATGACAACCTTGTGATTGACAGGGAAGCTAAGATATGGAACAGCGTGTTTGAGAAGGCTGAGAATGTAGCGGGAATCGAAAGAGGAAGCATAAGGGCGACGGTTCTGATAGAAACCCTTCCTGCAGTGTTTCAAATGAATGAAATTCTGTATGAGCTGAAGGACCACTCTGTGGGTCTGAACTGTGGGCGTTGGGATTACATTTTCAGTTATGTGAAGACCTTCCAAGCTCACCCAGATCGCCTCCTACCAGATAGGGTGCAGGTTGGCATGACTCAACACTTCATGAAAAGCTACTCTGATCTCCTCATCAGGACCTGCCACAGGCGCGGTGTGCATGCTATGGGAGGAATGGTGTGTAAGGGAACTACTCTGGTTCACCACTGTTATCATGAATAGTTATTCTTAAGCAGTTCTAACTTTTAAGTGTCTGTTTGGTTTCTGTAGTACTTTTTAGCAATGATATGTAATTGAACTACTTTAGTTCCTGCATTATGCTTTAGTTTACCAATGAATAATTACAAACTCTGATTCTATTTTTTTCTTTTTTAAAACTTGTACATAGAAAATGTGTCTGATAAAGTTGAAATTGTTAAAATTGTTCATCAGGCAGCTCAGATTCCCATCAAAGATGACCCAGTGGCTAATGAGGCAGCACTGGAACTTGTAAGGAAGGACAAGCTGAGGGAAGTGAAAGCGGGGCACGATGGAACTTGGGCTGCACACCCTGGTCTCATTCCGGCCTGCATGGAGGTTTTCAACAACATCATGAGCAATGCTCCTCACCAGATAGAGACAGTGAAACGCGAAGATGCTGCAAACATAACTGAAGAAGACCTCTTGCAGATACCAGTAGGAGTCCGAACCGAGGAAGGTCTCCGGTTAAACACAAGGGTGGGGATTCAGTACTTGGCAGCATGGCTGAGTGGAAGCGGTTGCGTGCCTCTTTACAACCTGATGGAAGATGCTGCGACTGCTGAGATCAGCAGGGTGCAGAACTGGCAGTGGCTCAAGTATGAAGTGGAACTGAATGGGGATGGAGTCGGAGAGAAAGTGAACAGAGAGCTTTTTGATAGAGTGGTTGAAGAAGAGATGGGTAGGATTGAAAAGGAAGTGGGAACAGAGAAGTTCGAGAAGGGAAACTACAAGGAGGCTCGTAAGATCTTTGCTCGCCAATGTACATCCCCAGAACTTGATGATTTTCTCACTCTGGAGGCCTATGATTACATAGTCCTGCATCGCCCTAAGGAAGGAACCTTCAAAACTTTGAACTGAGAAAGAGGTTGGTTCATTGTGCCTAATGGTTGGCTCATTTGGATTCTGTATTGTGTACTTTACGTTGTTGATGTGAAAAAAATCGCAAGGGAACGATTTTCACAGTATTTCATGTTTGACTTGGTGATCCTTATTTAATAAAATGGGAAATGTTTTTCGTTTTATTACATAGTGAGAGTTCAACCTTCTTCTAAAATTGTGTCAAACTACAAAATGTGCTATTTTGGATTTGCTATCTTGCTCTCTGGTGTCTGGCTGAAGTTTAGTAAGAGACTGAGAGCATGCAAATTTTAGATTTTGGTGGTGTGAAGATAAGATATCAGATATGTATTGATTTGATGGAATTAATGAAAGTTGATGCATTGGTTTTTAATGTGATGTTATTATATTTTAGAGGTAACTTTTTTGTTAAAAAAAATTAATTAAAAAAATTAAAATAAAGTATTTTTTTAAAAATTATTAATCATGTTAAGCAATATTGTTTATTAGTTGCCAATAATAATTATAAAAGGTTAAAAATAGTCCAATAAATAAAATTATTTTAAATAAAGTGTTAGATGTAAAGGTAAATTAAAAACTGTTCCCCTAATCAAAATCAAATACAAATAATCAATACCTCATCACATGGTGTGTAATGTGGAGTTTAATTATATTTCACATTGTTCGGTATTTCTTTATTTAATCTTTATATATTAAAAGATATGAAATTTTATAATTAATGTAAGATAATATTATAATTTATATAAAATGATAAGTGCATTAAAATAATAAAATAAGATAATGAATAAAATAATGGTTATGTTATTCACATTAATAAAAAAATAAACATTATAAACTGAATTAATGAATATAGAAATTTAAGTATCAAATAAAAAAGTATTTAATACAAATTCAATTACAAAAGATTTTGAAGTTAATTAAGTTTATTCTCTAAATATAACCGATACTTTTACAGTATTTATACAACTCTTTTTCCATTTTTTGTTTGTTAATTTTATTTTCTTTAATTCGTATATAAACTTTTAAATATTTTGATTAAATTGAAAACAAAATAAATCTCAGAAATAGAAATTCACTTAATAGAATCTGATTGGTTTAAATCTAAAAAGATAACTTATGTAATAAATCATATAAATGAAATCTAAAATATTATAATCCATATTATAAATTGAGATAAGTTTATATTCATTATCAAAATTGAAAATAATTTAACAGTAATTAGAATAAAGAAAAACAAAATGTAGTATTGAAAAATATCATTAATTAGTTTAATTGATAGTGAGAAGAAAACGGTAAAACGCGTGAAAATCCAGCAAATAATTGATAGGATCGCCGCCTCTTTTGAAAGGGGAGACACACTCTATCGTTTTTTATTATTTAAGTGGGTAAAGCCCAAACGAATCTCACAATAGACGCGTCAAGGAAGGCGGCTTCTTTCGTCTCTGTCTTCTGCTTCGGCTTTTCTCCTTTCGCTTGATTTTCGTGTCGCCGGTAAGGCAATTCGATACCTCTGAACCCTAACGAGACGCAGCCACCGTTTAGGGTTTCGATCATCCATTCATTCTTCCTTGTTTCCTTTGCCTGATTGCTTCCGTGTGGTTTCATTTCCATCTTAAGTTTCAATTCTGTTGATTCTATCGAGGAAGCGCTTGAGAAAATTATATTTGATTTTTGTCATGTGCGTTTCTCTCGATTAGGGTTTGTGAATCTTTTAAAAAAAAATTGAATTATACGTTCTGTTATTTTGGGAGGGTTAGGGTTTCAAAAATTTGGGATTATTGAGGATTTCGGTTTGAAATACATTTTTCTTGGATTCTAAATTGCTTATTGAGAGGAATTGTGCTTGTGCTTGTCAATCGATGGCGGCAGGGCGAAAAAGTGTTCCGCTCAAAGGGGAATTTTTCAAACACAGTTCAACAAAGAGGTCCGATCACTATAAGAATGGCTCTATCGGCGTGGAAGTGGGTGGATCTCGCAGCCATCACTTTGCTCGTTCCGATGAGCCTCGTGGTGGGAAAGAGGAGAGAGAGCAAGGTGAGATCTGTGTTGAAGATGAGGAATATGAGGTTGCCTATGGTTTGCCACCGCCACAGAAGAAAAGGAAGTTTTCTCCAATCGTATGGGACCTAGCAGAGAAGGAAGAAAGAATTTTGTCCGAGAGTAGGATCTCGGATACTGTTGCTCTGTCTCCTCCTCGTCCATCTGTACTGAGCACTCCTGGAGCCAACGGTCTTGGTTCAGATGTCCTTTTGGAGGAATCTTTGCCAGATTCTGGAAGCTGTAGACAGGATGTGGAGGAAGAGAAGGATGTGCAAGAATGGACTATCAGAAAGTCAAGATGGGCTACTGATGATGGCCCCTCACCCATGGCTGCTGATGATAAATTCAATCATGTCAAAGGCAGCTCCAGTCCTGAAATTGGTGAATTCCATCGCGGTGGATCTTCAGAAAGCACCGTCACTAGATCGTCAGGAAGCACGGGGAGAGATCAATATCTTGGACTTTCTACTGATGACGCCGATTCTGAAAGGGATTTCCATATAGACCCCGTGGTCGATGTTGAGGGACCAAGTGACGTTGGTGATTGTCCATCGGATTCTGAAGAGAGTGATGGATTGATGCAAGTGCAGAGAAATATAAATATGCTTCACAGTTGCAGAAGTGTGTGCGAGTTTGAGATGATTAAGAAAATAAATGAAGGAACTTACGGTGTTGTCTATAAAGCTAGGGATAAGAAAACTGGAGAATTAGTCGCATTGAAGAAGGTGAAGATGAATATAGAGAGGGATGGCTTTCCTATGTCATCCTTGAGGGAAATAAACATTCTCTTGTCTTTTAACCACCCCTCCATTGTGAATGTTAAAGAAGTAGTTGTAGATGATTTTGACGGTACTTTTATGGTAATGGAATACATGGAGTATGACCTCAAGGGTATGATGGAGGTTAAGAAACAGCCTTTTAGCATTAGCGAAATTAAATCCTTGGTAAAGCAACTTCTTGAAGGTGTCAAGTATCTCCATGATAACTGGGTTATCCATAGGGACTTGAAGTCATCTAACATTCTGCTGAACCATGACGGGGAGCTTAAAATATGCGATTTTGGGTTGTCAAGGCAGTATGGAAGCCCTCTGAAGCCATATACTCCTGTTGTGGTTACACTATGGTACAGGTGAGTAGCATTATAATATTACTTTAGTTTTTATCGGAGTTATCTCTATAGGTTTATATGATTTTCCATTTATATTGGTAGAGAAGTATAAGCCGTAAACTCATGAATGGGTGAATTGGTTTGTGCAGGGCACCTGAACTTTTGTTGGGTGCTAAAGAATATTCAACAGCAATTGACATGTGGTCAGTGGGTTGCATAATGGCTGAATTAATTTCCAAGGAGCCTCTGTTCAGGGGTAAAAGTGAACTTGAACAACTTGATCAGGTTATTTTACTGAAATCAATTGAATTTTACGTTTTCTTCACCTCATTTATTCTACTTCGTGAGAACTCCGCTGTCTAGTAACACTTCTCTCTTTGTCCACTGTCTGCAGATTTTTCGAACCCTGGGTACACCAGATGAGAAAATTTGGCCTGGATTATCCAAATTACCTGGGGCTAAAGCAAAATTTGTTAAGCAACCGTAAGCTTCTATTTTTTTTTCTTTATTGGAATTCAATGTATGACTTATGGGTGATAATGCATTTATGCTTTGTCAACTGTGTTTGATTATAAGTTATTTGATATTTCAGGTTTAATATGTTACGGAAGAAGTTTCCAGCTGCATCATTTACCGGTTTGCCAGTTTTATCTGAGCTGGGGTTTGACTTGTTGAAGAAGCTTTTAACTTACGACCCCGAAGAGGTATATATTGTTCTTTGAATAATTTTTTATTGGTTTTCTGCAACATGAAGCTGATTAAAACATAATGTTTAAACCTTGTTTTACTTGCAGAGGATAACTGCTGAAGATGCTCTACTTCATGATTGGTTCTATGAAGCCCCTCCTCCCAAATCTGATTTCAAGCCTATTTTTCCTTCTTGGAGGTGCTAGGACAGGTACTCCTGCTGGATGTATGAAATACCAAGAACAATGCTATTTTTACTGCCATTGTTTCCAACTTTTTCTTTCCCAGTTAATGATCATATACAAAGAATGATATATTGCAAGTGACCGCGTGATGGACTTGACTGGGCTTTTGTTTGCTTTATAAATTACAAGCGGCGGATTAATGTATATACCTGAGAAGGTATGACTAGCTCTTGATTTTTTTCCCCTAGTGAAACTCAGTGTATCTCTCTTGCTGGTGAAAATGATGTATATAATATTTCAGGACAACTAGTAATTAATGATGAATATTTGCTCTGGTATGTTCGTATCCTGTACCATCTATTTTCGTTTTTGTTTTCTTTGGATTTGCTCTATCCTTTTGGCTGCCCCATTTAAGGCTCGTTTGAAACATAGTTGCGAAAATTAAATTATTTCAATATCTCGATTATTGTAAATTATATTCAGAATCGTTTATTCTTCTTTTTGAAGTTTATTGAAATATGATTACAAGATAAATAAATTCGTTTAAATATATACAAAATAATGAATGAGAAATAGCATTAGCTAAAGATTTTCAATTTTAGGAAAACAATAGAACATTGTACAAATATTCAGTTATTGCCAAACATCTTTTTTTTTTCTTGGAAAAAAACAGCTGAAGTGATTTCAGCTGTTCTAAAGTTGCTGCACTAAATTGGGGCCAAGGAATTTTGTTCTTCTGTTTTCTTCTACTAATTTTACACCAGGAAATGCTTCAAAAAAATATTGACTGCATTCACGCGCCAAGAATTTGTAGGTGTTGGATATGTTGAAAAATAATCAATAATCAATTCCCAGGGATATTCGTGGTCAGCAGGTAAACATGTTCAATTTCAAAGTTGATCCCTGAAATAAAATGATGATAGTGTGTGCTTGCTTTCTGGGGAGTGATTGCCTAGCTTTCCATGTTCTTGCCCATTTTTCTGCAACAGGGTTTACATTTCCCTAACCGGAATGCTTTTTTTTATTTTTTTTTAAATTTAACAATACACGGGAATGTATCTAGGAGGCAGTGATTGCATCCTGGAAAAAGGGGTCACAAGGGAACCGTGAGATATGGTGACGATTGTGGAGCTCTGCAAGGCAGAGGTAGAGGTAGGTAGGTGATATTTGTGCTTCCCTGGCTCTGCTTTTGGTCGGTCGTATATGGTAATTTGATGAAATTCAATTAAAGGTAACATATTCCTTTGTTTATTTATTCTAGAGGATTAACATTTCCTTGTAACGAGGAGTTTTAATTTACTTTGTTCGTCTCAAATATGACACGTTCTTTATTTGATGAGGGTATACTATCAGGTATTACATCCAAGTATTAACTGACCTTGCAAGCGCTGAACACTGTTCTTACGGTGTCTGATATTCACTATCTTTTCTCTGGATTTTCAGTTCCAAGTGCAAAAGTTTTGGTTGGTATGAAAAAATTGAGGATGATGACGATTTAATTGAGTACTTTTGTTGGAGAGGAGGAAAAGTAATTTTGAAATCGATAGTTTGATCCTTTCTATCTTTTCATATTTAATTATATTTTTTAACCTAATTTATTTGGTTGTTTTATTAGGTTATTATTTTGTAATTTATTTCTCATTTCATATCCTGGTGAGTTCAATTTTCTTCCTTTGGTGGTGTTTTTCTTTATCGTGGTTGTCCTTGAGATGTTTGAATTGACACTATGTATAATGTCTTGCTTCATATTAGTTTAGCTCTTGAGCTTGTTAAACGTCTTTTTTTTTTCTTTTTTTTGTTCTGCAAAATTATTGTGAATAAAGTGAAGATTAATGAAGGGTTTTAAAAATAGTAGGAATTAAAAGGTTGTTGATTATATTATTTGGACGAGAACCACAATTCAACTTCCTATTAAATACATTAACAACTTATGTCCTTTAGACAAGGAGCGATTAAATTTCAAATTGGACGTTTACAATTTATCGAAGTATTTTAAATTAATTAATTAAGTTTATAAAAAAATTTAATTTAGTTTTAATTAAATTATGGTTTTTCAAAAGTTAAAAAAATATTTTGTTTTTATTGACTGTGTTTATTTTTTTAATAATTGAGTTTTATTGTTTTGTTTATTTTATATTTTTTTAATTTTATTATAAGTTAATAAATATACATGTTGAATAATAGTATGATATATTTTTTTTACACTAATATTAAAATATATTATCATTTTATATCTCATTCTAAAAAACATAACACTAAGACTACATGACATTATAATAGTCGACCTTGGGAACTTATTAATATGTCTAACGTTGTCTGAAAGAAGTATTTATTACTCTAGTTAGGAGAGAGTGAAATATGGGAGAGATGGAATTGTGTGTGGAGGTATTGAAGAAGATATGATAATGTTAGGATTTGGAATCATACAAATAATATCGTCAATATCGTGTTGTGGAGATAATGGTTTGATAAGATTAAGTTGTCAGACACTTAATTATTTGTTTTATTGTGTTGGGTATTATGTGTTTGATTGTACAGAGAACGAAATAAGTGAAGTTTAATGAAATTTAATCTTTTTCAATCTTTAGAATTTTGTACAAATGAATTGCACTCTACAACATTACCATGAGAAAATAGTACTATGTGTACTTCTCGAATAAATTAAGAAAAAAATTACTATAGGAAATATAGATACGGACACATACAAGTGGTCTTACTCTGTGAAGGTATACTGAAAGAAGATTTAAAAATGTGGAAATAAATTTAAGATTGGTGGTTGTCGGATGTTGAAGAGAAAATATCCGTTAAAAACCCCCATGTGTATATACATCAATTTAATAAAGATTAAACTATTATAGTTATACGATAAAATTATGTTTATGAGAATGAGATAAAAAATAAAAATAATTATATAAAAAATCATCAAAAACTGTATTTTATATAATAAAAATAACTAACAAATAAAAATATTAATAATAAGTAAAAATGATAAAATGTGTGTTTTAAAAATGATTCAATATATTATTAATTGAAATCACGAAAAAATTAAGAGTATATAAAATGAAATCTTGTTCATTTTAAATGATGGATTTAATGAAAAGAAATGAGATCAATTTGAAAATAAAATTTGTAATAGTTATGTCTGGAAGTGTGAAAAGTAAAAAATGTTAAAGATAAAGTCTGTGAAAATTCGTAATTAATTTGATAAAAATGATAGATAAAATATCATTTTAATAAATTGAAGTGTAAGATTATAATTTTTCTTCATGATAAAAAATAATATATTGTTGTTGTGGTTATTATTTATAAATAATAATATTATGGGTTGTTTTTATTATTGTTAGTTTTATTTATTCTTTCTTAGATTGTTTCATCTTCTTCCTTAAAGTATCACAACCGCTCATAAAAACTGCATTTCTCTACTCTATCAATTCTTTCTTTCCTCAGAATGGCTACTTACTTCCATGGATTTGCAATGTTTTTCTCTTCTAATCTGCTTAACCAAGCGAAGATGAAATTTTTGTCTCTCCCTCAAATCCATCATGACAAATGAATCATAATCAATAAAAGGAAACGAGAGTAACACTCGCTCACCCATCTGCATTTACTTACATATTTAAAAGTGAATACAAGCTTAAAAATATAAGAAAGTTTTCCTAATATTAAAGTAATCAAGTTGTTTAAAGATATCAAAAATTGTTTTAGCAAAACAAAGTAAAAACAAAATTGAAAGATAAAAAGAATAAAGAAGATAAACTTTTTATTAACTTAACTAATTGAACACTTGAAATGATATTTGATTCATTAAATAATCAAATATTTGATTCATTAAAATTGATAATAATCACACAAAAGAATAAAATGTATAATTAAGATTATATATAATAAAAAATACCTTGAAGATTGTAAGTGAATTTTATGAGATTAAAACAAAATAAACAATAAGAAAAGAGAAAAAAAAAATATACCAAAGGGAAAGAAAAAGATTACAAAATTAAAGACTAAACAAATAATTTATATATATATATATATATAACTATTTTAATAATTTAAATGAGATGAAAATAAGAACGAAAACACAAATATATTCATATTCATTCCATCCTCATTCCACCATTCCAAATTGAAAAAATTAAACATCATTCATACTCAATTAATGTAAAACATTTTCATAAAACAAACAAAATATCTACAATGTCAGATTCATTTATCATCTCTAAATTCGTTGAACATTTGCTATTTTAGTTTTGAATAACTTACTAATTTTATAAAATTAATTTCAGTTAAAATTAAACAATAATTCATATTAGAAAAAATTTAGGAACAAAAACAAAAAACTGAACAGTTATTTTTCGGAAAATCTCATTCCACACCGTCAAAAAGCAGTTTCGGGGAACACAAGTAACTCAGATTTTTCCACCCAAATGTCGAGAGAAAAATTATGCAAAATCGTACGCAGAGCATAAATTCAAATTCACTTGACTTTTTATTCATCAAAGTAGCTCTTCGAATCTGGGTTGAGAACAGCCGGCATTTGCAGTAAAGCTGAAAAGGTAACCGAATTTCAGAGTATATTAAAAATACAAATTGGAAAAGTTAAGTTTTCCTAAAAAAAAAAAAAGGAACCCTTGCAGTTCGAGCTCGAGGATCCATGGATGAATTCTATTTAAGACAGCACTTTCTCTACTTCAACTGTCACCTCTTTGGGAGGTTTCTCAGCATGAAGATTAGCAACTATGCCCTTCTTCGAATAGTAATCGATAACCTGTATGTTCAATGCAAAAATTTCCAATCAAGATCATGAAATTACAATAAAATTTCTAAAAGACAGAAATCAGAAAGGCATTCCTCAAACAATTATCATAAAGAACCAGAACGCTAAAGAAGGATTCAGAATCATACGGGCTCAGTTTGCCTGTGAAATGCCTCCAGTCTCGACTTCAGAACAGCTGCAGTGTCATCCTTACGCTGGATAAGTGGTTCACCAGTAACCTGAGAACACAAATTCAATAGCGAGATTGTTAGAGGGCTACTGCTTTCTTAAGCTACCATGACAAAGCTCGTGGCATGCCCTAACCTTTTAAGTGGGCATCCTACACTACCCTTAAACATTCTATACGTGTAAATATAAAAATATTTGTATAGACAGTACTGCCAGCAACTAAAACCAAATTCATTTCCAATAAAACATGTTAACAAAAAAAGTGTGGCATCTCATTATTTTTATTAAAATTGAACTAGCCACTAATTCAACCCTAAGTAGTACTAAAAGGGGGAGTATAGCCAAAGTCTAAGCCAATGTGCAACATCCTAACATCCTCCTCCCACACCCAACACTGGACAGGTGTTTTAAGTTTTGTATGAACAGACATTTTAGAGCAGCAAAAACATCAAGACTGAATTTGGCTTTGAACCGTATTAGAAAGGGACTGTGCCTAAAATGTCAATCTCAAAAGCTAGTTTTAAGGTGGAGAATAGACCAAGTCTTACAAAAAAGTGCATGGCCAAATGTCTAACCATTGTCGGACATCTAAACACTACTTAAGTTTGAATGATACTTGCAGCTTTCAAAACTCCCATCAATGTTAAAGCACCTATAAGCAGAAGATATGTTTAGGCAACTAACATTTTTGCAGGGTTTAAATAAAGTTACAGACTTACATCATCAACCCCAGCAACCTTAGGAGGGGCAAATTTTGTGTGGTATGTTCTGCCACTGGATGGGTGTATCCAGCGACCAGTAATTCGCTCCTCAAGGACTGCATCGTCAATTGCAAAATTGAGCACCTTATCAACTTTCACTCCCTGTTTACCCAGCATCTCATCAAGCTGCAAAAAAAGAAAAAGCAGGTTCAAAAGATGTAGGTCAACAGCATGCAAAACAGTGCATAAAATCGAGCAATTCTGTTTTACATAAGCCTAATATTTCAAACAAAAGAATCACTGGTAACTCAGATGTCCAACAATGTCATACCTTCTGTGCTTGGACCACAGTTCTTGGGAAACCATCAAGAATGAAACCTTTCTGACATGATGGTTTTTTCATTGCTTCATCTATAATCCCAACAACCAAGTCATCAGAAACAAGTTCTCCCTGAAATATTGTAACATAATATCTTATTAGCAATCTCTTTATGAGCGTATACATGGTAAAAAAAGTAAATTCCAAATAAGATCCCATGCCTTATCCATAGCTTCTTTAGCCTTGACACCAAGAGGGGTCTTGGCAGCTACAGCTGCTCTTAACATATCACCAGTAGCTAAGTGGCATAAGCAGTACTCATCCTTTATGATTGGCGACTGGGTACCTTTACCAGATCCAGGTGGGCCTGCAGTAACATATTTTTAAGTTGTATTACACTAGAATTTCAGAAGAAAGAAAATCAATATATGTTGTAATTTCTTAAAGCATGACTCAAATAAACAAACCAAGGCAAATATGGAGATTAACCTAACTCACTAATTGACAGTACTTAAACCATTGATGTAATACATGAACACATCAAATTAAAATATTAACCTAAGAGCAGTACAGAGAACCAATACAAATCCAAGTGCTACTCATCATTTACAGGAGTTATCACTTTCACAATGTATAGATTCGATTGAATGCGTAAGGCAGACTAGTGTTTCACTGTCTTCATTTTCCAAGCAATAAATAATAAAATAGAAGCATAGAAAAGGAGGATCCATTATGGATGAAACCTCTCTTTAAAATTATAAGATTGTAGGAATACACATTAAAATTCCCAATCTAACTCGAGACAAACAGTTCAGTTTGAAAGATCAACAGGACAACTCAATTTAGCTCTTCATTTTTATCTCTCTGGAAAATGCAAAGAGCACAGATGACCAGAATTGTATCAGTAGCGAAGAAAGCGCCAACATTTATATGAGACGCAACAAGCTAATAAAGTAAAGTCACTGTGGTAGAGTACAATTATAATCAAGTGAGTAAAAAGTTCTGGAGAAAAAACCAGCATCACTGGATTGAAATCAAATCGGGAGAAAAATAAAACCACAGACCTAACATCTTCTGCCAACAGTACACAGATAAATCTACACACTAAAGTTAGCATGAGAGTAAAAATACGCAAATTCTTCAGGAATTTGGAATCATTTTGAGACTAGACTACCATCCAATCAAACCAAAATAAATTCTTTGGCACATAAGTGCAAGTCTCTACTGTCTAAAAGTAAAGCTATAAAGCTCATCGGTTACGCTATCTGTAAGGAAAAAAAAAACTAAACCTTAAATGTAAAAGTTACAAATGAATGATGACCAGGGAAAAAAACAGAGAAACAACACACCAGCCTCCCTAATATGCGTGTAGATTAACAATTAGAGAACCGTGTTCAAATGACAAACATACAAAAAAAAAGTATTAAACAGTTCGAGAGCTACTTTATGAAACACCCCATGCCTCGTGGGGTTCAAAAACACCATACACCGTTCCAGGCAATAACCTCGTAGCATATAATCACCGATTTAAAAATAATACTCGTCCACCAAAAAATGAAAACTAAAAGTTAAAAAAACAAAAAAAACAACCAGAAAAATACAATAAAAAATCCGTAAAGCGTAAAGCCAATCCTCTCATTTTCTTCTCCAGTAACTGAAGAACACAATACATTGAGGCATAAGAGTATCCCCATCCTGAACCGCATAGCTAAAACCACTCAAATTTCTCAGTATTTTCCCTATTAAACGATGATAAGGCCTCAGGAAGGAAACCCTAAAAACCGCATCGACAACATCGAAACGCAAGAAGAGCGAAAGAATCGAGCTATTTAACAAAAGCGCTTTTGGATCTGAATTAACAGCGAGTCCGAAACGAAAACTTACAAAAATTCTTCAATATAGAGAGAGAGAGAGAGAGAGATGGATGGAGATACCAATGAGAATAAGGCGCTTGTCAGGTTTGGAGGAGCATTTGAAGCGACGAAGGAGCTCAGTCATGAGATCCAGAGAGGGAACATCTTCCAAGTTAGTGTTCGACATTGCTGTTTCTGTTTCTGAGGCTGTTGTTGTTTTGTTCGTATAACAGAACAAAAGAAAACCAGAATCACTTTCTCCAACGTTGGGTTTCTTAGGTTTGCTCGACTCTCCCACACTTCAAAAAACTCAACTCGCCGTCTCCTTCTCTTTCTTTCTTTTTTACCCTTTCCTTCCTATAAGTGTTAGGTGGCTGCTTTTTTTTTTCTAATTATTTAATTTAATATTAATTACAAAAACATCTTTTTTTTAATCTCATTTAACTTTTAAAAATTATATAAACATCTGATGTTTCAAGGAGAGGAATAAACGCCTACTTAATCTTTATTATTCTTTGTTTTTCTTTCAAACGTTTATTATTATTTTAATATTTTCTTTGGGTAGGTGCAGACGCAGACGCTTTTGCCGTTTGATTTCTTTCATCTGTTTTCGTGACTTTGATCGGCAACGGTTCAGATTGTCTGCAGTTTGGTAAACCAACCTCACATAATCATGGCCATTCGCTTGTTTATGTAATTTTATACAATTAATGTTAAATAATATTGACAGTTGGATGTGATTCTGCCACAGTGTAGTTCTGTATTGAATTGTAGAGGATTCAAATCCCATCTTGTTAGTTGGCTTTTGTCACCAACCAACAAAGCTAATTTTATGCTCCTTTTAATAGTTCATTTCAATTGAAGAAGCTTCTTTTACCCACCGAAATGGTATACTTTTCATTCTATAGTGAAATCAATGGTTTCCTTTTCCAACTATCGAAAAGAATGTTCGTATAATTGTATTTTGAATTTTTTAAATTTCGATCGTATGACATGTTTTAGTTTTTGTTATATTTTTTTATGACGATTTAGTTTTTCCATTAAAAATTTCAATTTAATTTCTAACTTAAAAATATTATCGCAATTTTTATCTTCTTTTGCTCTTGTCTAGAATTCTTTTTATTAAATATGAATTTATTTCCAAATTATTAATTAAAATATTATTTTATTGGTATTTTAAAATATGTATCAATTTCATCTATGTAATAATGAATATAAAATGATTTTGACAATAAAAGATAATTAATATTGTTAGAGTCTCTCACCTTTGGACAACTCTTTAACCTTGATCACTTAAGTGGATTTGGAAGAGAATAATTGAGATAATTTTGAAGGTAATTTTTTTTGTTTATTTGAATAGATTTGAAAGTAGGTGAGAGTAAGTTTGAAAGTAAAATTTATGAGAATTAGTATAAGATTTAATTTATGTGACAGATTAAAAAATTTATTTCCAAATTCACTTTCACTTACCTCCAAACCTATTTAAATAAATAACAAAAATATTTATCATTAAATCTTCTTAATTACTCTTCTCCAAATCCACTCAAGTGAACAATATCTTTATGTGGTGGTGAAACTATTGGTGGTTGTTATGATTTCATTCAACTTATGATGATTGGAGAACAAATACTGAAAATATGTTTTAGAATATACATCCAGAAATACTTTAAAAAAAAATCTCAATTAGGTGTTATGTAATATATTTTCAAATTAAGTTTCCTTCTTTTGGATTGGGTTTTAACATGTTTTTTCTTCTCCTTCCTCTCCCATCTCGCACTTCTCCTTCCTCCTTCACTCCTCATCTCCATTTTCTTCATCTTAAACCTAATTCATGGGGACCCATTCACATCCTTCACACACACAAACCAAAGAAAAAAAAAGGCACAAAAATTCTATTTACTTTTCCAACCATGATCACTATCTTCATTCCTCCTCATTTCTAATTGAAGTAGTTTCCGAGATGTTTTAAACATTTACATATATAATCGGCAAATTAATGTTCAAGAAGAATTATTTTGAAAAAAAAAGAGTCAAGGTTAAACACGTCAGATAATTTTTTTTTTAAATTAATACCCAACAAATTAAAAATTTTGGTTTAAATAACATTCATCATTGTATTGTCTGCAAAATTCTGAATATGGCGTGAAAAGAAAATTAACATGAATGTGACCTATCAATTAGTTATCTATATTGGGAATATAAGTAGAAAATAAAGTGCAACTATATCTTAAAATTAAAAACAAACCAATTTCTTCTAAGAAATGATCATGCAATGTTTATGATGTTATTATGAATATTTCTATTGAGGCTCAAATAAATGACTATTTTATTTCTCCATACATTTAAATTACTCGCATCCATGAGTTCCGCTTAACGCCTATAATTAACCCGTTTCCTCTCATTTTCAGTTTCGATGCAATGTTTATGATTTTCCCAACACAGACAGCCTACGCATGGGTCAAATGACAAGAGCAACAAGACTCACTTTTTCACTGTCGTAAGTGGCCGGGATGCAAAATAAATAGTTGTTTGATACCAAGAAGGTGCCACTAACAAAAATAATGAAATTGATAAGTAACATAAAGATGTGGTTTGACCTCATTACATCGTATTAACCGCTCGGTACCAATCGAAAAGACCCTACAGTGCTGTCACTGGGTTGGGAGCCTTGGAAAGACGAGTATAAATCATCACCGGAATCAGTATGTCTTCTCATTAACTTGTTGCTAACGTAAAATTTCAATGCCTTTAATTAATGCTGTCCGTCTCATCAAAAAAATGGCTATTCAATGAACGAGTTCAAGATGCAAGAATTATGCAGCTAGCGTATTAGCTTTTCCCAGCGACCATGTTCAGACATATTACCAACCATAATGCAGAAAACTCTTGCAGATTTTTCTTGTCAGCTATACCACCTTACTGATCATTTAGATGCCAGTGTCTCGCTATCGGACAGAATCCTTTCCATTTCCTCAAGATACGGCCATTTCTTCTTGCCATTTTTCTCATTCTTTACCTCCTGCTTTAAAAATAAATAAAGATGTGAGTTGTTGAAACCGTGGCTGTCTTATTTAATACTAGCATTTATTCATTCATTACATCCTTATAATAGTTGTACACTTGTAATATACGCAACACAACCTTTTCATTTGAGGTACTGAAGATGCTGTGTCACAATCCTAATTCTTAGTTGTACACATTCTTTGGGACGGTGACACTATTACAGTGAGCAAAGCAATCAAAAGATAAAACCCTATACTAAAAACAACAAACCTTCTCCGCCTTTATTTCCAAAAGGTTGATCTTGCGAAGACCTTGGTAGATACAACAAACCTACAATGCAGGCCGAACATCTAGCTAAATTCTCTAACAGAAAAGATTCATAAGTCAAGCAAAGACAGCTCCTGTCAAATGTAATCCTTTAACTATGTGCGCCTAGTGATATTTCTAATGGGCCTAGAATGTTCAAGTTGTGTAGACAACCCGCTATCAAAGTCCCCATCCTTTAGATGAACCGTGTCCTCAAGGTTTATGGGTTGGGCCCATAAGCCAATTGGGTTACAGATGAAAGTCGTTGATGGGCTATGGAATGGGTTATACAATTGGGGAGATAAGATGGTGGTCAGAGTGACCGGCCCAGGGAAAATGTGTATCTTCATCAGTATGGTTATTAGGGTGTGTGGGTAAAGCGAGAGGATCATGCAAGAGCTCAAAAAAAGGGGACATGCCATTTGGCTAATGAGCACGGGCGCAACAGTGGTGATATGGAAGAAGTGGTGTTTAGTTCAAGGATTGGAAACAGAGTTGGAATTTGAAGAAGAGCGAAAGGTGTTTTCCAAGAGATTGGTGATGAGGGGGCATGGGGTCGTGATATGGTAGAATGTGGGAAATGTGGAAAACTCGATTCATTTGAGAGTGGGCCTCACCTTCGAGTGTACAATTGAACAGCATCTACACCTTCCAGCTAGGCCATCACTGACTCTTTCTTAGTGCCACCTTTTTCGTCCCCTTCGACCCCATCACTTGAGTATGTTCTTCCTTATGCTCTTCGTACAGTATACACTCCACTCGTAATCTTTCAGCCCATTACAAGCTATCATCGATTGTCTACAACCCTTTATATTTGTCTTTCTTCTATTTCTTTCGTGTCAATTCCTAAAATTGTAGGTGATGTTTTGGCCCACCCTAGTTAGAGACAAGCTATGATTGATGAACTGCATGCTTTTCAAAACAATCAAACTTGGGATCTCATTCTTTGCCTACCGGAAAAGCCGTTGTTGGTTGTAAGTAGATCTTTGCTATCAAAGTTGGTCTTGATGGCATTATTGATCAACTCAAAATTCGCTTGGTAGCCAAAGGTTATACTCATATATTGGGATTGGATTCTGGTGACACTTTCTCTCCAGTCAAACCTTACCTTACAAGCCAGTTTTGTAGGTTAAAGTTAAACTTAAAGTTCACTTCTTAACATGGTATCGGAGTATAAAGCCTATTCTAACAAAATTTGTTGTTTGTTGGACATATTGTTCCACCCGCTATCAGACTAATATTAGATTTTCCATTAATGTTTAGTCCTACGCACAAGATGTATATACCTCAATATGAAGAGAATGTGTTAGAAGTCTCACCTCAAATAGAGATAAGACCACTTATAGAGTATATAAGTGAATGTAAATCTTACCTTACAAACTAGTTTTATAGCATTGAGTTAAGCTTAAAGTCCACTTCTTAACCATATACATTGGATGCTTTAGAAAAAATTGAACTAGTGAATTATAAGCCCATGGATCCAAATACCAAACTTCTACCTAGTCAAGAGGAGTCACTTCTTGATCTTGAGAAATACAAAAGATTGGTTGGAAATTGAACTACCACATAATTACTAGTCATGACATTTCATTTTCAATCAATGTGACCTCTACCACCTTTGATCTTGTTTTGCTCAAACAATTGCTTAAACAATAAATGACTCTTATATGTGACAATTGAGTTGTCCAACATGTTTCCCCAAATTCAGTATTCCACGAGAGGACTAAACATATTGAGATAGTTTATCACTTTATCCAAGAAAACATTGCATTTGGAGACATCACAACTCAATTTGTTAATTATAACTATCAGTTGACAGATTTCTTAACTAAATCATTGTGGGTCCTAGAATTGGTTATATTTGGAATGGTTATATTCATAAGAAGCTTGGTTCATATGATTTATATGCACCAGCTTGAGGTTATGGGCCTTGACCCATCTCTTCATATTTGAGGCACTTATATATACATGATCCTCTATTGTAAAAGACCGACACAGGTTAATTTTGTCTCTGCACCATTTATCTCAACAATTATAATGGCATTTAAAGCGCTATAATTCACACAAAAACAAGAGCTGTATTTTCTTTTAATCAAAATGACTAGGATGAAAAATGACTATTACTAGGCTTGATTATCCCTTCAATTAATAGTGTCAATGAGGAAGGTCATAGTCTCTTCATGGGCAAAGGGGTATCGGTACAATTTAATATTAAGGGCAACTTGGGGTAGGACAGAAATTGATGGTCATGAGAGCAATTAGGAGAAGACCAAGGGGTGTTTTGAAACTAGTAGCAAAAGATTGAAAAATAATGTTAATGACAATTGGCTAAATGGTTTGGGGTCAGGTAGTGATATGCAAGTATGTGGAAGATACTGGAGAGTCATTACGGAAGAGTTGACAAAATTGGTAAAAGGAATAGAAAATGAGAGATGGTGAGGTGGATTCCATAAAAGCAACATGAGAGCCAATTTAGTATAAGAGAGTTTAGGTGTGTTGAACAAATTGAATACGGCCCAAGGTGTGCAACCATATGCCTTTAATAGGGATTAACTAGAAGGGGACGAGAAAGGTAGTGGATTGGATAGAGAGAGTAATCTCCGAGCAATAGGAGGAGCCAAGTGTGCAGTACCCATTGCCCATCATAACAAATAATTTGAGGGTTGGAATAGTACACAAATGGAGATGTGTGGCCAAACGTGGTTGCAAAATATTGTGAGAACAATAAGTGTCCACCAAGATAGCGACAAAACCGTCAAAAAATCCTCCAAATTTGAAGATGTGGGTAGAAAGGGGTCATTTGGTTCAGTTATAATGCGGCCATCCATTGGAGGAAGAATGGCAGAAGAAGAAAACTCATCCCCTAACAACAATACAAAGCGGCTGAAGGAGCATTTGTGGCCAGAGTAGTATTTCTCATCACAGTTTCAACGCAAATAGATTGCTCCCCTTTCTTGTAGTTAAGTTGCAGGAAGGCCCTTGATGGGTATGGGCTTGGGTGAGATAACTCTAGAGGTGGATGATGGGTTGGTTTTGCATGTGAGAAGAAAATGATTTCAAGGTTGTGGCAGAAACGGAGATGGGAAACAGTTTTTTTTCTTTTTGAATCCTATATTTTGGATTCAAGAGTCTAGCCAGCCTTGAAGCCTTAGAAATGGAAGCAGATAGGAGAACATGTAATTCTCTTCTAATCTCAAGAATGAGACCTGAAATGAAACAATTTAAAATCATTTCTAGGGGAGGCTCGTGACACAGTTGCAGAGCTTTCCAAAAGCTGCTTGATAATATATTATGGAGCCAAGATGAAACTTGAACAGTTCTGCCTGATGGTAGGCATAAGTCGAAGGGCCAAAATGCAGTTCCAAGGCATGAGAAATAGTGGCCCACTCAGTGAGTTGTTGGTTATGAACAAAATTTGGACAAGTTAAAAATGTCAGCATAAGGATTGGTTCCCCTTTCGACAACATCCAATATAGAGGCTTCGTTAAACATAAACAAGCAACAACTATGGAGGATTATTTCTAGGAACTGAATTGTTTGCTTTATAAGATTAACATGAAGTCACGAAAAAACAAACCTCGTATTTCTGTAACAAAGATGTCCACAGAGATTTACACTGGCCGGGACTTCTGCTGATCCCATTAGACAACAAATTCTGAGATATTTCTTCCCAGAGGGCCATCCTTCCTTTAACAACTTGAAATCGGTCATTCAGTTCCCCACGCATGCCAATCAGCTTCTTCACTTCATCATGTTTCCATTTATTTCTTTTTGCTGATTTTGAAGATTTAGGTTCAGAATCTGATGTATTTACAGAATTGCATTCTTCGGTGTCTTCAGAACTACCATCCTTCGAAGGGGATGACTTCTCCATTTGTGGTACATAACCATTGTTAGCTTTAATTGACTTCTCAACTGGAGAGGATCCAACAAGTGGTTTAAAAAAGTCGTCTGAAACCTCCGCATCAGACAAGTCATCCTCAACTCCACTTGAGATAGCAATGTCTTCAATAGGTAGTATACTCCCTACATCAATTCGATCTGCACCAAATAATAGAACTACGGTGTGAAAAAAGATATGACAAAAACAAATGTAGCAGAAAAATATCAGTTGAAATAAAATTCACTAATACTTAGCCAAATATAGTATAAAGGAAAAGGAAGACAACGATTTGGCGCCAAACCCATGAAGTTCATTGCATTTTGACACTGTTGGAATTAGTAATTAAAGCCTATTGGAAGTTGTTGTAATTAATGTTTGGATTCATGAACATAGCTATCAGAGTGGCGCAGCGGAAGCGTGGTGGGCCCATAACCCACAGGTCCCAGGATCGAAACCTGGCTCTGATATTAAAGTTAATTATTTTTTTTTCCTTTATCATTTTTTCTATAAAGAAATCTCAAAATAAATGCAGCATCCAAAATAAAATATGATCAAATGTCGAACACAATTCAAAATATATAGTCATTACCAACCATGAAAATAAGGATAAGTCCAAAATCAAACACAATAGATATAACTACGAATAAAAAAACATCATCTTACACCAAAATTTCAATCAGCATAACTATTTAATAAATCAATTAATTCATTTATTGATTTAAAAATACCAAGATTAAAGTAAAATTTTATATTAAATTCATTCATACTACTTCTTATGTGACTAAGAGATCTTCAATAGGTAGTATACTCCCTACATCAATTCGATCTGCACCAAATAATAGAACTACGGTGTGAAAAAAGATATGACAAAAACACATGTAGCAGAAAAATATCAGTTGAAATAAAATTCACTAATACTTTGCCAAATATAGTATAAAGGAAAAGGGAGACAACGATTTGGTGCCAAATCCATGAAGTTCATTGCATTTTGACACTGTTGGAATTAGTAATTAAAGCCTATTGGAAGTTGTTGTAATTAATGTTTGGATTCATGAACATAGCTATCAGAGTGGCGCAGCGGAAGCGTGGTGGGCCCATAACCCACAGGTCCCAGGATCGAAACCTGGCTCTGATATTAAAGTTAATTATTATTTTTTTCCTTTATATTTTTTCTATAAAGAAATCTCAAAACAAATGCAGCATCCACAATAAAATATGATCAAATGTCGAACACAATTCAAAATATATAGTCATTACCAACCATGAAAATAAGGATAAGTCCAAAATCAAACACAATAGATATAACTACGAATAAAAAAACATCATCTTACACCAAAATTTCAATCAGCATAACTATTTAATAAATCAATTAATTCATTTATTGATTTAAAAATACCAAGATTAAAGTAAAATTTTATATTAAATTCATTCATACTACTTCTTATGTGACTAAGAGATCTTCGAACATATGCTCTTATCACATAGAAATTATGAACTCTATTTCTCCTACAGCTCACTAAGCACAACTCTAAAGTGATTTTCATGTTCTTCATAAGATTGAGTATACGAGGATATCATCTATAAAGACTACAACAAGCTTACCCAAGTAAAGACAAAAAATTGTATTCATGTAGTCCATAAATATAGCAAGAGCCTTAGTCACCCCAAAAGACATCACAACATATTCATAGTGACCATATCTCAATCTAAATGAAGTCTTTTGTATATCCTCCTACTTTACCCAAATTTGATGATATTTAGATCTTACATCAATTTTTGGAAAACATCATTGCTCCATGAAATTGATCTATTATCCATTCCCAAAATTACATAAATACCAACTAGAGGTAAGCAAATTAAGTTCACTTTAAATTTGTGTCTCTCAATCTCTATTGGGCAACCAATATAAACTAAAGATGTTAAGACCACCGAAGATGTCGATGTAGATACTACTAATTCCATTCTCATTTCATGAATAGGAAAATTTAGTCTATAAGCACAAGGAGTAGACACAAAACAAGTGCAGCCTGTTCAATACCAAAGATTTTGCACACACCTTCGACCAAACGATCATTACAAGATGCATCTACTTCACTTAGCACAGACTATACCAATAACCTTCGACTTGAGTATTGCCACCTTGTTGTCCTTGTTGAACATTTTGTCCCATGGTGCAATTCTCGGGCACATGCCCCTATTTCTGACAAAGATAACATACCCTCTTATCTAGCTCTATACGTTCAAATAATGTGGATCTCCATAGCGAAAACACTACACATTGCTACCCATTCATTGTTGTTGTTTAGCTGATATATTCATTATTGTTTGGGGTATATTGTATTGCTTTTCAGAACAAACTTCTTTCCAACAAAAGAACCATAATTATTGTTTCGTATTACTCTTCCCAAAGAAATCAATCACTCAATTGTTTTGGCTTTCTCCACTAATAAAGGAAATTCTCTAATAGAAGATGGTACTACTACTTCCTTGATTTCATGTTTCAAGACCATATTGAATTTTTTGCATCTCCAAGTTTCAGTTGAGGTTTGAGTATTGAATCTCGCTAAGGTTTCAACTCCTCTCCTCTAGCCTCCACCATTTGTTGAGTTCCATTCCACCAAAACATAATCTCATCTTTCAACAAATGTATAGTGAAGGTCACCTTCCTCTATTCACGACACCCATGGCCATGAAGATCTTCTCCACTTCTTGAATCCACTTGTCAGCTACATTTGGATTATGGTTGTTTCCTCAAGGATTTCAATAAACCTACACACTTAAGAGGGTGAGCATGTTGGTTGACTCGCAATGCATTTGCACTAAGTTGATTAATAACTTGTTGTCTATTCATAACATCTCCTTATTGTTGAAATACATTAGCCATCCTTTTGATAGCTCTTGCTACTTGTCCCATATCAGATGTTGGGCTTGAGGTAGCTAGGTTTTTATGGGCAATCTATAATTTACAAATGATTTAGAATACTTTTTTTTAATATGAAGAAATAACATATTCTAATAATAATTGTTGAAAAGTGGATTTTAAACCTAACTCACCCTACAAAATCGGTTTGTAAGATGAGATTTTCACCCACATATATACTCTAAATTAACCTTATATCTAGTCAATTTTGGACTTCCAACACGCCCCTTTCACATCGAGGTATATATATCTTTTGCATGGGACTAGACATTATTGAGTGGTCCAATAGTTGATGGAATGATATACCCAACAAACACAAACCTCGCTAAGGTGAGGTTTGCACCCACATATACACTCTAAATTGGACTTATATGAAGTTGATGTGAGACTTTCAACACACCCCTCACGTTGAGATAAAAAAACAAATCTCAAAATAATCAAAGCATTATGGACATAGAATACGACAAGCTCTTTCCTGTACTTATATAGGTGCACTAGAATCATCATTAATCTCTTTGTAAACACAAAATTGAATTACTAAATAAGCTAGGTAACTTGAGTTATTCAGAAAATTCATTTGCATAATAATCTGTAAAACTTTTGGTACCAAAGCAGATTCTGCTCCTTTTGGTGCTTTTGTTCCGCTTCTCAATTGCAGTAGTCCGTGATTTGTAGAATTTCAAGGTCTACAGCTCTCAATGCTCAAAAGCACTAACTCTCCCAAAATTTCGACAGAGATCTCTCACCACCTCCCCTCTTGTTTATAGGTGACACTGCTTCATTTCTCATGCCAACAATCTTAACTAGTGTAACTAAGTAATGTGTATCTATCACATTCTCATTTAGTTGGAGGTAAATAAGAGGAGATGAAAGGTTATAAATGATAGTACAATTAACATGACCTATTTTAACCTTCATATAAAAGGCATAATTGCACATAAACCAGACCTCTACAATTCTTTATGTATTTTTCAAATGTAAATTGAGTTACCTCTTATTTGTGTTTTGGTTCTCTGATTTTCTTTCCCACGTCCATCCAGCACTTTTCTCAATGTCGGTGCCCCATCCACATGGAATTTTCCAGACAGCTTCGTCTTTATCTCATTAGCAAGAACAGCTGCAGGATTTTCTACAGCAATGACAATAACTTCAGGCCGCTTGCCACTGTACTTCCTCACCATTTTTCTCAACACCTCAGACACAATTCTTTCCATATGAGCCAGTGGACAGCTTGCAGGGCAGCTTGAAAGGGCAGCATGAGCAGCTTTATGGAGTGCATCCAGCAGCTTGCCCTTGTCAAGCCACAGGCATCTTGTGGTAATTCTTATTTTTCCTTTTAAGGTGTTCTCAACTGGACTGTCTAAATTTTGTGGGCGAAATATCTCCATGCTGTAAAAAGATGAATATTAGCATGATATTAAACAAGATATACTTGGGTTAGACTTAATTCAGGACATTACACATTACCTAACAACTATGATGCCATCTAATGCAATTCTCATTCTTTCATCAATAAAGAGTTCACTTGATGTACCAAATGCTTTCTCACCATCACTATACATCAACTGCATGAAAAAGTGGGAGGGAATGTCAGAATTATAAATTTCTAAAAACGAGACCACCAGAATCTTTGGGAGCCACCAACCTGGAAATTCTCTTTTCCAAGTGAAGCGAAACCATTGGAAAGGACTCTTTTGTTTCTCAAATGAGAAACACCAAGCATCTCTCCATTCTTAATAACCTGGTGCATACATCTCATCAGTTGATTCAGCAGTTTATGAAACAACTCATATGAAATGCCTATCTAAAACAAGTTATAGGCCACTGGTAGCTCGTGTATCACAAAGAACACAAACAAAGGCAACCACTCACAGTAGTGTGCCGAATGCCAGTTGATTTTCCAAGTAATTCATGTTCCTTCAGGAACAAGAGTTCTCCATGTATGGGTAAAAAATGCTGTGGCTTCACAATTCTAAGCACTTCCTCCTGCAGAAATATATGCCATCTTCAGTAATATGCCAAATCATAGACAAACCATACAGGGCGACAGGAATTCATATCAAAAGGACAAATCTTATATATAATTAACTAAAAATGTGTCATGAAAGAGTAACTAGTTTGGCAAGGCTTGATTATCCATGTGACATTCTGTTAAAACAGAGTAGAGAAAAGACTAAAAAAGATAGAACAATTTAAAAAGCAACTAAGTCTATGTAATTTATAAATTTGGGATATTCTTCATTTTTTAAATTTTTTGTACAAAACAATTATTTAGTGATGTTGAATAATGCAATAAAGATGTTACCAATTCTCCACGATACCCATGGCCAGATGTGTGCAGACATTCATTCTTCCCCATAATTATAGTTGATCCAATATCTGATATGCGGTTTAGCATTTCCATAACACGAGACTCGTTACCAGGGATAACCTAATAGTGATATAAAAAGCAAAGGACAGATTAATAACACATTACTTTATGATAGAAATCTTCATAATTATATTTATGATTCACACAGGGAAATAAATTCAGAAATTGTTACAAGAATGAATCAAAATTTAAAAGTAGAAACAGTAAATTGTAAGTTCATGTGATGTGTTTGGTTAATTAGCAGATAATTTTTTTTTTCTTTGCCACCTTCCTAAGATAGGTTTAAAAAATAGTTCTTATTTATCAGAATTTAAGTGTTCATAAACAAGCCTTATTTATACTGGACGTGCTTTAGACAAATCAAAATGTAAAATACCTAGTGCGGGTGTCATACCTTGGCTGAATATAACACAATATCCTCCTTTGTCAGCTTGATAGAATGACTACTTCCATAAGATGCAAGATTTAAGGCAGCACGTGGTTCTGCCTGACACAATAGCATATATTTGGTCAAATGTCATAAACTTGATCAGTCAATGGAGCTAGATAATCTAAGGACCTTAAAAGGTTCTTACTTGAGACCCCGTTGTAACAATTAGCAAATCTTTTGGTGCATATGCGTCAATATCCTCCGCTTTCACCTTTGTAAAATTAGACATAATTAATACCAGGCAACATATATGTGACTTGTAGAAGCTCGTACAATAGCCAGGATAGGTTGCAGAGAAAATAAAAAACAACTGCCGGTGTAATAGTACAAAGGAAGGCCAACTAGGTCCAAGGTCCGAGAGAAAACAAAGCAAAATCTATAGCTGGTTATTAGCCTACATGCAAATTGCAATGATTTCCACTAACAACTTAATCAATGATACAATACCAGTGGACTTCCCCAACCTCCAGTTTCCATCTGCTAATCACTTAAGTCATATCCTAACATTCTTTATAAAAATTAATAGAAAACATGTCCAATTATCAAATACAATGAAAAGAATGAATTAGTCGGAATAACAGATAAAAAAGCTGATTTGCAGACAAAAAGAGATAAAATGGCTGAATGTTTATTACCAGAGTAGATGGATCAATTGGAGCTTTTCCATCCTTCCAAGCTGCATCTAAATATGTTCTTAGTGACATGCCAACAAATACCTGGTAGTATAGACAGGAAATTAAAATGCTAACACTTGTTTATCGATTATATGAGCTTGTTTGTGAGAACAATGAACGTACCAACTTTCTACCAGTTAAATCAGCAGCAGCTTTTACACTTCCAAGACGATGTATATTTGATGCAAACTGGGTCGTTATAACACGTCCTTTAGCAGCTGAAATATTCCTCAATAGCGCATCTGCCACAACAGATTCACTGGTTGTCCTTCCAGGTGAGAGTACATTTGTTGAATCACTCATCATCTGAAAAGAAACACCAAAAGTACCGTTTCCTTCTACCCTTTATCCATATTAAACAAAAGAGGAAAGGCTACATATATTTGTCATAACCAGGAATACAGTGGAAAAATAAAGAAACCAACACAGTCTAGCATGCATGCACAACCTACAACAAATTGCAGACCTATATCCATGGGAAAAAATAAAGATAGAGCTCACTGCAATCAAAGAAGAATACATGTAGTAGACACACGGCAATGAACCCTAATCACAATACAGTTATTTTGAATGCAGTGACTCTATTTTACCCAACCCTTTCTCTTCCATAGTTTCAACACAATATCTCCATGAGATATCCTTATCAGGTCAGGTCGAACATCAGGTCAACCCCAAAAACAAATAAAAGCCACTTACAAACCTAGTTGAATTAAATAAAAAAAGTTAAACTTTTGATTGGTGTAGCTCAACTGGTATCCTTGAAAAAAATAAAAAAGTAAGTTACTGATGTGACTACATCTGGAAACTTCTAAAAGGCAGAAAGAATTTATCCTTTTGGGCACATCTATGAGCACAATAGAGATCATGAGAACCAGATTCACCATGAAAAGACTATTTATCTGCCACAGAGAAACATCGTAATAATTAAAAGATAAAGGAGGCTCACCAACGTGACTCCTTCTTTAGAGAGTTCCTCTAGAGCTTCACGATCAAAAACTTTTCCATCTAACGGTTTTTCATCAATCTGTTGAATCAACTAGCTCAGCAACAGGAGATTCAAGGCAGAAGAAAGGGACAATGCATTAAAAATTGAAGTAAATACTAACCTTCCAATCCCCAGTGTGAAGAATGGTACCATCAGAACATCGGAGCACAAGGCCACAGCAATCAGGAATAGAATGAGTCACTGTGATAGGCTCAATTTCAAATGGCCCTGCCATAAACTTCTTCCTCGTTCTAAAAACTTTCAGTCGTGATGGAACAAAAATACCATGATCCTTCAAACGCTTCCTTATAAGCTGTTATAAAGAAAAATGTTTCACCTCTGAACTGTAATGAATAAAATACGCAAACCAAAGAATAGAACTTTGACATCTAAACTGTGTCACAATTTTTGTTAATAATATTAATACAGTGGCTCAAAGTTAAGAGTTCAAGAATTAGTCAGTCCCCTTCAAGTTCAAAATATGTTAACGCTAAAATCCTCCTATCACTTTTATGGCAGGCTATTGTTGATTCATTTGACAAAACAAATGAAAAGCAGCATGTTACTGAAAAAGTAATAAGATTAAAAGAACTTTTCTTACCTCCATCGTAAAGGATGACGCAAAAATTGGCGTATGAGAATCTAGTGCCGGGATGACCTGATGGACCAAGTCACAGTTAAGTCAAGACCACATGTAAGTCATGTAAGAGAATTGCAGAAAACATTCTTAAAATATATAATAGAATAATAAACTAGATTAAATGTTAGAGAAATGGATAGAGTACTAGAAAACATAAAGTAAAATCAGAATAATTTATATTAGAAAAATAACTCATTAGATTTAGAGGAAAGGAAAAAATGGAGAACTTAAACAAACGTATTCCACGGAAGATTTGTAAATATGATAGGACTGCTTTAAATTACTGTCAATCTTACAAGCAAGGAATATAGGCACCCAGTAATTTGCAAAAAAGTGCACTCAAATACTGCATTTGTGATTAGACATATGTCAAATCTTGTAAAAGGGTACACTACAAATAGTCAATATACGTATCCATGAGCCCAAGTTAGTCCTTAAAGCCTACTACAAAGCCACTGATTAGAGAACTAATTTATTGAATGGTGGTATGTCTTCTTGAGACTCGTTGCATTACCTTTCAATTGTCATAGCATGGCAGCAAAGGCATCTGATATTGATTTATTCATTAATTTAAGGATGCTTCTCTAATTTCAGCCTCAGTTTTTTATGGTAGAATGTATCAAACAGGGGACATTATATCTCATTACAAACATGCAAACTGATATATTGGAATCTATCAAAGAGAACTGGTTGACAAAGTATTTTTCAAACCGGCAGTTCCTAGGAGAAGAAAGCATTACCCAAGGCAATGCACCAATATGATCTTCATGACCATGTGTTATAATAACTGCTTCAATTTTGTGTCTCCATTTTCTTATAAACGTTGTATCAGGTATGATCTTCTGGACCCCAAGCTCATCATAGCTGAAATATGAAATCCATGAACAAATCAATGTCAGTTCACCTATAAAGAAAAATAAATCAGGGCAAACAACAATCATGCAGTGGCATTTTTATTATGACTTTAAAGAGAGTTTTTAAATTTTCAAATGAGTTCATATAGAAAAATTATCTGTTCTCGACTGTGGGATCCATTCCAACTTTAGTTAGTATTTATATTTTATAGTCTTTCATAACAAAATGCCATGCAACTGTTCAAACTAATTTAATGGGCTGAGTATCCTCTTTTCTTCGTCTACCATAAATACGCACAGAAAAGGATGGAATGGATTGTAAGACATACTCTGGAAACATGACACCAGCATCAATGAGAATATAGCGATCATAGTTGCCAACAAGCATGCAATTCATCCCAATTTCACCCAACCCACCAATGGGAAGAACTCTAAGGGGTGGCCCATCCCGTCCTTCATAAAATTCCTCCATCTTGCGTTGAACAGAATCTTCCATACTTTTTCTAGGACCTTCTATCCTTCTCGATCTTTTACGCAGAACTTTAGGGCCATCCGTATCTGCAAAAGCAATCAGTATAAACCGAACTAGTCCAGATAAAGAAAAAATAACCATGCATAGGATTAAAATTACAGGTAAAACAAACAAACACAGTTAAATAATCACTATATAGTGGAAGGAAGAGAAACGAAACGAAACAAAACTATAATGTAATATCTATTTGTATAAACTTATCTATATAAGCATATTTTGTGAGGAAGAAAACAAGAAGTATACAACCACTTCTTCAGAGAAAGAAAACAAGAAGTATAGAACCACTTCTTTAGAGAAAGAAAACAAGAAGAAAAGACTACATAAATTTTTCATAAGTTAAAATATACGTATAAACTAACTTACGAATTTGTAGAAGTTCGCCGATACTGGTATTTTAAAAAGATAATTTATTACTTATGAGAAAAGCTTATCTTGCTGTTTTCTTACATTCTCTTCAAGTACTTATAGAAGTATTTATAAAAGAGTTTATCTCAAAACATCACAACACATGTTTTAAGTCAAATCGGCAGAGTGATGGCTACAGTGTCTGTCATTTAAGCAAAACCCAAATCCTTATCAAGATCACTTTTAAATGTGGCAGTGGTGCCTTGGGAGAGACTCATTTCAAACATTACAAATCCTAGCTAAAATAAAACGATGTGAGGAGGAACAAGAATTTAATTAGAAACACGAAATATCCCACTCACTACGGTGAAGCCTCAATTGAAAAAACTCAAAAGAACTGCATCCATTCAATCAAGTTTTGGTGAAAAATAAAAAGAGGATTACCGGGGATGGAAGAAGAGGAGAGAGAGCAAGAAAGAGAACGGCGCGTAGGGTAAGGCCGGTGGCGGCAACAGAAGATGTGAGGACAAAGAGAAAGGGAAGTGCAAGAGGCCATTATGATAAGAGGAAGAAGAAGAAAAAGAAGAAGAGAGTGCAAAATTGATAGCTTAAAACCCTAATAGTGTAATGTTCAAAGGGTTTTGCAGGCAGCTGCTTCTGCTCTTTCTCTAGCTCGAGAGTTGGAAGCGGGAAAGAGATACATACTCACTCTATTACACTCTAATCATGTTCCTTGCTTCCGAAATATCTTTCTTATCGCTAAGGTTTTTTTTTTTTTCTAGCTTAGCGACACCAGTTGGAACGTGTCTTGAAACAAAATATTTGAGGACTACACGTGTGGCACAGTGGCCAGGTAAAAAATAATATGTTTTTTCACCTTTTTCTTTAACCAAATTGCCTCTCTTTAAACCCAATTATAATGGTCTGAATACTAAACACTCTTCTTAATAATGATTTTGTTCCATCGTTGCATTTCAGACTGCGTTTATGAATGAATTTGGAACAGATAGATAGATAAATAAATAAATAAATATATATATATATATATATATATATATATATAAATAAATAAGTGTGTGCATGTGTGTTAATTAAGTATTGTAAAAAAAAGTTGTATCTCACATCATTATACATTTATAAGATTTTTCTCAAAGTTTGTTATATTTGATCATTAAAAAATTTAATGCTTAGTTAGGTATTAATAATAGTATTTCATGTTTTCAACCAATGATTAAATATCATATTTTATTATGATATTAAAGGATCATGTATTTTTATTAATTTCACAACCATATGTGTGTTAGTTAACTATTGTAAAAAACTCGTATCTCGCATAATTATACATTTGTAAGATTTTTTTTTCAAAATTGGTTATTTGATCATTAATTGATTTCATGGTTAATTAGGTATTAACGATATTATTACGTGTTTTTATCCAATGATTAAATATCATGTTTTATTAATTATAAATCATATGTATGTTCCTTTTATTGATTTTTCATATATGTTTGTTTACGGGTCTATTGTGTCTGCGTGACTATCAATCTATCATTTTTTTATATAAGTTTTTTTCTATTTTTCTTTTCTAATTGAGTATTTTAAAATTGTTTTGACAAATTATTGTTATTAGAAGACTATGTAGGATGCCGTCAATAAATTTTTTCAGATAATGCTTTATACAAGTCTCAATAAATTTTATTAACGATCGATTTGATTCCAACACCAAATTAAATGTGGATTAATCTACTTAAGTTATTTTTTGTTGACTTCGGAAGTCTTTTACTGGGTGTATATTGACTAAATGTCTATAATATACATGTATAAAACCTCATAACAAAATTTATCTACATTGAATTCATTTATGTATAAAATAATAATTATAATGTTATATAATTATTGGTCATGTTGATCAATAATTATAATGATATATTCTTATCATTCTCGTGATGTTTTTATGTCATAGACCATATGCAAGTTGGGAAATGTTTCGTTGGTTAAGGTCCTATGAGCTTAAAGAGATTTGAAATTTCTTATAACATGTTCATCTATCTCTCATGTAAGAGAAACTAATTGCATTTGTTTTCTTTTTTTTAAGTTATTTGAAATTTGGTTTTGCATGGTTGAGTGGTGTGATGATGTTTAATTTATTGAATTTGATTTGTGTTGAATGTATTGTTGTGTTGTTTGTCTTAATTGAATTTGTGTTGATTGATGAACTTAGGATTTGATCATTTGATGTCGGTTGGTATATGTCACGACATTAAAGTTGTTTTTAACCATAGTACAAACAAGGGAATAACAATTGATAATTTGAACAAGTTTTTCCCCCCAAATATCGGGATTCTGTGTGTTTATATTTGATACAACGTTTACAAATGACAAACTGGCATTGAACACTAGTTCATTGTGCAGGTCTCAGAACAGTTTAACTTTAGACCGCTGAGTGTCAATTTTGTACCGTTGAGCACAGTAAAATGTGAATGCATTGGCATTGAGTAGTAACAGGACATCATTGAGAGTTATCTTTCATTGTAGGTTTGAAGCAATTTTGTTCCAAGACGTTGAGCGCCAATACTATTGTTAAGTGTCACATTTTACAGAAAGCCTAGGGTTGGGCGCCACTTCTGAGCGCTAGTATACATGTTTGAAATTCTTTATTTCATGATTGTTTGATATATAATTTGCAATATTTTATGCATGTTTATGAGTTTACGGTGGGTATTCGTGTGTGATATTGTGATGATGATGAGTTTGTTTTTCGTTATGAGCATGGTAGATGTGTTTGGCTTAATTCCATGAATCACTTGGGGATATTCTATGGTGGTGTTTTATTAATGTACACATTGATGTAGAAGTCGAGATGTTGAAGATTATGTTGTCGCTCTAATAATCAAGCTCAAATATAGTAAAATGAGGTATGTGGTAAGAGGTACAGAAGGTCCTAGTCCAAGGGCTTTAGCTTGACCAACAATGTTAACAGAAATCTTATGTGTGGTAGGGGAAAGCCCATCGACAGTGACTTTGTAGAACAATAGAGATCACCACAAGTGCACGACCACCCGAGATTTCATCAACACTTTATCCAGATAATTAAGTCTAGAATGAATCACTATATGTGATAGGGTTGATTTATGAATGACTAATGCATGTTGATTATTTTTATGTTTGTTTATGAAAACTCTTATGCATATATTGGTTTACCCTTTCTTACATGTTGTTTTAGTTTTTTTTTACAATGATCATTTTTACCAGTATAAGCAAATGAAAGAACATGAGTTAATTTATCTAAAAACAATACGTTACTTGTTATTGTCGTTTCATTATTATGTTGATTTTTTCCATTCCTATAATTTTAAAAAAATTCCTATCTATATTGTTGTACTATAGTTTCTTTCAAATTATATCTAAGTATTTCATATTACTATAATTATACCTCAGAACAAGTGTAATAACAATTCTTTTGATTTGAAATTTTTTATTTCAAATATTACTAATAAATGTCTTATTTTATTAGTTTTCAACTGTGTTACATGCATGCCTCCCTCAACTTTTTAATATTTCACACAATTTGAACATTATAAATACCACTTAAACACAATTTTAAAATTATAAATACCACTTAAATAATATAATATGATTTTAGTGAATATAATTCCATTAAGTAATAAAATTGATTGAATTATCTCTTTTTGATAATATTAAAACTTTATATTACTAAACCATTTATTACATAACATAATTAATTATTTAAATATGCTAAGTCTACAACATTTCAGTATTCATTCAACACGGATGTTGACTTATAAATTGAAAAGGTATTGTATCAAGGAAAATATATTTTTGAAAAAAAATAATTTCATTAATTTTAAATATCTGTATTCTTAAACCATGTAATATTAAAGATGAAAAATATTTTATTTCTCAAGCCAATTATTAATTTTAAAAGTTAAAATTTTAAAACTGTAGTTTTAAACTACATTATGCTTAATTAGTTTAAATTTATAAAATTTAATAAATACAATTTCAATATAATATTATTAAATAATTGTATTTAATTGCACGCTCTTTATATTAGTTACAAGTTTATATTATTAAAAAAAATATTACATTGCATTTACTTTGTAAAAAGTGTTAAATCTATACTTCTAACTATTTTTTAACTACATTGAATTTTAAAACCACAGAAAAAATATCACTTTAATAGTATAATATTACTAGTATAATAAAAAATTGTGATAAAGAAAGTCAAATACTACTATAATTCATGTAAACTGTTGACAAGGTGAAAACAATATTTTAATTATTGTATATATTTAAATTTATTAAATATCAAAAGCTTATAACTTTTAATTAATAGTAAAAATGAATTTATTTATATTTTATAACATAGCTTTTGAAATTAACCTTATAATAATGAAATTAACTCTCGTATTTATTAATCTATTATCATTATTAATATTTACACTTCAATGCTATCTGTTGTAAACACGTTAAAACCCATATTATAATAGTCATGTATTAGGGGTGAAAACTATGAAAAGCAAGCAATAATCCTCCAACTCATTCTGCTTTCGATTAAGCGTGCAACTAATCGACACTCTCGCAAAACGATTGGTCAAATTCTAAGTTATCATCATCAATCGTAGAACTGAATCTGTATTTTTCGTTTTTCTTGCATTATGATTCAATTCTTTTTACACACTATACTTATTACAAGTGTTCTCTCTTATAGTTTCTGAAGGAAGATGATGCCACAGAGGGAGATGATAGAAGAAAAGGGAGAAGCAGTAGTCGCGTGCAGTGACAAGAGCATGAAAATAGGAGCGTCGATGTGGGATTTGGAAACCGGAGAGAAACTGCTTCACATTCCTACATGTGCCTCGCCACCTTTCGGCTTCCTGTGTTTGAGAAATCGCTTCCTCGTGGCGTCGCAACTCAACAGACACGGCTCCGTCGGCGATGGAGCAATTGCTGTTTGGTCCTTTCACAAGGTACACCAATTGGAATTAAGATTTTTTACTAGGTTTTTTAAAAATATTTTAAAATGAAGATTAATTGGTATATTTTAAGAGAAATGAAAACAATAATATATTAAAACTTTGCTGAATCCAATTTCCTCAAATTAAAGATCCTTGTAAATTTCAACATTTTACATTTCATTTTCTTTTTAATTTCAGTTTTCTTCATGCTCTATGATATTCTCTGGATATTCTTCATCTACTTTTTGCTTTCATTTTTCATTGTTCATTGTTCATTATTCATTGTTCATTGTTGTTGTGTGCTTTGTTGACAGTTATTATAACTCTGCTATTGCTATTTTAAATTGTAGATTATATTTGGATGAGTAAACTCTTATACTTTTAGTGATAATCTAGCTCAAAATACAACCAACTATTTAAATTTTGATAACAAAAATTCAATAATGGATTAAATTATGAGTTTGTTAAAATGCATGCATCCTAAAGTACTCAAAGGTAATTCTTATGTATTTTTTGTTATTTTTAAGTAAAATTAAAAAACAAAATTAGTATTTCATTTTGACATATTCTGGGGGAAAATAATTACATTAGAAATCAAATTATTAATGTAAAATTTAAATTTTACTTTTAAAGAAATACTAAAAATACAATCTGTCTGCATTTATTTATGTTAATATTACAAGTGATCAATTCCTACTCATTAACATATTTTTTTGACCAACTGTTATTTGTCAAATTTAGTTTATTTTTTTGATGTAATTTAGTTTTAAAAGTGTAATTCACATTAGTGAAAAAACAACGTTTAACGTTATCCTTAAGACGTCGGTTAGAGGGTAGCCCGACGTATATGAGTAGACGATGGCATTATCGTAAATAAGTTGGTAACCTAGACGTCGGTTTCAAGGGAAAACAACGTCTATTATATAATACACGTCTGCTCTGCCCTAAGCCGACGTCCAATGGCCTAAGGTAGGTGAGAAGACAGTTTTTTCCTGCGCCATTGACATCGGTTATGATGGGGGGTCGAGGTCTACTTGGCTGCAATTAATGCTCTTCACTTGATTCTCAGGCGCTTAGACGTCATGTAATCACAAACCGACATCTATGGCCTGTCAGGAAGGTGGGAAAACAAAAATTTCTGCAATATAGACGTCACAATTTTTGGTGCGCGATGTCTATGTGCCTGTAATTAATTATGTTCACCAAACTCGGAGGCACTTCGACGTCTGATAGCAAAGCCCTGATGTCTATATTATTATAGACGTCGACGCCCCTTCACAACCGTCGTCTACTTCCCTGACAGGAAATGAAACGTCAATCGGTTCAGCGCCCTAGACGTCGGCTCCCCTAGAGTCCGACGTCTAATGGGCATTTAAAAAGTCAATTTAAATGTTATCTTGGACGTCAAATTAGTTAGATAACCGACGTCTATGTGACTATCGATGTTGGTTTTTGGGGCAACCGACGCCCCATCTCATTTTAAATAAACCGCTGACTCTTCGCGGCATTGCAGTTTCTGATATCATTGTCTTCCTCCTCTCCTTTTTCTCTCTTGCGGCTCCTCTCCTTTTTCTCTCTTGCGGCATTGCATTATTGTTTCTGATAACATCATCGTCTTCCTCCTCTCCTTTTTCTCTCTTGTGGCATTGCATCCCAAGTGCGTGCTTTTTTATGGTTATCGTTTAAACTTTGTTCTGTCTTTCATCGATTATCTTCTGGTTCAACTGATTAAAATTTGTTTTCCTTGTGTTGTGTTTAAGTGCAGTTTTGTTCCTCTCTTAGGGTAACACAATACCACATTCTTCCTTTGCTAGCTGCATCCTAGAAAAAGTGGCGTCTTTTGGATTTCTCGTGGCATTTTGACCCAAAAATGACCATGGGTCGTTGCCTAGTTATCGTTTCACCGTAATTTTCCCTCTTGTAGTTGAAAATAGAACTAAGCAAGAACCCAGGTTCGATTTTGGGTTGAAATGTCATGAGAAATTGAAAAGACACAAGTTTTTTTTTCGGGGGAAACTAGCAAAGAAAAAGTGTGTTACTGGGCTATCCAAAGACAGGAACAAAACTGCACTAAAACACAACGACTGTATTAGACATCGGTTAATGCATACACCGACGTCTATAGTGACCTTAGACGTCGGTTACTGATATGTTCGAAGTCTTTATGTGCACTTAGACGTTTATATAGTGCCTTTAGACGTCCAGTTAGGCCTACACCGACGTTTAGTGACGTCGGACATGACACTAACTGACGTCTGTTATATGGATGTCCGACGTCCCATTGACATCACCGGTAATGACGTCAGTTGTTTAATAGACGTTAAAAGCCCAAAATAACATACGCCTAAAGTTCTTTCTACACTAGTGTCAAGGTAGAATTATTAATTAAGTATACTATTTTTCTTTTAATTTTTACTATTAAAATAAGTTTATTGGATATATAGTGTTTTACTAACATTTTTCATTTTTATATTAGCCAGCAACATATGTTCAAAAAGTCTTTATTATTTAGTTTTATAATGGACCATTAAAGTTATTACTATTAAATTAAGTTTCTTAAATATTTGGTATTGAATTGCAAATCAAATAATGAATTTTTTGAACATAATTTAACTGGAGGCAATTTAATTTTGAATAAAAAAATTGTTTATATGATTTGACTTAAACTTGATTAAACTGAATTTTAAATTTTTCAAAAACTTTATTTTTCTAATTTTAAAATGATTAAAAATGAAATAAACACCACGCAGTTAATTTTTTTCCAAGGGACTTGCCACAGTCAAATCTAATCTAATCTAATCAATATAGGATAAAAAAAATTAGAAATATGTACCTTTTACTTGTTATAGACTTTTCTAAAGTTACTCGTGAATTTAAATAGGGTTAAATATGTTTTTAATCCCTATACTTTAGGACAATTTTGGTTTTAGTCCATCTTTTAAACTAAGGTATAATTTAGTCATTCAACTTTAGAAAACTTTAGTTTTAGTCCTTTTTACCAAATTTTTTTTAACTTTATTTGTTGTTTCAAACACGTTTCATTATAGCATTTGGATTGTTTACACTGTTTGACACATTTTTGCTTCAATGTTAACTGAGAAACGCCTTTGAAACAGCAAATAAAGTTTAAAAAATTTCATAAAAAAGATTCAAACCAGAGTTTTCTAGAGTTGAATGACTAAATTATACTTGAAAGAGATACTAAAACCAAAATCGCTCCAAAATTGCTCCAAAGTATAGAAAATAAAAACATATGTAACCCATTTAAATACACGTTAGACTTTGTTCTTTTTACTATCCTTTTTTAACAACCCTGAATAATAATAAAATATTGAATTAAATTATTTAATTAAAACAAAAATTAAATTATTGTTTAGAAAATTAATAAAATGGGTTGTCAATCAATCACTACCCAAAACATAAATATGGGTGCTTTTTATACGTTATTATCAATAAAAATGGGTGTTTCATCTTTTTAACTTCATGATAATGATAAATTTAAGGTCGTCATCAAAGAGCAACATCCAGTTGCATTGGACTTCAAAGTTTTGAATCCCAGTTTAAGGATTCATTTGAATTTCAGAAAATTGATATGATAAATATAGTCAATCTCATGTGAGAATTTTGGAAACATATCAGATTATTTCTTTTCATATTGGGTTTTCTAAATTTATTTGTGATTTTAAGATATGTTATCGAAGAAAAAAAAAACTTCGAAGCAAGTTATGCATTTAGGCTGTGTTTTCTTGGGGGAGATGATTTGAATGGATTTGAGTGGATTTGAGGATAATTTTGTTATTGTTTTTTTTTAGTGGATTTGTGGATAATTGAGAGTGGATTTGAGGGTAAAGTTTGTGAGAATTAGTGTAGGATTTGATTGATATGACAGATTTAAAAAATTTGTTTCATGGGTAGAAATTGAAGATTACCAAAATACCCCTAGTTATTAAAATAATATAGAATGATAATTGTTAATGTTATTTTTAATTGTAAAAATGTTTATAGTGAGAAAAAAAATTATAATTTAATAAATTGAATATAAAAAGTACTTAAAGTTTATAAATATAATTTTAAAGAAAATTAATAAAATACTTTTTCATAAAAATAATTTTAAATAACAGAATAAAAAAATTAATAAAATAATTAAAATAATATTTTTTTTTAGAAAATTATTATTTTTTCTTTAATTGTAAGAATGTTTATAAAGAATAAAAAATAAAAAAAATTATTAAAATTAGTTTTTAAAAAGTAAAAATGTTATAAATTAGTAAACTCTCCTGTGAAATCCTCTTTCTCCCTCTTTCTCATCACTAAAATCACATTTTTTATCCATGTAAATATCATACACTTTCACTCTTTCTTTAACAGCACACTACAAAATCTAAGAACCCATGAACTATTACTACTCCAACTTTTCTCCTCTACAAACTCTCTCCGTAAACTCTTCAAGCACAAACCTTCTTCCCATTTTCCTTATTTTCCTCACCAACACATTGCACGAAACTAGAACGGATCCCAAACCGGAGTCTAAACCGGAGAAATTGTGGATGTAATCGAGGCCATGAGCGACGTCGGAGGCGATCTGCATCTTAGAGGTCCACGTGACGAGATTAGTGTAGCTAGAGTTCCGGCGGTTACGAAGCCAGTGGGTGAGGCTGGCGTCAGGGACAAATTCGTAAACGAGAAAGATGACGTTGCTGGAGACGGAGGCACCGAGGAGCTTGACGAGGCTGCTGTGGTGACTCCGACAGATGATGGCGAGGTGGCGGCTAAGCTCCGGGAGGTCGATTTGTTGGCGAAAGTTGCGGCGAGAAACAAGCATCACGGCGGCAGATTAGGCAACACCAGGACAAGGAAGAGAGGTGTGGTAGAGAATGATGTACAGGAGTTTAGAGGGCAAGTATGTCATTTGTAACTAAATCAGCGCAAATCTCCTCTGGAAAGCGAGATGAGAAAAAGAGCCTCATCCCGCAAATCATCGCAATTCTTCGCTCTCAAATCAGCGCAAAGGAACAACTTCTTAAGCTAAATTCCTCGCTCGCAAATCTCTGTAAACAATAAAATCGCTTGAAACGAACACAGCGTTAGAGTGTGTTTACTTTGGTGGATGAATTTAAGAAAAAAAGGAGTAGATGAATTTGATAGTAACTTGAGTGTGTTTTTTTAAGTGATTAGGAGGTGACTTAGACTGTTCATTTTAGAAGATGGATTTGAGGGAGAGAAAGTGGATAAATTTGGGAGCTTTAAGAGTGAGTTGATTGTAATTTTTTTTTAAAAGATTTAGAAGTGAGTGAGAGTAGACTTGAAAGTAAAGTTTGTAAAAATCAGTGTAGGATTTGATTCATGTGACAGATAAAAAAATCGTTTAATTGATAGAAATTGAAAATTACCAAAATCTTCTTAATAGTAAAAATATTACAAATAATAGTTGTTCATATAATATATATATATATATATATATATATATATATATATATATATATAAATATAATTGTAAAAATTATTATAAAGAGAAAACAAAATAAAAATTAATTTTTAAAATGCAAAAAAATATATATTTAAGTAAAGTGAAATAAATATTTTTAAAATATAATATTTTGGAATCGAATATGCAGAGCTATGTTAGGTTATAGTGAGTCTCGTAATGGAATACCAGGTCTTCATGACTTTGTACACGAGTTGGAATCGAATCCACTTTCATTGGAATCAAATCCATATATATCTCTCTGGAATCGAATCCATTTTTCCCTGAAACCGAATCCACCTCTCCCTGTATTCGGATATGCAAACTTCTTCAGTGAAATGGAATGAGGGCAAAGTGGATATTTCACTCATAATCCACTCAAATTTTATGTCTTTACTGAAGATGGATAATACTCTTCATCTTGCAAATTCATCGTCATCCATCACTCCTAATTGGTTCAAGCGAACAACACTTTCATTCACAATCCATCTCTCCCAATTCTCGTGTACAGTGACATTCACTCATCCGAACACAACATTAGAGCAATTTTGGAGGTAAAATTTGTGTATAAATTTGATAGATATGACACATAATTTTTTTTTAATTGATAGAAAATAAAGATTACCAAAATACCCTTAGTTGTAAAAGTGATATAAAATAATATTTATTAATAATCTAAATATTTGTTAAAATTTTTATAAGAGTAAAAAAAAAATCAAAATTAATTAGGAAAATAAAATAAATTTGTATTTAAATAAAGTGAATAATCATGAATAAAATTTTAATTTTTTAAAAATATAATATTCGGAAAAATTATTACAAGAAGAAATAAAATAAAAAGTAGGGTTATATATGTTTTTAGTCTCTATACTTTGGAGCGATTTTGATTTTAGTCAATTTTCAAATTAAGGTACAATTTAGTCCTTCAACTTTATAAAACTCTGGTTTTAATCATTTTTATCAATTTTTTTTTTAACTTTATTGGTTGTTTCAACCGCGTTTCTCAGTTAACATTTAAGCAAAAATGCGTCAAACAGGGTAAACAATCCAAATGCTATAATGAAATGTGCTTGAAACAACAAATAAAGTTGGAAAAAATTTGGTAAAAATGACTAAAAGCAGAGTTTTCTAAAGTTGAAGGACTAAATTATTAGTTTAAAAATGGACTAAAACCAAAATTGCTCAAAAGTATAGGAACTAAAAAACATATTTAACCCTAAAAGATAATTATGAAAATAAAATAACTTTATATTTAAATAACGCTGAAGGGGATCTAGATACGTTGGTCCTAGATTCAGATATGTATCCCTTGGATTCGGATATAGCTTGACGTGGATCGGGATACATTCCCCTGGATTCGGATACAACTTCGTGTTCTTTATCTTCAACCTCACGCCATGGTCTTCGTCTTCAAACTTTGATTACCCATAATCGATTACTCCTCAAACTTTGATTGATAATTATCAAACGGGACGAGGACAAATATCTCAATTAATCAGAATCACTCCAAATCCTAACACTTGATGATTCAAAAAGGGATATATCTCACAAATCTACGCGTTTCCCTTCTCTTTAAATCCCTGCAACATGCAAATTCGAGTTTTTCCCTCCTCTTAAATCCCTACAAGTGAACGTGACTTTGTTACATGATCCATCTACACAAATCATGCTAAACAATACATTCTTCACAAACAAACACAACCTTAGTGTTATTTTATAATAAAAACGGAATCACACATCAGTTAATCGTGTAATTGAATCAAAGGTTTTAACAAGATGAAACTCATATTTTGATTTGGAAAACAATACCAAATTATTTATAAAAATTGTATTTAAGTTTTTTTTTTTATATTTTAAATGAAATTGTTTAGTGTTGGAGGGAAAGTTGATTTAAGTAATTCATATAATTTAACGTCATGAGTGTCATGGTAAATTAACATGAAATATCTTATCATATTACATTGTTTAAAACTAATTTTTATGCAAAATAATTCATTTTCATATTTATGTTATTTTTTTTTTTATGTTTCAGCCTCAACAACCGCTTTTGAATTACACAGTGGAGGCTATTGGGACACTTTCTTGTACAAATGATGGCATATATCTTGTTGGAGGAGCTTTATCTGGATATGTTTATCTATGGGATGTATGCATCAGCACATTAAAAGCTAATTATTTCCTTAGTTAGCGACTCTGAGTTCATCGATCTATGTTTTTATTCGTATCATGTGCATATTACGCATATATTAATTTTGGCTTAAATCAATTGAACTTTGCCAAATTTTGGTCATAACGTTTACTCATACAAACATTCATTTGAGAATGCTGATATTATTCACCGAAAGCATCAAATACTTGATATTCTAAAATCCTAACATGTTTATTGTGAGTTACAGGTGACCAGTGGAAAATTGTTGAAGACTTGGAGGGCTCATAATAAATGTTTAAACTGCATGTTATTTTCATTTGACAATTCTCTTCTCATTTCTAGCTCAGATGATGGAATGATTTGTGTTTGGTCCATGATTAGGTAAAAGACTGAATTTGTTTTTCCTACTCACAAATGTATGTAATGGAATATATGTTTATATTGATGCATTTGTTGTGTTTGATTAAATGCAAGTTTGTTAGACATAGAAGAAACGAGAAGTTCGCCGCCTCCATTACATTATTTGTCAGGACATATATCCTCCATAACAGGTCTTTTAACTGCACCAAATAGTTACTACTCGATTTTAATATCAAGTTCCCTTGATGGCACGTGCAAGGTGATGGATCTATATATTTTTACTGTTACTTCTACAAATTATAAGAGCTTGTATATTAAGATGCTATTTTTCATTTGCTATAGGTTTGGGATTTTATCTCAGGAAAGCATATGCAAACTCAAGTTTATCCTTTTGCCATAACTTCCATTGCCCTTCACCAAAGAGAAAATCTTTTGTTTTGCGGAACAGAAAAAGGAATAATATTTGTCGAGAAGCTCGATGTTGGTGGTGGAGAAGGTCCTTTTCTTGTCATTAAAGGGCAGCCACTTGAACTGAAAGGACACAGGTAACATATACATGTTGCATCATTTATTGAGGATATAACTTCACCCCAAAACATGAGATTATGTATTAACTGCTAACAAAAGTATTCATTTTTTTTAATGATTGGTGACTTGTCATTGCATGGATATTTATGAAAACACATGTAAATTTCAAGATATTGAAGTTACTTATGATCTAACAAAATTCCATGTAAGTGTTAGAATGTTTCAAATACCTTGTTTTAAAACCAAACCACTTAGTATTATATGTCAACCTCTTCTCAAGAGGTCAAATTTTCATCCTAACTTTCAAACCTTTACTAATATCTCAATTTGTCAATTGTGTAGTGGGCTCATCACATAATAAGGTTAAATATAACTAACTTAAAAATTTGTCAATTGTGTAGTGGAGCCATTACTGCCTTAACCTCATCTCGATCATTCCTAATATCTGCCTCTGAAGATTGTTCGATTTGCCTTTGGGACATCTTCAGTTGGGAAATCACTCGAAGGTTTAGTCTCCAAAAAGGTAATTACCAATCCAATTATATATTTATTTTATACATTTTATGGTAGAAATTTAATAGTCAGTTTAACATTTGTAAATCATTTGTTGGGGCAAAATAATGTTTCAAAGACCATCCAATATCCATTTGCTCAAATGGCAGCTTGTAGAACCCTTGCAAGTGATGGTTAATATTTCAAAAGCAAGTCATAAAATGCAAAGATTGAGTTGATTATTTTATTAACAGCAGGGAAAGTAACCAATCTTGTGGTGGTTTCACGATCTTCGTTACTTTCTACATCAAAAAACAGGAGAGTCTCGAATGAATATATTATTTCTCCACTTGACAAGTATCCGCAAATGTCCGACTCAATCAAGGGAACTCTCCATTCCTCATTATATAGAGGAAATCAAACCTGCAGTGATTTGAAATGTTCTGAATTATTGAAACAGAAGATTTTTGATACACAGGTTTTCTCTCTTTTCCTAAACAACTTCCATTTATTAACATGATATAATTCTTTTATATGACACATACTAGTCTAATTAACATTTTCTCTTTGTAACTTACACGTGAATAAGTAAATGGTAATCAAAATGACTTGAGCCCTTGTAACTCGCGTGAAAAAAAGAAAACCAAAATATTTGTAAGGTGTTTTGGATGCATATGCATGTTTTCAATAAATGGTGTTGTTTTTCATTGTCATTTCTTTTGGCAGAAAGTAGATGTACCAACCATCACAACCTTGCAAATGAGAGTGGAAGCAAGTGTAAAGAATCATGTATGGGCAACAAACATGACAAAACATGTCATGGTGATAAACAAACAGTTGAAGTCAACACTATTAGGCATGATGCAACATAGATTGTTTCGTCCAAACAACAACAACAACTTGCGAAAAACTAGTAGAAAGAAACCCAAAATTTAGAGTTTGGTGTAAGAAGATGGAAATCAAATACATTGCTCAAGCTATGCTTTAGTGGAAATGAACTTAAGGTTTTATCTCCAAAATTGTATAAGTAGATGCTCGCTATTAATTGCTTATGCTAAAAATGTGTTACTACTAGTATCATTGTTCGTTCTTTTATCCGTCATTCTAATTATGTTTCTATTTGGAATTCTAATTATTTTATACCAACTTTGTAGTTGAATTGTTATTAAATCATGGTTAGCCATTAATAATAGAATTTCATGTTAAGTTTGTATCAATCTTAGGACCCATTTTTAAATGAGAGCTTCATAGATAACCAAGTTCAATAAGAAAAACACTAACTACACAACAAGTGGTCGTCAACTTGGAAGGTTTGATGTGTTAAATACATTTATTTTTAGCCCAAAAAAAGTTAAGACCAGTTAGCCATAATTGAAAACATAATTTGAACAAATATCACTGAGAGGTGAGTCTTTTATTAGTTTTTTATTAGTGTTTTAAGTGAGAGCTTCATAAAACAACTTTTTCTTTTTTTATAAATCTAGATTCACAATGATAGATTTAAAAATAAGTAAATATCAAATAAATAGTTAAATCATAGAATTGTGTCCAACATGTAGAGGGACAAACATAAATATTAAAAAATAAAATAAAGAAGTGATATGTATTTTGAAATTTTATGTGATAATAAAATAACAATAAAAACATATAAAAGGTTATGTTGGAAATAAATGAGTACTCATGCATTCCATTAAAAGCATGATCTAATGTCTTTTTTTTTTCTTTTAATTTATACTTGTTGATTTAATAACTTGTTACTACACTTTTTACTATACTATATTTTTACAAAATTATTTTTGTTGGAATAATTATCTTATACTAACTTTTTTTTTTGTACAATTTATTTTGGTTGTGAGGTTGATGTTAATTGTTTACTATGTTACTTATGTCTTAAGATATGAATGTTCATTTTTGTCTTAAAGTTTCGTGCGATGAAACTAAAAAATTACATGTAGAATGTATTTCGATGTCAAAGGAAATAAAAATTTTCTTTGTCTTAAATCTTTATTTATAATTTTCAAAATACACTTCAGATTAATTATGATGTAAATGTTGATAATTACATTTTGTTTTAAACTAATTAATGTTAGCAATAATTTTTTAAAACTCAAACTTTCGATCTACTAGTGATAGATGAGCATTCAATCACTTGTCTATAACTAATCAGTCATCCAATATATAATTCAAATTCACTATAAACATATTGCATAAAACAAATGAAAATCTAGCTATGACTATAAATAATCTATTACGTGTTGAATGAATGAATTAGATTAAATTGAAGAATGGTAGTGTACATGGTGTTTATCCTGCCTATCGATTTCTTAACATTTGTATGAGCTTAACCTAAGTAACTGAGATTGCAGACAAGGCAAAATCAACACTTAAACATAATTAAGTAAGGACTAAAGGTAAAATACAATTTAAATCACGATTAAACAAAACTTGAGCCTCCCTGATCATATACTAGATCCAAAAAAGAGTGCTATAAATAGGTGAGTCTATCAGGTAGTTTCTATCATAAATTGAAATTGGACTATAATATTTTAATAATTTTTTGACGATAAATTATGTGTCATTATTTTATTAGGATTAATGGTTATAAAAAAGTTATCAAAACAAAAATTGTTAAAAATGTATTTTCATTAAAATTACCGTTTCAAAAATGAGTATTTTTAAACTCTAAGTTAAGGGTCAGAATAATTTTACACGTACCCAAAATCAAAAGCCAAGAACAACCAATCAAGAAGACGAAAGCACAAGAGTAATCCGACACTAACAATGTATGATCTATTTATCTTGCAAGAACATTTATTGTATTTGAAAATTAAAACAATATTTTTTTATATCTACGCATTAAATTATTTACACGAAAAATTATATTAATTAATTATATCTAAAGACACAATTAATTATGTGATAAAACTAAATTATATCATAAATATTTTATTAATATTTATTTAATTGCATTAATAATCAGTTATACTAATAATAATTATTTTTTTATATAATTAATCATTTCATATAACTAACATTTTATTGATATTTATAGTTATATTACAACAAATTAAATAACTAAAATAGAATATAAAATAATTTAGATGCCAGTACCATGGAGTAATTTATATTACCTTGTTTTATTTATTCAACTTTTCTAATAACTTTTATTTTACTTTAAAATTTATTTCAATATTTAAACATTTAACCGTATTCATTTTTTCGACAAAGTTACTTTGATTATTTTTAAACATACTAATTAAAGAAAATATGTAAGCAGAGGAATCGGACAATTAACAATTTACTTATTTATTTATAATTTATATTTTTGATCGAAATGATCTCATTTCTTACATTTTCTTTTTCGTTTTTTCTTTCATTCCCTAACGATCCCTTCACCAGGTCCAATTAACCTAATGATTTTTTTAATAAATATTTTAAACCTAGTCAATTATTTTAACCTTACAAAAAGAGGTCTGACATAAAGCTGCGTCAGTGTTAATGTGACTGGAAACCCTTCTTTGGTGCGGAACGCAGCTCAAACTAACACAGTACACTCTCATATCATAGTTCACTCCATCACTCACCCAACCTGTGTTGTGCAACAATGGCTCAGTTGAAAGCTTGTTCTCCTTCCTCTTCAATCCCTGTAACTGCTCCTTCACTACACACAACAGGTGCCCTTTGTGTGATTTTCTTTCTTTTTCATTTCATTTCCTACCTCTGCATCGCTCTCTTTGATTAATACTTTTTAACCATGATATCGAAACCCCCCACTTTTATATGCTAAGATATTTTGGTTTGAGCAATTACCCTTCATTCGTTTTCATTGACATTGTAAGGATTCTTTGGTTTAGAGGATTTGCCGCACCAAAGGAAGGAAATCATTAATTCATTTTGTGTTTGCCTAAAAGTTCTCCATTTTATCGTTCTTTTCGTTGATCTCTATTTTGCAGGGAGCCTCCTGTATCATCAGCTTTGGAAGGCAAAGACTTCGTCATTCAAAGAGGTGTTTCTTTAAAGCTAAAACTTCAATGTTTACGAACGTATGCATTTGCATTTCCCTTTATATTTGTGTTTTTCTGGGTGCTAAAAGTATCTTGGGTTTCTGTCTTGCATCTAGTTGGGGTTAAGAACAAGTGTTGGTGCCAAGAAACTTCAAGGTGAGATTATTTTGTATCTACTTTAGCTCCATTTTCCATCTGGATGCATTACCTTTATTCACTTGATTTGTAAACTCTGCTTTTAAGAGCATATCTAAGTGGTGAATTAGCAAAACCAACGCAATATCGAGGGCTTGGGGTCTGGCCTTACTGTTGTCAACTCTGTAAGCAGGGCTGTCACTGGTGCTGGGATTCGAGATTGTGGTGTGGGTCATTTCGTATGTTTTAGTGACTTCTTTCTACTGATTTGGGCAGGGTAAAGGGCAGTTGTGCTTAACTCACCCCTGGGTTAGATATAAAAATATGGCTTAGCCTTAGTCTATTGGAGAACTGAGTACCTATAAGGTCTCTAAGTACTATGATGCAGATTGGACATGTTCTATTATTGATAGACGATCTATTACTGGATATTGTGTTTTCTTTGGAGGAAACATTATTTCATGAAAAAATAAGAAATAAAATGTAGTGGCCCGATCGGCTAATAAAGCTGAATATAGGGCAATGGCGTCCCTCATGTTTGTTAACGTTTGAACTTATATGGATGAAGCAGTTTCTTAAGAGCTTAACTTCTTTCCAGACTATGAAGATGTATTGTGATAATCAAGCTGTACTTCATATCGCATCAAATCTAGTGTTTAACTTGAGAACTAAACATATCAAAATTTATTGTCATTTTGTTCGTGAAAAGTTGTTGACAAAAGAAATATGTAATGAGTTTTTTGGATCAAATGACTAACTCACAGATAAACAGATGTGTTGGGAAATCTTATTCTTACTCTACCTAGTTTTGTGCCTAGTAGTCTAGGACAATCCCTTGGTCTTGCATCTACATATTGTATCAACTCTTTATCAATATAAATAGAAGAACATGCGAAGGGTCCTTTAAGCCCTCTAAACATATATTTTCCCTGTTTGAATCTCAAGTATTTTAAAATTACCAAAACTCTGTCACAATAGCAATAGACAAATAAGTTTCTGGAGGGGTAATTTGTGGTTTCTTGGAATATGGATGATTTGTGTTGAAAACACGAGGTCATTTGAGGCACCTCAATTTTGTTGCTTGAAATGCTGATTTCGATCTATTTGATATCTAAATTCAGTGTCTGTAGTAATATTAAAAAAATTCTTGACATGCAGTCATTAAAGCAGCTGCTCGCAGTGATACAGAGGTAGTTTCTGAAACCGTGAAGGGTGGCCTACGTGGAAAATTGAATAAGGTGGTGCTGGCCTACAGTGGTGGCTTAGACACATCAGTCATTGTTCCATGGCTCAGGTATAGATGTTGCTCATCCTTTTTTTCCCATTTTTCTACTAGGCTTCTGTTGCAAGTTTGCAATATTGGATTTTTCCGCCACTTTTGTTTCATATTTTGAAATCTAAATGACAAATACTAATCGATTTAGAGCTCAAGCTGTTTTTATTGCTGATTTTTCTTTAAACAAGAATGTTTGAATTTTTCTTAGAATGTCGAAACCGAAATCAGAGACCCTTTATGAAATTGTATTGATGATTTTTTAACTAAAAGCTACAGTAGTTTCTTGGTAAACCATGGGAGCTAAATTGATGATTCCTATTTCTGGCAATGTACCTGTTTCGTTGTATTCTTGTTTTAATATATTATTTAATTATTTTGGTGTTGCAGGGAGAATTATGGTTGTGAAGTTGTTTGCTTCACTGCTGATGTTGGCCAGGTATGTTGCGAGTTTTACAATTATTTTTGTAGTGAATATAGTTGTTGTGAAAAATTGTGTTACTAGAGAAGGTGTTTTAAGATTTTAAGCTTCAGACTAGTGAAATTGTTCTATCCGAATTGTTATTCAAATGCTGCATTTGCATGTCGTTACAACACTACAATTTATAGGGTATAAAAGAATTGGATGGTTTAGAACAGAAAGCCAAAGCCAGTGGGGCCTGTCAATTAGTGGTTAAAGACTTGAAGGAGGAATTTGTTAAAGATTATATATTTCCTTGCCTACGTGCTGGTGCAGTTTATGAGAGGAAGTATTTGCTTGGTACCTCAATGGCTCGCCCTGTAATTGCGAAGGTACTTTTGCTTGAAAGTTTGGCATATCGATCATTTTTGGTAGTCATTTCTCTGTTAGCTCTAGTGCAGTACTTACTCTGTATATTAAAGAAGAGTCGATTACAGTGGAATGCACTCATCTTCCTCCGTATATATATTGATTGATACCTGCTGATTGATAGGCCATGGTTGATGTTGCCAAAGAAGTTGGAGCTGATGCCGTTTCTCATGGGTGTACAGGAAAAGGAAATGATCAGGCAAGTCTTAATATTTGGCTCACAACACTGATTCATGTCATTTTCTTTAGTCTAATACATTTCTATATACACTTTTAGGTTCGATTTGAGCTCACTTTCTTTGCTCTGAACCCCAAGCTAAATGTCGTTGCTCCGTGGAGGGAGTGGGATATTACAGGGAGAGAAGATGCTATTGAGTATGCTAAAAAGCATAATATACCTGTTCCTGTGACAAAGAAATCCATATATAGCAGGGATAGGAATCTCTGGCACCTTAGCCACGAGGTATGCTAAAAACTACTTGGAAATGAAATGTCATGTTGCTGTTTTCTGATATATATGATATATGTGACATTGAAGGGAGATATTTTGGAAGACCCAGCTAATGAACCCAAGAAGGACATGTATATGATGTCTGTAGACCCTGAAGATGCTCCTGATCAAGCAGAGTAAGCTTGTTTCTTGTGATTTCACTTTATATTTAGCCTCCAAGTTACTTTTATACTGTAATTTTTGAAAGAACACATCACTTGTTTTACAGATATGTTGAGATTGGTATAGAAGCAGGGCTTCCCATTTCAGTCAATGGGAAGAGGCTTTCACCAGCATCATTACTTGCTGAGCTCAATGAGATTGGTGGAAGGCATGGAATTGGCCGGATTGACATGGTTGAGAATCGGCTTGTGGGTATGAAGAGCCGTGGAGTTTATGAAACTCCTGGAGGAACCATTCTGTTTGCAGCTGCGCGTGAGTTGGAGTTTTTGACACTTGATCGAGAAACAATCCAAGTGAAAGATTCATTAGCCCTTAAATATGCAGAGTTAGTGTATGCTGGCAGATGGTTTGATCCTCTTAGGGAATCCATGGATGCCTTTATGCAGAAGATCACAGAGACCACAACAGGTTCTGTGACTTTGAAGTTGTACAAAGGTTCTGTTACTGTAACCAGTCGTACAAGTCCCTTTAGCCTCTATAGGCAAGACATCTCATCATTTGAAAGTAGCCAGATATATGATCAAGCTGATGCTGCTGGCTTCATCCGTCTTTATGGTCTCCCAATGAGAGTTCGAGCAATGCTTGAGCAGGGCATCTAAGTGTTAATTTAATTTCAAAATGTTCTTGATCTTCTTGTTTAAAAATGTGGATTGAAGTTAGAGAGTGCTGGGGATGTTTATCAGGTCTCTAGATTTTTAATAAAATGATAGAATTTAACTTTCATCCTGAATTCAAATCAGATTTTCAGAAGTCTGTTTGCTTTGACTATGATTGTTATCAGTGGTGCAATTTGCAGCAACAGTAGTAGTATAGATAGAAACAAATAATGTTTCTATTTATATAACCTCAAATGTACAAATAATAGATAGATTTGAGATCCCTCTTACATTTTTGCATTGCAACTTGTAAGAAGCCAGTACACTTACTGGTTCATTCTCTTTTGGGCTATAATAATTTTTTCTAATCGCTTTTGAGCAACTTCTAGTGATGTTTTTGTATTCTAAAACTAAAATTTGTGAGCGTTGGAGATGGAAAACTGGTTTCTTGTACAGAACTTTTAATGGAAGAAAGGTTTGTGCGCTATAATAATTTACATGTTTTTTATTTTTAATGTTATTTTTATTTATACTATATTGTAAAATTGTTTTTTATTTTGTGATAAGAAATTCTGAGAATATCTAGACAACAGTTGTCGACAAAAAAGTTATTATCCCACTTTTCTCTTTTCTTCTTCACAGTCTTGTTTTATTCCTGTTAAAATAATTGTAAACATGTTTCTCTTTACTTTTCATGATTTCGTTTTATATGCGCAAAGTGTTCGAAAAATAAAAGGAAAGAAAAAATAAGACAAAAGCTGAATAGATTAGATATAGTCCATAAAGTTGATAAGATAATGTTTTTACTTAGAAAAAATAAAGAAAAGAAAATAAAATATTCGTGAAATGACAAATATTCCAAGTCAAATAATAAAAATCACCTTTGATATTTAGTAGAAATCATATTTAGATAACACTTGTTGTATACATATATCTTTTTTGTTTAATCCCATATTCAAACTTTTGTTGTAGTCCTTACTAATTTTTCTACATTTACGTAGTACAATATAAAATACTATAAAAAATACAGTAAAAGTATACAAACATAAAAGGTTGATACACAGTATTTTTTATAATTAATCATTTTATTATTAAAAGTTGTTACTAAAATATATTTCACATAATTATTTTTTTATTACTTATCTTTGATTCATACATGTTTAAAAGTAAATTATAAAACTAAAAATACTATTGTTTATTACACTTAATATTCATATTTTCCTTTTTTCTGGCTTTTGAAAAGTTGATAATTGTGACAAAAAGTCATTTGGTAAGAAATGATATTTTTTGGTTCTTAGTGCACTCAAATCTTGGCATATAATTATTAGTTTTAATTAGGAATTTATATTTTATATCTAGATCCATTATAAGTACAATTATGTAACTTACATCACCTACACTACAGTTCAGCTCCTCCTTGTACGATGGTCTAACTTTTGTTTTTGTTCTTTCTTGTCTTTTGATGCATCGAGAAATTAATTTTTTCCATTTATTTTTTTTCATGTTCTCTCTTTTAGTTTATTTTAATGTTTAAGAAAAATATTTAATTTACGTAAATTAAAAAAGTTCGTTAATAAGCACGGGATTTTGTTTCCAATAATTTTTATCAAAACTATTATATGATAATAAATATAAAAGAGAATTAATGAAAATAAAACTTTGATTAAAGAAATGTATTTCAAGAATAGTCTCATTAAATAAAATAAAGTAAATTTAAATTCATCTAAATTTAAAACTGTAAATGTTTTATTTATATTCAAAATCAAAGTATTGAGATATATAGGACAAAGGGCTCTTCTCTTTCTGTTACATACATTGTTTTATACACTATCAGGGGTTGTCCTTGTGAAGTGCTGTGTTTTGTAACAATGGCTGAGATGAATGCATCTCCTGTTACTGCTCCTTCCCTTCACACCAAAGGTTTTTCGTGAATTTCTTTCTTTTCCCAATTTCAAAATTGTTACTTGACACGCAGCAATTGAAGCAAGTGCAGGTGGTGGCCTGCGTGGAAAATTGAATAAGGTGGTGCTGGCTTACAGTGGTGGATTAGATACATCAGTCATTGTTCCATGGCTCAGGTATATATAATTATTTCTTTTTTTTTCTTTCCCCCATTTTTCTATTACAATCACTGATTTCGAATAAAAACAAAAGTTAAATTTTTGTATTAGAATGTCTAAATGGAGATCAAAGAACATTGGAGAATGTGCAGATGATCTTTTGGGTTTTTAACTAAGCTTCAGTTTTGTAGTAAAGCAGGGGACTGAAATTAATGATTCGTCTCCATGCCAATTTACCTTTTAGTTTGTATCTTATTATTATTATTATTATTATTATTATTATTATTATTATAATATCTTTTTTTATTGATCTTGTTGTTGCAGAGAAAATTATGGTTGTGAAGTCGTTTGTTTCACTGCTGATGTTGGCCAAGTATGTTGTGACTTGTGAGATTTTGTATTCATCTTTTGTAATCATGATTGTTGCTGTGTAAAACTGTTATTATAAAAGGTGTTTTTTTTAAGATTTTACACTTTTGATTTGGGGAGTTTCTTTACCCAATTTGTTATTTAATTGCTGCATGCATGTCTTAAAAAAGCTAAGTTTCATAGGGTATAAAAGAATTGGAAGGTTTAGAAGAGAAAGCCAAAGCCAGCGGGGCTTGTCAATTGGTGGTAAAAGACTTGCAGGAGGAATTTGTAAAAGATTATGTGTTTCCTTGCCTGCGTGCTGGTGCAGTTTACGAGAGGAAGTATTTGCTAGGGACCTCAATGGCGCGACCTGTAATTGCAAAGGTATTTCTACTTGAATTATGTTCATATTCGTTGGGAAAGGCACGTCCTTCTGTTAACTCTCTGTGCAGTGTTCATTATTTTTGTACTGAAGAAGAATCATAATAATGATAGTGGAATGAACCTATCTTTCTTCTGCTTTATATGAAAATATATTGATTGATACCTTCTGACTGATAGGCCATGGTTGATGTTGCCAAAGAAGTTGGAGCTGATGCCGTTTCCCATGGGTGTACAGGAAAAGGAAATGATCAAGCAAGTCTTAATATTTGGCTCAAAACACTGATTCATGTCAATTGCTTTATTCTAACACATTTCTATATAAACTTTTAGGTTCGATTTGAGCTCACTTTCTTTGCTCTGAACCCCAAGCTAAATGTCGTTGCTCCATGGAGGGAGTGGGATATAACAGGGAGAGAAGATGCTATTGAGTATGCTAAAAAGCATAATATACCTGTTCCTGTGACAAAGAAATCCATATATAGCAGGGATAGGAATCTCTGGCACCTTAGCCACGAGGTATGCTAAAAAACTACTTGGAAATGAAATGTCATGTTGCTGTTTTCTGATATATATGATATATGTGACATTGAAGGGAGATATTTTGGAAGACCCAGCTAATGAACCCAAGAAGGACATGTACATGATGTCTGTAGACCCTGAAGATGCTCCTGATCAAGCAGAGTAAGTTTGTTTGTGATTTCACTTTATATTTAGCCTCCGAGTTACTTTTATACTGTAATTTTTGAAAGAACACATTACTTGTTTTACAGATATGTTGAGATTGGTATAGAATCAGGGCTTCCCATTTCAGTCAATGGGAAGAGGCTTTCACCAGCATCATTACTTGCTGAGCTCAATGAGATTGGTGGAAGGCATGGAATTGGCCGGATTGACATGGTTGAGAATCGGCTTGTGGGTATGAAGAGCCGTGGAGTTTATGAAACTCCTGGAGGAACCATTCTGTTTGCAGCTGCGCGTGAGTTGGAGTTTTTGACACTTGATCGAGAAACAATCCAAGTGAAAGATTCATTAGCCCTTAAATATGCAGAGTTAGTGTATGCTGGCAGATGGTTTGATCCTCTTAGGGAATCCATGGATGCCTTTATGCAGAAGATCACAGAGACCACAACAGGTTCTGTGACTTTGAAGTTGTACAAAGGTTCTGTTAGTGTAACCAGTCGTACAAGTCCCTTTAGCCTCTATAGGCAAGACATCTCATCATTTGAAAGTGGCCAGATATATGATCAAGCTGATGCTGCTGGCTTCATCCGTCTTTATGGTCTCCCAATGAGAGTTCGAGCAATGCTTGAGCAGGGCATCTAAGTGTTAATTTAATTTCAATATGTTCTTGATTTCGTTTTCATTATCGAAGCTAGAGTACTATGGATTGTTAGTAAGATCCAAACCATAATAAATTCAAAGTCAGATATTTGTTTTCCAAAACTACTAGTAGTAAGAGTAACAGTAGAGAAGATTCCAAAAATAAAAATAAAATATTAGTACATAAGGAAAAAAACACTTCTATTTGTTCCAGTCCTACAAACATAAGATTGGATGGATCTCTTTTGTAATTTAGCATAGCAAATTATACACTTGAATAGATTTCTTTTGACATGAAATTTTCAGATCACTTTTTAGTGTTTGAAATGATGATAATCTCCGTATCTATATACGATGGTTAACCACCTTTACAAGTATATTTTTTTTTTCAATACCAATACTGATGATGTTTTAGCTTGTAATACCTCTTCAAATACAAACAAATTCAATCCAAGGTGGCACTTTTTCTTGCAGTGCCTTAGCACGGTTTCTGTTTTCCTCACGATCCCAAGCTTTGAAGTGCTCCCCCAGTGGTCTAAGTTTCGGTCTAGTTGGTAATCTTGTGTCAATGGATATCTTCTGGAGTTCAACTGCATTCTGAAGTATGTAGGTAGCTAATTCAACCTCACATGATGCTCCACAAAACCCAACCAATTCCAACTCCTTGAGACCGTGTTGACATTTCATTGTAATTTTTTGTTTTATTCTTAAAGGGGGTTTGGTATGCAGCATCTGGAGCATGAAAAAAAGTCAGATTCAAATACATAAGGATTCTAGCTTTTTAGCACTTGCTTGATGCACAACACAGAGTCAAAGGATATTCACCTTTAGTGTGAACTTCCACAGTGAAGGTGATGCCCTTAATAACAAAGCACAAGCACCAAGTGTGATTCCATCGTCACCACAGGCAACCAACTCCAAATGCTTGATATTTTTTAACTTGGGAAGTTGACCTAGCGAGCAAATCTGAAAATAAGACAGAAAAATGATACAACTCTGTGAAAGGAATGCAACTTGAAGAAAGGAATGATTATTAGTTAATAAAAAGGCTACCACTTCAGGTATGTTTTGTGTAATATCCAATATAAGTACTTCCAAATGTGGTAAAAAGCTTTCTCTAGTGAACTCCACAAAGGAGCCTCCAAATGTTGCTTCCAGAAGACTAGGAACACTCTTAAATTCTGTATCCAAATGGGGTCCGTAGTATTTGAATGACACCAAATTCTCAGCAAAAATTTCAAGTCTTAGCAGCTCCCAACATCTCATCAATTCTAGACTTTTCAGCTTGAGGGATGGACCTGAAACCTTCATAGTTTTTGGAACTACTGAGTCAACCAAGTTCAACGTTTCAAGTGATGGACAACAGCGCAGTAGATATTCTAGCATCTCCTCGGTCACAGTAATGCATTTCAGACGCAAAACATGCAAGGAATTAAAACTTTGCAGTTTAAACAAGTGCAACGGAAGAACATATTCAAATGTATTCCCAAAATACAGCTCAAGCTTTTGAACCTTCTTTTGAATGGCAAAGTGGACCCACTTATCAGTATCACACCCAGGACCCACATGAAACCAAAATTTTAATCCTTGTAGAGCTGAACCATTTAGTGAACTCAACAATTTATCGATCCATCTTGTATATGTTTGGCTTTCAGCATCATACATGATCTCCATTGCCATCTGCAAATGCCTTTTTTCTTCAGCCTTCTTAATGTCTTTTTTCATGTCTTTCATGATAGGTGAACCATCAAATTCCAAGGGTCCAGAAAAATATGTCCATAGATATCTCCATTTTCTTGAGAGAATGCTGGTCCTAGCAGCATCAGTTATTGGCAATTTTGACAAAATGGTTACAGGGATTCCATCTGGTAATTGGTTGATAAGATCTTCTTCATAACTTTCCTCACTGTTATCTTTTGTTCTTCGCTGTTTATAATCTCTGCTAACTGCATTTTGCATGATGGCTCCTGAACTAAATTACAAATTCATGGATCATCAATATAAGGAATAAAGAAATTGAATAATCAACATTGCAAAAGACTATTCGTCAAAAAGTAAAAGCCAGGGAAGTAAAATCAGGGAGCAAATGCACAAATGAATTTATCAATCTCCAAGGAAAGAAAATATCATGAATTTTGATAAACTATATAAGAAGAAATCCTATGTAAAAACACAAATGATGTAAATTTAATATTGTAACAAGTCTTTTGAATTGAACATTTGTTTTGAAAACTAAATGTATCCGATCATGGCTACCAACTTCACTGAAGAAACAAGAAATGAGAATAGATACCTCTTTCCCACGTTCTCTTCAAATTTTTGAATGAGACATACATTATATCATATTATGATTGGTTTTTCATGTTAATTTTAACAAACTGATCTTAGTAGGTTGGAACCCGTTTCATGTTCTTGCTTTATGATCACATGATTCTATTATTGGCATAAGAAGGAAGAGGCTTTACATCGCTCATTGTTAAACACTACTTTCTTGCTGAAAAATCTGATGCCACATCTTTCTCTTATACATGTTGACGTTTTCTAATTTAATTAAAAAACGACACGTCTCCTTTTTACAAGAATAGTAGTTGTCGCTCGTAAATTCTACTTCTTATTATACAATGATCCTGTCATATATTATTATACGGATGAAGCTATGATTTTGAATTACAACATCCATATATATGGTTGTTTATTCAGCTCTTTAAATCATTTTCGGCGAGTCTTATCTTCTACTTTCTACTTGAGAACTTCTATTAATTTTCTCTAATAAAAAACATGAAATGAGTTGTTTAAATGGGTCTGAAAATATATATTTTATCATTTAAAATATGCAAAACATTGTTAATATAAGCAACATCATTTCACACATTTAAATTAAATGTATAGAAACATATCCTATATTTCAATAATAATAAAAATATTAACAAGGTTTCTTAAAGTTAAACAACCGTGTTTAAAGGGAAAAAAAGTTGAATTAGTAAAACAAAACTAGTTACATAATATATGCACAATAATTATTGAAACTAATTAAGGATTCAGAGTTAACATATTACGTCAAAAGTTATAAAACATAGTAAATATATTATACAGCGTGAGTGTAAAAATCATTGTGTTAAATAATATTTATACCCGCATTTATATATTTTTAAATAATTGTGCCTTGATTTAAACCTATTTAATTAACCAAAAACAAAACTATTTAATTAATAAATATCTAATTAACTTTTATGATATACATTAAATTTTCGCTTGTTGCCTGGTAGTTATAGTTGGAATTGACGGTTAAGTCAACAATGCAAACTTTTCGAGTTCAAAGTACCGCAGATAAAATAAAGTATGCTTATTAGATGTTTTGATTACACTATTATATTAATACATTATCAAAGAATGATTTTAAAAATAATATATTATTTAATAGATACTATCCTATTAAAATTTTAAAATTGTATTATTATAAAAAGGTTTAGGTTAAAGGTTCAATTTATTGAATACTGTAATAGTATAATTGTTTCTATTAAAAATGTACTAAAATCAAGTTCCTATAATCACAGTAGAAAATAGGTAATTTGAGTAAAAAAAAATCTAGAAATTTATGGGCTCTCTTATATCTTTCTTCATAAAAGCTTCATTGATAATATTTTCAATCCATGTTCATTTAAGAAAATGGATTTCAAAAAGAATAAATGAATAAATTTTGAAGTAAAACTTATATCGTTTCTTTAAAAAAATTTAAGAAGAAGAGTTTGTCAAAAATTTGTAAATGATTTAATTAATATGGTAAATAAATAAAAAATTTATAGATTAAAATATCAAATTATTCTACATTTGTAAGAAAAATTAATACATTATTATAATTATTTATTATTACTGTTATTATATATATATATATATATATATATATATATATATATATATATATATGGGGTTTGCTAACTTGTCTACGTCTGTTTTTCAGTTGGTACATTTTAGTAATGTGTATCGGGTTTCAGTAGACAAAAATACCTTTATATTATGAATTCTAAGTTTTAAGGTTAAAGATATTTTAATAATTTTCATTATCAAAATTAAAAAAAAAACTCCCTCTTCCTCTCAACCCTTTCTCTTTCATCTCTTTCACTCAAACCTTTTCTCTCTCATCCCTACTCTAACCCCAATTGAAAAAATTCAGAAACATTTGTCTTATTTTAATAATTTCATTCTCAAAATTAAAAAAAGAAACCACAAACCCTTACTCACCTCCTTCATTCCTCTCAACCTTTTCTCCTTCATCTCTCTCACTCAAACATTTTCTCTATCATGTCTGCACTAGCCCCAACTAAAAAAACACTCATTATTAAATAAAATGGTTAAAGAAAAAAAATATACTTACATAAATAAAAAAAATTAAAGCACCTGATTTTTTCTTTATATAATTTTAAATAAAATTTCAAGATTTAGAATTTTTTATTGTTTGATTTTATCGTTGAGAATTTTATTGTATTTTGATTTGTTTTTTCTTTAGTAAAGGAAAACAAGTTAATGAATTTCTACCAAAAAAAATATTAAATGGTCATGGAACAATGTTAGTAGTAGTCTGAGAATGTACAAGAAGGATGCTCATAAGTCTTAGTGCAAGTTGTGCAAGTTGTGCCCGTTGGCTGTAATATATATAGTGAAGATAATGAAATTAAAGAGATTTTGAATGAACTTTTTTCGGAAGGTGAATATGTCAATGACTCAACTCTTTACAAAAGTAAATTGTTTAATAATGAGTGTTTTTTTAGTTGGGACTAATGTAGAGATGACAAAGAAAATGTTTGAGTGAGAGAGATGAAGGAGAAAGGGTTGAGAGGAATGAAGGAAATGAGTAAGGGTTTGAGGTTTATTTTTTTAGTTTTGAGAATGAAAATTATTAAAATAAGGCAAGTGTTTCTGATTTTTTTTCAATTGGAGCTAGAGTAGGGATGACTGAAAAAAGGTTGGAGTGAAAGAGATGAAAGAGAAAAGATTGAGAGGAATGAAAGGGGTAGGTAAGGGTTTCGGGGGTTTCTTTTTTTATTTGAGAATGAAAATTATTAAAATACCCTTAATCTTAAAATTTAAAATTCATAGTATAAGAGTATTTTTGTCTACTGAAACCCGGTATACATTACTAAAATGTACCAACTAAAAAACAGACATAAGTAAGTTAGGAAACCCATATATATATATATATATATATATATAAACCATTGCTAAGACACATTTATATATGGTATTGATTTCATAACTGATTTATTACTTACAAAATCACTCACACATAGAATCAATTTCATACTTAATTCTATCACTTACATATAATCGATTCTCTCACTTACATAAACTTCTTTACTTGTAAGAGTGTGTTTCACGGATTTTTCAGAAATAAATCATGCAACTGACATGGATAATATTGTTAAAAAACCAATTATCACTCACAAATTTCCTTGAAGAAGTCATTTCACAAATTTACTCTCACTCTCTTGCAAATCCGTGTAAATGTTAATACACACAATTCTACACCCAAAAATCTCTCAACACAGACCATTTTAAAAAAACACACCCTAAACCACTTGTATTATTTTCAATGAATAAAATAATCTTTAATTATATAGAGGTTCATATAATATTTTCCAATATTTTATGGTATAATGTAGAAATATACAATTTATGTAGCACGGAAATTCATGTTTGATTTTCACTTTCTTCAAAAACTAGTCAGACTAAATGACAGTCCTCCTAATAAAGAAAAAAATACCACACTTTAATAGTATTTAAAATTATTAAATTTTAAATATTAAAATTATTAAATTTTAAATATCATAAATTAATATAATTTTAATTTTAGCAACAACTTATTTTATCATAACGTTATTTAAATTCATTATAAAAATAAATTAACCTCTATAACTTCTCATTCAAACACAATTAAACTCTAAGAAAGCACTATTGATAAAAATGTTTTCTATTATTAAAAAACTGTTCAAATTAATAAATAAATAATTATAAGAATAACTTCATAAAATAATAATACATAATTAAACCATAACATCTTTTACTAACATTATTATGATAAATTAAGTTCTAATAATAATCTATTTCTACTTGCATAACGTTCTGTATAATCCTGAAAACGTTTCTTTCTCTCTCCTCACACCAGAATGATTCCATCCACACGTCATTTAAATGCCTCATCTTTAATTCCTTATATCTATTCTTACATTACTAAAATAAACAAAATTGTTTGTTTTATATGTCACAATTCAATGTGCCAAAAAATTAACGTGACAAATTTTGGCAGCCAAATTTTGTGTCCTATAATAGAACGAAACAATACAACTTTTTCTTTTTATGACGTTGACCCAATTTAAACATAACTCATACGTACAATATACTAATATAACATTTCACAAATCACAAATACTATCATTAATACAATATGTACACGATCCACTTCAAATATGAACACAATTTAAACTTGGCAATTGAAAACGAACAGTTGAGATATAAAAAATACTTTTTATAGAAAATAGCCTAAATGAATATTTTGAAAAGGGCTAGAAGGTTTGAAGATGTAATATACATTTTTATATTGGGTAAGTTGGGTGTATAAAATGAAAGAATAATTTTAATATTATTTATGTATTATTTTATAATTGATATGTGTGTTTATGATTATTATTAATAATTGTAATATAATTTTGAAACATAATAACAAGTAAATTATGTTAAAATATTTTAAAATGTTATTATAAAATATAAATAAACGATGTTAAAATTTCTAAAATATCATTATAAAATATAAATAAATAATGTTAAAATGTTCTAAAATATCATTATAAAATACAAAGAGGGAAAGGATAAGATTGAAAAAAGGCAACGTAGCCATCATCGTGTATCCACCGAGCCACCCACACGCGTCTTGCTCATTCGTGATCTCACAACCCAATTGGCAACATGCAGTTCCAGTTTTAAAACACGAAAAACATAAAATAATAATTCACTATTCCTTTGACCATAACATTAATATTATTCTCGAACTGTTTGACCTTTGAAGTCTCCTCTTATCTCTCTTTGGCTCCGCGTAAATCAGTAACTGTTGTGTTTTTCTTTTTCTTATTCTCTTCCCACAGTTTTGGCAGAGAATAAACGCGCCATTTACACAACGCCAAGCTTATATAAACCTGCCAGCAGAACAAACATTTCACGACAACAACTTTGTTTGATAGTTTGCTGAGAGGAATATTAATAATGATGAAGGGTGGTGAATACGAGCGGGTGCTGAGGTACTTGGACGAGGACGGTGATGGAAAGGTTTCAGCTTGTGAGTTGAGGAACAGAATAGGGATGATGGGTGGGGAGGTTGGGTTGAGAGAGGCGGAGATGGTGATTGCGGCGTTGGATTCTGACGGTGATGGGTTTCTTTGTTTGGAGGATTTGGTGAAGATGATGGAGGGAGTGGAAGAGGAAGAGAAGGTGAAGGATTTGAGGGAAGCTTTTGATTTGTACGACAGGGAACGCTGTGGCTTCATCACCCCCAAAGCCTTGAAGAGGATGCTCAAGAAGTTGGGTGAATCCAAATCCATGGATCAGTGCAGAGCCATGATTTCTCGCTTTGATTTGAATGGAGATGGCATGCTTAGCTTTGAAGAGTTCAGAGTTATGATGAACTAATAAATATGATCCTTCTACATTCATTCGAATAGCTCATTTATTTCTTTGTACATTCTGTCTAATCCTAATTCATTCCATTTTGTTTCTTCATTCATCCATACAAAATGTAATTCAATGATTTTTCTTCTTTGTTGTGTTAACCATGCGTTTGATTCTTGTGATTCTATAGTACTTTTAACTGTTATCCTTCAAAATACATTATTTTTTTTTTAATTTTTACGAATATATGTTATATTTTGTTTGTAATCTGATAAAAGTATATTTAGTCCTTATTTTTTAATTAATACTGATTAAAAATTGGTTGATAACTAAATATTCAATTTATGATAAATGTTTATCCGATTTAATTAAGGATAGAAATACCACAGTTGAGTGCTTAATATATAAAAAAGAAAACAACATTAGTAATCTAATTGTAAATTTATGTAAGGTAAAAAATAAGAAAATTCAATAATATTATTACTTTGCAAACTTATTGACATGAAGGGACGAATTCACATCTAGAAATTACTTTGTTTGGTATTTTGAATGTCAAAGAATTGAAATTTGTGAAGAATTGTTGGGTCAAATGTGAAGGAAAATTAAAAGTTTAGAATTATTGTGAGATAAGATGGAAATAGTCATAGCTGTATGATCAAAATCATAAGTATGGTAGTGTTGTTTTCCAACAAAATGTTAGATGTAAATGGGTGACAAAGACACAAAGTTATATAAGAGAATTATTTATTTTAACAATATTTTTTTAACAACTTTTTAATAACATTTATCGGATAATTTATGATTAATATGTTTCAACTAGCTTTATAAATATAAATTTAAATAGATTAATAAAGTAATGACACGTAACCATTGTAAAAAATTATTAAAAAAATGTTAAAATATCAAAATTCTTGTGATAAACAAAAGTTGATATATAAAAAATAAATATAGTTCAAAGTGATCCATTAAAAAATTTGATGATGACTTTTCTAAGGCCATATACATTGAAGGCTGGAGTAAGAAAAGAGACTAATTCAATTTTTTTAATTAATTTATCAACTTTTTCGATGGATTTAGTTGAAAGTCGGTTTTGTAATTTAAACATACCATGCACTAAAATTATTCACCAGATTTCCGATACAACTCACCTATCTGATAAGATTTTCAAAAATATGTTGTAAGGGTGAAAGATCTCAAGCATATGTTTCAATTTGTAAGGTTGAAACATTAAAATCAAAATTTGATAATGATGAAATCACTTTCTCAATTCGTCGATCCTAATTGATCCTTATTCTATCATCATCTCATGATATTATCTGATTAAGAAAAGAACGAAAACCAACTTTATAAAAATTATAAGGAAGAAAAGATATATTTAAAAGAATAATAAATTTTATAAATAAACAACTAAATAATTAAAACTATAATTTACACATTTGTTATAATTTAAAAATTTAACATTTATTCGTTTAAAATAATCTTTACTTAAAAAAAACGATCTCACAATTCCATTATCTTAAAATTTACCTTTGTAATTATTTTGTAAGAATTTTCTTAAAGTTCAAATTTATAAAAGAAAAGATAGAGGAATTTGGATTGTTTTTCATTGCTGTTCTTCGTTTTCCGTTGTGTTTTCAAAATGTTTGATGAATACTGTTCAAAATAGACTCATGGATACTGTGACGTTTTAACAAATAAGTTTAAATTTTAGATTTAAAACTTGGAAAATGATATTTCAACATCAATCTTTTCATATCATTTTGATACTGTACACGTGTCAAAATATGGTCGGATGATTTTAAATTAAAAAAAAAAATTTAATTTTTTTCTTCTAAATATTTTTTTTTAAATTTTTTTTAATTTGAAATGATCCAATCACTTATATGTGTGCAGCCACAAAATTAAAATATCATTTTCGTTAAAACTGTATAGATTCAATAATTTAAGTAAAAAAATTATTATGAAAATATGAAAAGAAGAAATATCACCTATAAAAGAGGGACAGAGAGAAAAGTAACAGTGGGGTGAAGTTGTTGCGAGCCGTGATAGATGGCGCAAAAGCATACGTATATAATAGCGTTAGAAGAGAAAGGCGCAGTGGACTCATCATGGAAACCAAACGCATTCCAATGGATATGGTCATAGATTCTGTCTCCGGTGCGCACTTCTCCGGTTGGCAACCTTCAACGACGTCGTCTTCTTCTCCAACTTCCTCTCATCAACCCTTCATCATTGGTAACTTTATTATATCTTATTACGTTACACACACACACAACACAACCATTCATCTTTTTTCTTCTTACATTCACCGTTTTCTATTTCAATCCGTCTGGTTCACTGGAAAATAAATATATAGCGTTTCATCTTCTTGGAAACCAAACACCATTGCTTCTTTTTTTCTTCTTTTTCAATTTTCTTCTATACTCTCTGATTGAATTAATATCTTGCTTTATCAATTGCTTCTCTTTACCGATGGATTAGATCTTACAGTTGAAAACGAAAATCTGAACGTATAATTTTTCTGCATTTTCACGTCGGAGAGGATCTAATGGCACGTGTTGTTTGTGTGTGCTCTGATTCGATTTGCGTTCTCAACGTGGATCAGGTGTCGCTGGAGGCACTGCATCGGGGAAAACCACTGTGTGCGACATTATCATTCAGCAACTGCAAGATCACAGAGTTGTGCTCGTCTGTCAGGTCTCTGCGATTCTCTGTTTGTAATATTGTGTTGCGACGGTCTTATATTTAAATCGTTGTGGAATCATGAACTGAATCGTTGGATTTCTTCTTTGTAATGCCAACCGTTTTATTCGCATTATGCTAAATCTGAAACCGAGTAAAAAAGGATTCATGTTAATTGCTACCAGTAATAACTTGATAGATGATCTGTTATTGTTGCAGGATTCATTCTACCGCGGTTTGACGAATGACGAGTTGAAACGCGTTCATGAGTATAACTTTGATCATCCTAGTACGGTTGCTTGAAACTTAATCGAGATTGTTGAATAAATCTTTTAGAATTCTAATTCTATAGGTTTGTTATGTTTTGGTAGATGCGTTTGACACAGAGCAACTAGTAGAAACCCTCGGTCAGCTCAAATCTGGACAGTCGGTTCAGATTCCAATATATGATTTCAAGCTTCATCAGAGATCTACCGACAGATCTCGACAGGTTCCCTTCTTTCTGTCACGTTAAGATAAAGTGAGGTGTTACATGTTAATTATTGAATCTTTTCTTTTATGCCAGTATCGAGATTATCTGCAGTTACAGTGCTCCTTGAGAGCCAACGGTCGAAATCATTCCTTCTTAGGCTTGCCTGTGTATCTATCTATGCTAAGCATACCTGAAATTATATTTGTTTTATTCAGGATAAGAAAGGGTGTAATTTTTTAATTCGTACAATTGCCGAATGATTTTAAAGTTTAATACCCTTTCTTCATGATTGGACCTGAGTTGATAGATGATTTCTGATAATTATGATTGGAGGTGTTGCATTCGAGTAGAATGAAAATTTGGCAGGCTGTTATTATTAATTTTATTATTGGTTGGCAGGTCAATGGATCTGATGTAATCATTATGGAAGGTATATTGGTTTTTCATGAACAACGTGTCCGCAACATGATGAATATGAAGATATTTGTTGATGCAGGTCTATTGCTCTTACATTTTATTTATCGTTTTAAGTTCTTTTTCCCATCGATTGCTCTTGCATGATGAGTTAAGTTTAAAATATACAAAATTTTGTTTGTCATAAGGAAAAGAAAAAGGATGTTTAGAGACAAGGGGAAATTGGTACACACTGTATTTAGTACTTATCTCGATCTAGCATGTATCCATATACTAAGCTTTGTTCAGTCTGAGATCCCTTGGAATAACTTCGATTTTACAAAATTTCACCATTGGTCGAATTGATCAAACCTGATCATAAACCACGGACTTTAGGTATAGTGGTCCAGCCTTTCAAGTTCTACCATCGCTTACTCGACAAAAAGTATTCTAGACTAGCTTTTGGATAAATTGAGGTAATATAAATTTCTGTATTATAATTTCTTCAACACCATGAATCTCTCTCTGGATCTATGCATCCCGTCGGGGTTATCTGTTTTCATGTGTATAATAAGGGAGTTTAGACAAACCAATAAGCTTGTTTCATTTGTTTTGGAAGAGCACGATAAATAATTATGATTAAGCATTGGAAATCAGAAGATTTATCATATGTTCTGCTTGTCCATCCATAGTTCTTGATCCTCTCTGGTTGTTTATTTTTTTTTTTTTTTTGTTGTCTGTTGAAAATGTAGGTGGTTTTATATGGTCTTCTCGTCATACTGATATTGCATTGCATGTCATGCAGATCCAGACGTGAGGCTTGCCCGCAGAATAAAACGTGATACGATTGAAAGGGGTAGAGATATACAATCGGTACTGGAACAGGCAAGACTTATTATCTTTATGCTTTACAATATATTAACTTCACCCGATTGACAGACGAAGGAACTCGGGAATTAGGATTACCATTTAACAAATGTCAATAGTTTATTTAACCGATATCTTAAAATTGCTGAGGTGATAAAAAAAAGGTTATTTTGATTTCAATCGATGATGAATAAATAAGGCTAACAATGCCTATTCTGAAAACTAAATTATGTGGGAATAAATCGTTGTCCTATACAATGATTCAGTCCCATTAATTGTAAAGGACAGGCTTTTGAGCCAAAATCGGAATGATATAGTGACCAACGAATGCTACTTGACGTTGTCTTTCTTTTAAAAATGATTTTTCTTTTTTATCCAAAAGGCAAAATAATGTTTTAATAGTCTTGTTCTGGGGTCCTACATCTGCACTTAAGCATGAAAGAGGGCTCGAAACAATGTGCCAATGGTAATAACGTGGTTGGAGGGAAGTAACTTTGAAGTTTGAACTTAACATAGAATCTCATTGGTCTTGCTACCGTTGTATCCTGCATGAAAGACTTTGTTTGATCTTGTACTCTGAATTTGGTTCTGTTTGGTTTTAACTCTAATTTCTGAGACCAATATGTGGAATTTGGTGGCTGATGTTGGAAATATTTGTTGCATTTTCAGTATGCAAAATTTGTTAAGCCTGCCTATGAAGATTTTATTCTTCCATCCAAAAAATATGCTGACATCATAATACCTCGAGGGGGAGAGAATCGTGTAGCAATTGATTTGATTGTTCAACATATCCGCACTAAGCTTGGCCAGCATAACCTCTGCAAAATATATCCGAATTTGAATGTTATACAGTCTACTTTCCAGGTGATTTTCATCTTGCTTCTTCGTCCTTTCTAAACTTTAAAGTTGTCTTTTTGCTTCTTTCCCCCAAGGAAATGTCTTATGCTAATTTATTTCTAATTTTGAAGTTTTCTTACAGACTAGAGGCATGCACACTCTTATTCGTGATAGGAACATATCAAAGCATGATTTCATTTTTTACTCAGATCGGCTAATTCGATTGGTAGGCAATGACAATGAGCTTTATACAGGATTTATAGCCGCTCTTAACAACTAATCTTAATATCACCGACTTCACAGGTAGTGGAACATGGTCTTGGTTACTTGCCGTTTACAGAGAAACCAGTAATCACACCTACAGGTCTGTCTAAAGAAGTAATATCATTATTCATGATAGAATGTGTTATTAAATAACAACTTTGGTTTGAATAATGCGGTAAACTGCTTAGCATTGCTACCGTCCTCACCTCAACATTTTCATGCTGATTGTAAATACAAATTGTTATTGTTATTTTTTTCAGGCTCAATTTATACTGGAGTTGATTTTTGTAAGAAATTGTGCGGAGTATCGATTATTCGAAGGTATTTTTCCCTGTTAAAAAGATTTTCTGTCACTATTAATTCTTCGTATACTGGTTGTCCATATTGTTCATTTCTTAAACTGGTTGTATTAAAATGTTCTTAATCTTATAGTAAAGTTGGAAAACAAATTCGTTAAAATTTTCTTTCCTAAGATACCATTGTCCTGTGCTAAATTTTAATTTCAAGTTAAACATAATTTGATCTGATAAAAAGTTTACTCAGTCTGGAAGCCCATCCTGATCTGTGATGATGTGGAGTGCATGTCTATGTGATTTCATGCGAATTTGACGCTGGATTGTTTCTATATTTTGTTAATAGTTCAATCATTTATTTAAAAAATAAAAATTTCAGTAATTGTGTAACTATATGACTGTAAATTTCGTTTAAAATGTTTCAGTGGCGAGAGTATGGAAAATGCCTTTCGTGCTTGCTGTAAAGGAATAAAGATTGGAAAAATTCTCATTCACCGCGATGGTGATGAAACCCAGGTATTAACTTTCCTATCTGACTCCAATATGTTAGATTTCTTTTTAAGATGATAGAATCTACACATCCTAATTGTTGCAATGTTTTCCACTCCATTAGCTTATTTATGAGAAGCTTCCTAAAGATATTTCGGAGAGACATGTTCTTCTCATGGACCCAGTACTCGGTACAGGTGAGTTATCATTTTGGATGCTTCCTCTTTGTTCTTCGTTTGTACATAAAACTTTTAATGCTGAAAATTATTCATTTATTTAAATTTTTCCCTGTACGATCTGTTATCTCTTATTGTGTTGTACAACCAATTGGTCCGGTACATACGGCAAAGATGGTGGAAGATTAGCATCTTCTACCAGATGGCAGAACATAATTGTAGTTTCACAGTAGACACCATTAATTTACGAAGCTTTGGCCAACCGAATTCTTCATTCACATATTTTATTTTTTCTGTTGATTTATGAATGAGACCGCGACTCTGTATGTTGGCAATAAGCACTTGAATGATAATCTAGGTAACACTGCCAGCGAAGCAGTGGAGCTTCTCATAAAGAAGGGAGTTCCAGAGTCCCAGATAATATTCCTTAACCTCATTTCTGTAAGTTAGTCAATTCAGTAGCACTAAGACCGTTCGATGAATACCAGTACAGTGAAATTAAAAAACTATTTCAGGCTCCTGAGGGCATACAATGTGTTTGTAAACGTTTTCCGCATATGAAAATTGTCACATCGGAGATCGAAGAAGGATTAAATGACCAGCTCCAGGTCATACCAGGGTTGGGCGAATTTGGAGACCGTTACTTTGGAACGGACGATTCCTAGTATGAAAGCAGATAAAAATTATCAAGACAGATGTAGTTCAGTGCTACATACGAGTAGCCACACCCTAAGAGAGAACAAGTTTGACTTAATTGACCATCTGGAACCAGATTAGGGTCCGGGCAAAGCTTCATGTTTGCGACTGGGTTCTCGTGTCTGATGTATTTTTTTGTAATTTCTTTTCAAATCAATCAACCCACGGAGTTGATGATTTTTTTTATACATTTGTATAAATAATTGTGTATAATATTGATTTGATAATATAATTATAATAATCATCGAATTCAAGTTAATCTTTCTTTTAAGTGGTGGATGTAATAGTATTGAAATTAGAGTGTCTTATACGTAAAATTAAAATAAAAATTTAAACTACCAAAGGATGAAAAAGGAGATACAATGAAATTTACTCAGACTAAAATATTATTAATTCGTCGTTTGGTTTAGAAATGGATATACAATGAACTTATGATGGCACTCAATTTATTCTGACTCTTTGTATGTTACATCTCCGACTAAACAGAAATGCAAAATTTAACTACGATTATTAGAAAGGAAATGAACAAATGAAAATATGAAAACAAATGAGAAATATAATAAACAAAGACCGTTCACTTTAATAGAAAAAGAAGACAGAAATACAAAAAAAAAAAAAGCAATGATATCAATTACTTTCTACCTCTTTTTCAACAGTGAATTATTATAATGGAAATCGATTTATGAACGAAACAACAAACTGTTTTTTTCCAGCACTGAAAATGAACTATTTTTTCGTAAGAAACATTATTACTTTGTTTCTGCGAAAATTGTAACCCTACAGTTTTCCCTCTTTCGAATATACCCCATTTTCTATTTATCAACCTATTTCTTCCCCCTAATCTCTATGTTCCCACAACTAATCCACAATCAAGTGAAGCATATTCAATCAGCCATACCATAAAAAACCGTTGCCATAAGTTTTGCACAAAAGCTATTAAAAAGAATGATTATAAGTAAACATGCAACAAAGAAACATCTGAGAGATGACATTTACGAGCAATATACTTTTTTCTTCCATATTAAGAATCGTGATGACCTGTGATTAATGTGTATCTGGATTTCATAAGTAAAATTACAAAAAATAAACTCGACCCAAAAAGAAAACAATCTACAAGCCGCATTAACTCCTCTCGAGCAAACTCTTATAGATTAATTGTGTTTTGCCTATCTGCAGGAGCCACACATTGCCACAATGAACGGTAGGATGCAATATTGACTGCTTCAACCCCAAGTGTAGAGAGGTTACGGGCATACTCCTGGTGACAATTTGCAAGAGGACACTCAAAAGTTACTAAATGAAATCAGTCAATAATTAGGTGGACACTCAAAAACTCATTAACAAGTCATGAGAGTTATGAGTTGTATATCTAAGAATGAGAAGATCACACTGGTAAAGATCATATATAACAAGTATCATGCCACCAACCTGGATATCAAGGAACAACTGCATACAGATTTTATCAGTGTCAGACACGTTATTATCTGAGATATCTGAACTTGCTCCAGCTCGTCTTTGTGCACTTTGCCTAATTTTCTGGAGTGAAGACTCTGTCTTTCTTGCCTACTCATGATAACAGTTTTTTAAAAAAACAATTTTTAACACAGAATCCAACAGATACAAAATTTCCAACAGTGAAATTTGGATTTGGGCACTTACCACACTAACAAGGTCGGCAGCTAATTCATAATAACGGTCCGTAATCTCCGTTGCAGCATAATGGAGTATTTCGCTCCTAGTGTCACTAGCCAAATATCTTGTAGCTCTTTCCCCATCCAAAAAAGCCTGGGATGTATAGGGGCATGCCATCAATATATATAATGCTTTCAGGTGTAATACATGCACTCCCATCGAAAATTAAAAAATATTTCTTAAAAATTACTCTCATGAGAAGAAGGAAATCATGTGAAAATAATACTTAACCATACCTTAAGGGGACGCAATACCCCTGAAACATATGGTGAATGCCTCACAGGTAGAGGTTTATTAGTCATCCTATACGTTGCTGTTATACCCTTCATTTGTCTCAAGTCCTTAATAAATATTTGAACAAGAGAAAGAAATGAATAAATTAAAAATGAAGGGAAGAAAAGAAAAAGATATAGAAGATCACAAATATTATATAGTAATATACACCCTCATCTGAATAATGCAACCAATTCAAAGAATAAACATCGATTATAAACCTACCTCAACTGACTTTTCCACTAGTGACTCCACCACTGCTTTGATGACTAAAGGTTCTACAGATTTTAATGATTGACCACCCAGTAAAATGCTCTGCTTTATTGATTCCAGAACATCAGGGGTGCATGAAGACAAAAGCTGAAGCACGTGCTGTAGGTAATCACCACGAACCTGCTCCTCCAAATATCTTATATCATGAATAACCTACAAATGATTTAGTATCTGTTATATTTCAGGCAAAGTACAACCAATATCTTCACATAGCATATTGCATATATGGAAACAACCAATGTATCCATAATGTTACTTCATCATAGCCATTGTCAATTTTTTTACCAATTCCTTGTATGGAACTTCAGAAAAAGTCTGGTAGAAGGCTTGTGCAAAATTTTGCGGATGTATGAGTATAGAATATTTGAAGCAATGAACCCAGGTTTTACTGTGCATACAGAATGCAAGTTAAATTATTGCACAACGGCTTGACACAAAAATAAAGTGAAGGCACGATACATACAAAAATGAAGTCATCTATGACAGCTGAAACAGCCCATTCACACCCAGGACCAGTGCTTGTGTTGTGGTTTTTCCGTGCAGTCAGTCCAGATGAGAGCCAACTTGAGTACCTGTATGCTCAAAGAGAAGTTGGTTTTTGTTCTGTCAACACCCAAAAAACAACACAAATTCCTAACATCCCAGATTTAACTGACCTAGAAAGAAGCTGCAAGGATAGCCGAAGGAATCTGTCAGAACAAGAAAGGACAAGAACATCTTCTCTCCAGCATGATCTCAAACTCTCTAACAGAGTAACACTTTGCTTTAATGTTAAACCTTGGTAATTTTTTTCACCAGCATCTGAATTTTGAACAGGAACAAGACTAGATGTTGTAAGCATAGAATCTAGAGACCCTGCTATTTCCTGAAACCTGTGGCAATTGCAGATATGATTTCCATGTTACAGATAAAAACATGTATTTCTTAAGTAATGAGCATCTTAAAGCAGCATAGGCACCTCAAAGAGAAATATACTCCAATATTCCATTGCTTCATGAATTCAATATATATTGCTTCAGATCGAAATTTGGCAACAGCAGATCTTGATGGACAGTAGCCTTGCATAAAATTAAATGTTATAATCTTAGTGAATGTATACTTCTAAAGCCATGTATGAATAATACAATTTAGCAAATGTACACTATAGATAAAATATTAAATCAGCGAAGTTCTTAAAAACTTGAAGTGCATGTTTTCTTTGTTCATTTTTTGTTTATCGAGGTATAAAAGATATGAGGAAGATATGACAACAACCTTCTAGATAAGCTAAGAAATCTAAGCTTGATTTGTAATTTTTCAAGAACTCTGTCGGTCTTCCAGGAGAAAATGCACCTGGTTTTCCCTTCTGAATCGCAGAGAGAACCTCCTTAAGGATTGAATTAGCTAAGAAATCGAAGACATGCAAACCTGAATTTTCTGCACCAGAGACCAAGCTTCAGATATGTAAAACATAAGCAAAACCACAGCATGACCACACATAGATGATCTAGCTAATAATACATATAGATGATTAAAAAGTTAAGTTTTCAGGATGAAGAAGGATAAATGAATGCCTCAGCAAGGATTGACAAGGTCCAAGAAATTATTCTAGTTATGACAGTGCAAGGCTAATAAGGATAACTGAAGAAATGTAATGACCAAAAAGGTCCAACTTGATCTTGGAAATTAAAGTAGCAAGAAAAAAGTCAAACAACATACCAGCTGAAGAAATGTCCAATAAAAATTTACAGTCTTTATCAATGCATTCCTTAATTAGTTGATAATCATTTTCAAGACCATCCCCAGATGACCCAGACACCACAGCTGATGATCCATGTGGAATTATCTTTTGTATCAATGGAGCCACAACAGTAATTCGAAAGATTTCTTCTGCATTCTTGGTGTTATCTATAGCAGCATATGCACGTAAGCAATTGTAAATTGCAGTTGCATCCCTGTGCTCCAAACCATTTACAAAGCAATGTCCCAAGCTTGCATCTACTGTTAGGCTTGCTTTTTGAATCCTCTTCTCCATATTCTCAATAAAAGGAAGATTCTGTACTGGCATAATAGAGAAAAAGAGATGAGCACAGAATGTATCAAGGCCTCGAACAAAAGGTCAATTTTACAATGAATCACAAAATTCAGAACACTAGTAAAAGACAGAAAATTAAAATGATTAAATACATAAGCATCCATAAACCCTCCACAAAACTTCAAGGGCACAAGTCTATCTATTGTTATAAAATGAACAAAAACATCAATTTTTCTTTCTATCTACCACACATTTGATAAAACTCAAGGCTATTAACTAATGCAAGACCCACTAATGTGATTTTTAAACCAAATTTTATTTTTAAAATATCACTTTACTATTTATCAGACAATTCACGCTTCAAATCTTATGATTCAATACATTTTGGCTATCTTCCGATTTATATCTAAAGATAAATTGTAATTGACTTTGTATCTAACTATAATGAATCTATGTAACTCATATCACCGATACAATTTAGTCATTTGTAGGCTTTTACTTTTCTCCAATTCTTATTAAAATAAAAATCATGTGAGTTTAAATTTTTAAAATGAAAAGGAATTTTAAAGAACACTTGTGATCTTGTCCTATTTGATTATTCTACCTTTATTTGTCTCTCACACTCAACGCATGTACTCCATTAAACTATTTAATTATTTCATTTTAATTTTCCTAAAATAAAGAACTCACAAGCTTAGATGCAACTAATACTTTGTTTTGTATGACTTCAGCTAAAGTTGTCATGTGTTTCTCTCTCTCTCTCTCTCTCTCTCTCTCTCTCTCTCTCTCTCTCTCTCTCTCTCTCTCTCTCTCTCTCTCTCTATATATATATATATATATATATATATATATATATATATATATATATAGACACACACACACACACTTTAAGCTCTTTAAATTCAACACTATATCATGTGAAGTAATTTTTAATTGTACCTAAATCTTACCTATTTGATACAAGTTTAAGATTCATGATTCAAAAAGTCGCTAGGTGATTCAAAATTTGAATCTTGATTCAATAACCTTGCTTTACACACTATCACGCAAACTTCGAGAAAATTGCTCAAAAACGGATTTTGCATTATTTTCAGTGATGCATCAAATTCTAGAATACTGTATGTTGACAAGAAACAGATTCTTTTTTTGCTCTTTCAGAATGGCAATAGGTAATATGTATAAGTTAACAATGAGAAATAACAACCAGCACACACAAAAATGGTATGTTGCTGGCTTCTTGCCAAGCCTCTGCGTCAAATTCCAATTCCATTCCCAACTAAATTTTCCTACAAATGATACCAATTGCCATTACAGGTATCAACCCACAAACACACATAACAATCAATAAGAGTGGAAAAAAATTTAAAACAAACCTTTGCATGTGTGACATAGAACTTTAGTCTGTTCATCTCACTGGCAATTCTTTCCAACAGCATGCTTTGAGTCTCTCTGATACTTGTCTCATTCTCAACCTGCTGCACAGAAACTCCATTGCTCAAGTAAGTCCTCTCTGACAAATTTACATCTCCATTTGACCAATCCGTGGGTACACTAGGCAGCTCTTTTATTAGCTTCTCAACCTGCAATCAACAAATTTACCACATACAAATTATACAATATTAAATAATTTTTGTCTCAATCCCAACATTCCAAAACCCAGTATAGAACACAATCAAAACAAACACCACGTATCAAATGCAACGTACGTATGATTAGTGTACCCTTCTCTAGAAACCTCCATAGTGGTAATTAACAACCAATCCAAACCTAACAATGAAATTGACACTAGAGACCCTTGCTCACACTAAAGGGTTAACAAAGAATGGCATAATGATCATCCTACTCAATGAAATATTTACAGTTAGGATTTTTATCTTAAGATAATCCTACAAAATCAACTTGTAAGATGGAATTTGAAGCTCACTCAATATCATATATTATTGTAGAACCTGCAACACACATCTCTCTCGTCAAACACAAGACATCTCAGGCGTAAACATTTTAGAACTAAACATCTACATATGATCAGATAATACTCAGATAACTAGTGATCCAATATGTCAATCAAACACCACCTCACCGACATACTCCTTTTTATATCCAATAAATACATCGCAAGAAAACTAAGAGTGAGATCACACTAGGTTCATCCTGAAAAACTTCCATCAAGAGCAGAATAAATGCCTTCAGGAGATCTTGCACCAAAATTACGATTCTACCTTAGAGACGACGTGAAACGCGTCGAGGAGAAGCTCCAACGTCTCTCTAGCGGAGGCCGTCTCCGATCTTTGGTTCAAGCGGTTCTTAATGGAAAGCAGCGAAACCTCAACGGATCCTCTGAACTGCTCGATCTTCTCCCGGAGCTCGACCAGTGGGGCCCGCATTCGCACCACAACTGCGTCAACGTCCACTAACTTGGTGCTGAGATTGACGAAATCAGCGTAGTCACGGTTAATAAGGTCAATTAGTTCGTGGTTGAGGGAAGAGAGGTAATTGTTGAGCTCGGAGCGAAGCGTGTCGAAGGGGACGAAAGTGCGAAGCTCCGAAATGTAGGATTCGGAATCGAAGTCCGGGGAGAGGAATGAAGCCGGTTTGAACCACAGCGGATGGGCGTCCAGGGGATCGGAAAAGAGGTCCGTGGCGGATCTTGGTGGTGCCAGGATCGGATCCGCCATTATGATTCCCTTCCGTTTGGTTGTTGTTGTGTGGTTGGCTGAAATTTGGTCTCAGCAAACCGCAATTATGCCTACCAGAGTGTCCCTCTTCTCTCTCTAATCAAAAACTCCTTCGCAATTTTTCCATTTATACATTTTTATATTATTATTACCTTCTATTATCTGATATATTTTTTATTACTAATTTTTATTTATTTTGTAATTATAATTTATTATTTTAGAATAATATACTTTTACTATAAGTTTTTTTTAATTTATGTATAATTATTTAATTTATAACAAATTATGGTTGATTATATAATTGTCAATTATCAATTATAATATTTATATATATATATATATAAAATTTGGAACTCAATTAACAATTTTGAATCCACTTGGTAATTTATATATATTTCTTTTCACTTTTACATACTATATCAATTCATGAAACTACTAATCATATATTAAAAAACTAGAAACATCTTTACAAGTCATCAAAAATCACATAATAATACAAATTTTCTTCATAGCAACTTGATTCCCACACTAAAAAAGAAAAATGGCTTGAAAACCCTCACCAACAACTCTAAAGGATCCAAAACTGATATACAGAATTTTGAATTTGAGATTTCAAAAATCTGAAAAACACAAAACTCGTACAGTAGCGCTTAAGGAGCACTCATGTAAGTTCCTCTCGCAAAAAGAGTGCACAGAGGGTGCTCAGGGGCGCCTAAGCGTGATCTTCTTAGAAAAAGGGCGCTTAGGGGGCACTCACTGTTGCACCAAGTTATAAAACTCTCCTATTTTGAATTTGGTAACCCTCTATACAAGTTTAAATGATTCCTAAATACTCTTAGGCACAGACAAACCCCTAACTTGAATTGACCACTCCAAACCCAATATGACCATTCTAGACTACCTAAACTCACTTCTATCACTTCCTACACCAATTTCAGCAAACTAAAGGCTTAGACAAGTTCTAAATGACTCAAACACAAACCTTAAACTCCTTAATTCACTTCCAACCCCTTGTATCAAAATTTCACTAATCAAACCTCCAATTTGCACTCAAAACCACTCAAACACTAACCATAGACCACCTTTTTTGGTTCTAGATCATTTTTCACCCAAAACATACTTCTAACAAATTTCAATTGACCTCATAACAAACCTGGTAAAACTTTCCTCACACCAGTTCATATCTTACAATTTCACCTATTAAAACCTTCATTTTTATCCTTAAAACCCAATTGTTTGATCATTCACCACTCTAACAACTTGGCAGTCAAATAGAACCATCCAAACAACTTTATAACATGTAATTCATAGCAACAACAACATAAATTTAACCACACTTAGAACAAATCATCAAATTAACTAAACATACTTAATTACCTAAATTAGCATAACAAAATTCTTGAAATTCTAAACTTAATCCATTTAACAAACATACAAACATGAAACTTATTTACACATCTAGCTTCCCTTACCTTAGAAAGAACTCATACGACTTTAAGAACTCCCACCTATTGCTTCCACCGAAAGGAACTTTAGAAAAGCCTACAACTCACAATTGGTGATCAGAATCAAACCTTAGAATCTCAAATTGACCAAGAGTCAAGAAAGAAGCACTTTTTTATACATGCAAAACATATTTCTCTGCATGATCATAGACCGCAAGGAAAAGGGAGTAGAAACTTATTTGCTCTAAAGAAAAAAATGATCGTGTAAAAGTGGAGGTTATTTTGCCATGATCTCCTAGGCACCTCCTGATCTTGTTAAACAGATGATCGATGAGTTATAACTCTTAAAGAGAATTTAAGAGAATATTATTTAGAGAGAAAATAAGTGTTTAAGACAATCATACGGATTTAAGAAATTATATTTATTTAATCAACTTATTTTTAAATTTTATAATATTTGGTCTCATTATTTTAAAACACTTACTAACTATAATATTATATTTTCTAGGTTCTCACGATTTCATATTCAAACATAATATATTAATAAATAGATTTATTTAGTATTTTGGTTTTTATATTTAGATATTTAATTTATTTTAATTTTTATATTCATTTTAGTTCTTATATTCTAATAGTATTTGAAATTATTAGGAGTTAAAATTTAGGTATATTATATATTAAAATTTAGATTATTTCTTATTTTAAAATCCTATGATGTTGAGACATGACATTTTTAAAGTAAGAATGTTTTAAATTTTACAAATAACACTTGTGATGGAATTGATACTAATTTAATAGAAATGTTAATTGAGTCTTTTAAAGAAAAAATAGAAACTCAATAGAAAAAATATATAAAGATGAAAATAATCAAGGTACTAAATTACTAAGTTCAATAAATATTATGTTTACTTCAAATATATATTCATAATTAGTAAATATTCAATTAATCCTTTTAAAAATTTGATTAAATAATTTAAATTCCCCTGTCGGTTTATAAATACCACTTCATATTTGATTAGATTAAGCAACACAACTTTGTTGAAATGAGGGATGTGTTTTCTTAACCCTGTACACTTTCACAATCACTTGCAAGATTTATGTTTTTCCCAAGAACATGTTAATATTTATGGTTTTCCTTGTCATGTTATCACCACCTTTAAAATTAACTACATTCAATTTTAAAAGATGTGTTTTTTTAGCATGTTAAAGTGATGTGTTCCAAAATGCAAGTGATATGTGGTAATGGATCGGATCGGATAAAGTGTGTATCCGACATTATTGAACATTGATAGTGGTACATTGTATGTTCTTTGGTTTGTAAATCCAACATCGATGGTGGCACAGAGCTCATTCTGGTCGTAAATCCAGTACAATGTATGTCCAATTGTTGCACAAAACTTGTTTTGATAGCACAGGCACAGAGTTGTTGCACAAATGAAAAAAGAGGCCAAGAGGCAAAACAATGAAACTTAATTTTAACTTAAAAATAAAGATGTAATTTCAATTTTTTTTAATGGATAACAGGTATGAGCGAGTATTGAATTACCTACTACTCGCTATCCATAAATATCAACTATTCACAACATATTTTATTTACTGATACTCTCAAGTACGAGTTTTTTTTGTCATCCCTATCATTACAATTTTTTTTTATTAATTTGAATATTTTGTTTCATGGTACAAAACATGAAAATACCTTTCTACATTCGTTGTGCATAATTAGTGTCGCAAACACTCAAAATATGAATATAGACATAATGGAATATTTTGACTTAACCATCAAATTATGAGTTTGTTTCATCATTGAAACAAATGTTTGTAGTTGCTCAAATTCAACATAAAATTAAAATTCATTATCATATGATACATTTTGATTTTTAAATTTTAAAAATAAATAAATATAATTTTCTTAATATAATAAATATTATATGTTTTTGACGTGTTAAACAATATTTTAAAATGTTAAAACGTGTAAAAAATTTAAATTATTTAAAACACCACTCATAAAAAAAGTTTTAATGTAGTAAAATAAAAATATATATATATCTATTTCTTTTTAAAATAAATTACATCTAATTTTGAAACGAATTTTATTTCACTTCATTTCGCTTATTAAAATCATACTTAACCCTAAAATAATTTATTTATAAAACATTCAATATAAAGTGGCTTCACATGTTTAATTGATTTAGTTTGTGATAAAATTATATAAGGAGCAATTATACTTTATTGAATTGATTTGATAAAATTTTAACCAAATCTGTTAAAACCAAACTGAATAGCTTACCTAACAATCGCGTGCTACTAAATAAATAATTTTCACATTCTTATTTCCATTTATCATCTATTTCAAATTCTATATTAATGATAAGTAAAATTAGTTTAGTTCTTACTAATTTGTTTATTTAAAATACATTATTTTTCTTGAATTATTACTTTATACATCATTAATGTCTTCATCTGATATAAGAAAGGTTACATACATGACAAAATAAAAGAAACAAATTAAACATTTACCAACATAAAATATCATAAGAAATAAAAACAAAAATGGACACAATTTAGTTTATAAATTGGTTTGATCCAAAATATATGTATTCGTTTGATTGTTTCGAATTGGTACTAACAATAACTGGTTTGAAATGACTAATTTTGGTGAGGATTCTATGAAAAAGTCGTATGCCGAACACCGTAAACATTTGATGATTGCAGAATCCAAATAAAATTGTTGAATAGCTAGGATCCCGCAGGAATATGTACATAAAAGTAATAAAAGAGATACTTATTATGCACATGACACCCTGGCTATTTCATCTAGTAGAACTTTTATAACTTGAAAAAATAAAAATAAAAACATGTTCCCTTGGGATGAGGAACAAAACAAAAGTAGCGGAACAGACCAAAATTCTGGAAGGCTTTCCCTACTTCCAAAACTCATCATCCCAAATGTACTAAAATTACTACTTCAATAAAATTCTATATTTCATTTTACAAACGAAATGGCTCAACAGCTAACCCCTGGGAAGCCATAAAAATCGGTAAACTATAAAATGTAGGCTTCATGAGATGGAGGCAGCACTGGGGGGAAAATATGCCAGCTAAAGAAAAACTCACATGAAATAGCTGAGTGCTTTCTTTACTCTTGAACCCCCTTCTCCATATAGTTCATTCCATTGTAAAAGCTCAGTCATGTTTACTGATTCAGAAGAAACACTTGCACAAACCTGCGTACAAAGTAACGTATTACTAAAAGTGAAAGGTGGGACAACTCAGTTCGGGAGAGGGCTTTGCATAAATGGAATTTCATTTCATACCTGTTGATGAGCATATTTGAAGTCCTCCATGTTTAATGATCTGATGTCCCCACTGCTACATAACGCTGGAGCTGGTTGACCTTCTGCTAGTGCAGCAACGCGGTCCTGCCATTCATCAATCAAAATAAGCACGACTGCCTTTTAAACATAAACACATTTTCTAAGGATACTATAACTCCCTTTCATTGAAAACATTGACTGAGTAACAACTTAATCAGGAATGTATTCAAAATCCAAGATCATCAAGAAATAAAAAATTATCCTGGTCTACTATTGCATTGTCTCAACTAAGGTCATAATTTTGTATACCATATATAAATAGCGTGCAGACTTTACGGAATGATTCGTGCATTCAACCCATAGATACCAAGCATAACACCAGCATATAGAAGAGTCGTACCTTTTTTTCTTTTTCTAATATCTCTTTAATAGGCCGATGTGCTGCCGTAACACATAAATTCTGCAGTAAAAGAGCAAGAATCAAATATCGACTAAAAATTGAAACATTAGTGATAGGAATTTGGGTATGGTTGAGTGTCTAAGTCCAACATCTCGATGTATATTTAAGTATTAGGTTCTTTTCCCCAAATGTTTAGGTACCTATCGATTAATTTCTAAAGAATAAGGTAACAAGAAAAATAACACCAGCTACCTTAAGATCACTTCCGGAATATCCATCTGTCATAGTAGCAACTGCATCCAAATCAACATCAGGAGACAATTCCTCTTTGGCCAGTATAACTTTCAATATTTTTGCTCTATTAGGAGCATCTGGCAAATTTACCATCAATCTGCATTTAAAAGAAAAAACATGATATGCTAGGTGTCGTCTCAAGTTAACAAAACAATGGAAAGGGGAGTCGAAGCACCACTAAATAAGGTATTCACCTTCTTGGCATTCTCCTTATAACAGCTTCATCTAGGTCAAACGGCCTGTTAGTGGCTGCCAGCACAAGAACTCTCTCTGTTTCCTTCGTACGTAAGCCATCCCAATTTACCATGAATTCATTTTTCATCTTTCGCATGGCCTCATGCTCCCCTGGGTTTTCCCTCCGACCCAACATGCTGTCAACCTGAAACAAGGCTAGAAAAGTTATATCCGATTAATCAATACAAAGTAAGACACTTTAGTTAAAAGACTAACCTCATCAACAAATATAACACTTGGAGAAATTTTACTCGCCAAAGAGAAAACAGCTTTCACATATTTCTCACCCTCACCAAACCACTAAAACCAAAAGGAAAAAAAAGCAAGAATGTGAGATGATATGCCCAACAAACTGATAAAGGTGAGATCAAAATACACTAAAGGTGGGTACAAATTTAACCTTAGATGTAATACTTGACATAGAAATGTTAATGAAGTTTGCACCAGCTTCAGTAGCAATTGCTTTTGCGAGCATTGTTTTACCCGTTCCAGGAGGACCAAATAATAGGATACCTTTGCATGGCTGCACAAAAGGTAATTCAAAGCTGAGATAGCAGAATGGATAATATTTTGATAATCAGTTAGATGATCATCAAAATTATGTTTTATTTAATTGCAGTAATGCCAAAAAGAAATATTTATTGATTATGGAAAAGAAAACTCCAATTTTTCTCAATAAAACCTATCACAGTTGCTTTTAGCTTTTCACAATTAATTGAATTTTTCAACGAAGAAATAAGTTGCATATCCTGCAGAATACAGAGGTCAATATAAGATATTAATGTGACAACCTAGATGTAAAATATGCCAATCAAAAATAATTAATACATGGCAACTGATTCCACTTCCCTCGTTTTCATCACTTTTAGAGTGGGAACAGAAGAAGGACACCAAAAGATTAATGAAAAATAAAACATCACAAAATCAATCAAATAATCAAATCAATTATCAACCAAAGTAAAGAGAAGAAGCATAAAAATCTTTAAACAATAAAATAAATTTCAATCTATAAATGAAGTGAACCTTGGTTAATTGCCCCTTGCAAAAAAGCTCAGGTCGCTGTAAAGGAAGCATCACCAACTCTTTCAATGTATCCTTGACCTTTTCAAGAGCTCCAATATCATCAAAGGTAACATCAATGTCACTAGGAGGAATAACGTCAGCCAAAAGCCTCTTTTCAAATTCATTTTCTGTTACAACATCCTGTACAATCAACTTGATTTTAGAATACAGTGTTTATGAACCCTAAACTTGTAAGTTGTAAACACTAAAAGGCAAAGCTGGAATGACATCTACATCGCAAGCAAGCGCAAACAATCACCTTAAGAGATTTCTTCAGGCTCTTGGACTCATTCTGGACAGACTGCAAGATCCCAATTCCATACTGAATGCTGGAGGAATACCATATCAAATTGTAAAATACAATTAACCAAATATAATATATCGAATCACAATCAGTGTAAACTAGCAATTACCTCTCACATGACAATACAAGCTTCGAATCAGGCTTAGCTTCTGAATTCTGCATGAGGTGATGACTTAAAGCCCAACCAATTATCTTCTCTGCATCTGCAATGTGACAAACAATGATATAGGAGAGACCCTATAGACAAATCCAAAAGCACCGAATGCTCAGAACATACTTTCATTTGTAAGTGTCTGATCCTTAATGCATAAGGTCTCAAGTCCTTCACATTCCATTCCACATCGTCCCAAAACCTATAATTAAAATGAGTTAGACTATGATTACTGAAAATTTAAAACATCAGAACAGCAACTCTGAATTAACATTGAAAGTATGAATTTATGACACCGTTCAACATCTGTGCCATGTAACCCTATTATGCACCCTTATTCAAACAAAATAATTTAATGAAGGTACTAGACTTTCAACTGAATTCATAAAAAATTAACCTAAAAATTATAGCAGTTATTGGAAAACTTCCACTAAAACAGACTAAATAAATCAGATGTCCAAATTTTCCTATATACATATACAAGTAAGAAATTACAGAATCAAATAAAGGCCATAGTAAATTCCAACTAACTTTCTCAGTTTATAAGATTTATACAAAAATGAAAACTCAAAGTGAAATACCAACCACGAATTAAAACTTTAAATGGCCAAACTAGGCCAAGCTAGAGAGTTGACAGAGACAGGGTAAAACCCATAGAAAAAATAAAATTTCAGACCCAACCAAGCATCCTTCCACAACTTATACAAGGACTCGTATTCCAAACCTTAAGAAGTGGTGATTGTCATACATGCAAGGGAGACAAACTTCCATGGGCAAATGACTCTTATTGGATGTTCAACTGGTATCCCATCCATTCATATATAAATCATACTTTCAATTGTTTAGTACCACAATGAAATAATAGGATGAAGAATCATTGCCTCCAACTCTATTTTTTAAACAAAAAATGCAGATGTGATGATATGAAAGACTTTCAATTATGCTGAATAAATTAAATTCACAAGCAACACACAAGGCACTCACTGCACGCAAGTGATGTAAATTCCCTTTGATTTTGAGAGTTTCAACGTCTCGATCCAGTTGCTGCTTCCAAGATGCTAGAAGTGCCTCGTCCTATATCAGGGAATATATTATGAATATTGTATAAAGAGAACAAAATCCATGCCAAACATTCCACTGTACATACCTGAGGCATGTGAATTATAATTTTATTTGGGAAGAGCTTAGTCAAAGTTCTATTTGGTTTTGGAACCTCCTTCCCTCTGTCATGCAATCGTCCAAAACTATCCTAAAAAAATTGAAGAGGCATAACAATTATTTCCTCAGAAAGCTCAAAGATAGTATTATTAGGTCGCAGGTACGAAGTAATACACAAAAGTACAAACATAGGTCAGCAATTCCTGCTCCCCTCTTTCAAACATAAGTAATAGAAGTGAAAAGGATATTAGTCATTACAGGGAAAGCCAGGTCAAGAAGGGCAGTCTGATTGCTACCAAATTTTGTAAAAAGCAAACCACCAGGATGTGACTGCAGGAGAAAAAAGTTATAGATCAATTAAATAATCACTTCCGAAGAAATCTAAACCAGTGAAGTAAGTAAATCAATAAATCAAATACATAAACAATCCAGATTGCATCCTATTTCACTTGAGACATTCGCAATTAATACAAAGCAAATTTTGTAAAAAGCAAACCACCAGGATGTGACTGCAGGAGAAAAAAGTTACAGATCAATTAAATAATCACTTAAGAAGAAATCTAAACCAGTGAAGTAAGTGATTCAATAAATCAAATACATAAACAATCCAGATTGCATCTTATTTCACTTGAGACATTCGCAATTAATACAAAGCAAAGAGAAATAGAAAGCAACAACTAGTACAAAAATGCTTTTAGAGACTGATTAATTTATTCTTTCAACAATGCCATAAACCAAATCACATCACAAAAGGATTCCAGGGTATATTGTACTAAACTATTGCCTTCAACACTTCTAATGCTTCATGACTGGAGCCAAAAAACACCTCGCTGGGTTCCACCCCCCACCCTTTTTTAGAATTCTTCAAGATTCTTCAATTATTTTCAAATATGTGACGACAGTTTTTACCTACTGCTGACTTCTGCAGTCTTGTTCTGTTCCTTAGTTTCAAGTCATCTTTTGTGCCCGTAGCCACTTTCCACTGCATCAAATACTATTTCAAGCCAACAAGTACAGCCTTGATGTGTTCTGTCCCTATATAGTTATTTCCTTTCATCTCTAGGGCTTGCTCAACAGTCATTTTCCACCATGCCCATCACCTTTGTTGATATGATTTGCTTATTAAGCTTAAAATTCCAACTTTAGATCACTAATTACAAGTCTCAAATTTTGACCGTTTTATTTTATTTTTCAGTAAGCAAGTATAGATTATGAAATGTGCATCTCAAAACTTCATAATAGTGGTCTTCTGGCTTGCCTGCTCTACCATTTTTCAGGTCAGCTGCTCTATACCACTACTTAGAATTGATTACTGTAGACTTGTCATGTTAAAAAGAGGTTACATCATGCAAGTCCCTACATTTTCAAACTTTTACACAGATACCTAGGCTTCAATGACTTGTACTTGTTCCTATAGGAGATCCCATGCCTCAACCAAAGGTATGACCAATTTATAGTACATAAATAGGTGTAAACCTCACTTTACAAATCTATTTTATAAAGTTGAGTTAGACTTAAAATTCACTTTATAAGATAGTGTAGAGTCTATCCTAACAATGCTACATTGGATCTATTGTGTCACTCATTATCAAACCATCCACACATATTTAGTCCTATACTTGAGATGTTCAGTCCTCGGCATGAGGAAAGGAGTGTTGGGGATCCTACATTATCTAGAAATATGGCTAAATTATATTATATAAACGGGTGCATACTAGAGATATAAATGTAAAAATTCAGCTATTCAACTGGATGTTAGCTAGTTATCTGTTATCAGTTCTCTTTCTGTTAATCTCTTCTCTATGTTCTCTCATATCAAAATTCTGATATGGTATCGTGAGCTAGAAATTGTTCCGCTGATGACCATGTTCCTGGAATAATAAATCCAGCCTATAAAGAACGGGAAGTGAAAAATCAATTCTAGCGACTTTGCTTGAATTGACGCTTTAAAAGTCAATCTGAAAGCTATTTAATGATATTATAAATAAAATCTAACAATATTTTAAACTTTTTGGGTCCTTAATATCCAAAAAAAAAAATCGGGATAGGATTCTATTTGGATAAACATCTACAAAGACACTTGTAGAAGAAAATATGAAGGTATAAATTGAACTTCTCACATAATCTAAAATCAACTTATACACTAATTCACATAAAGCTATTTTCAACTTACTCCAAAGGATAAGGTGAATCATAGACAAGTTTATCCAAAAAAAGGCAAGGACACAAGTGAAAAGTTGGTACAGAGATATTTACAAATATTAAAAGAACAGACCTAAATGAAAATTGGAATTTAGGTTCCTATTGTGTAGAGATTAGTTTAACCAAAAATATAATACCTTTTCCTTACGACTGTCATTTTGAGTGTGAGAACCTATTACGACCACATTGTTTGGAAGATTTTCAAGCTTACTTTTAAATGCATATGAATCTCCATTTCCTACAATAGACTTCTCAGCATCTTTCATGAACAATATGAATGGTGCATTTCTACTCTCACTAAAAACAACCTGAGAAGAAAATTGAATATATATCAGTATTTGGAAGATTGAAGTCAAAATTATTAAAGAAAGTTCTTATACTACAAGGCAGGGTAAATGACAACCTCAAACAGCGAATGAATAAGTAATTTGTCCAGTTCTTCTACAGCACTACTTTCCAAGCGAAGATCAGTGACTGGAAACATAAAGTTAGTAAGATACCACTTTATTTAATATATGGATCAAAATACAATAATATACAATTTCTAAAGATATAAAATTTGTATCGAGTAGCTCATTACCATTGCAGAAAAAACCTTGACCTCCCTCACAGGCACCACCAAGATCAACTCCATCAGGTATGGGTTTATCAAATCTCACACCAATTTTAGACAAGGGATTATCATCAAATAGTAAGACAACCTTCCCCCGACCTCCATTAGATGGCCCCCTATATATGAAATCATCAATTAAAATTATAATGATGATATATAAAAATTAGCACATCAGTTACACTTTGATTCAACATATAACGGTCCTTTCATTACACTACTTTGGGCAGTATAAGTATTCATGGTAGCTTGGACTCAATAGTTCAACTGACATGCAAAATAAAGTCCTAAACACCAATGAAGCAAACAAGTTCAGTTAAGTTTTCTACAAATCCATACCTTGAAGATGTTTGATATACTCCACAAGAAGATGAACAGCTAAATTTCACCCTATCACCTGTGTTGATAATATATAGAAAATACAAATAGTTTAAGATAACAGTACAAAGCGTATGCACTGATATACGACAGTGCATTTATAATTTAAATTCATACCATCATAAATACATATAAGTTTCAATATTGATAATATCTTGATAAATGTAATGTGTACTAAAATGAAACGAAATGAAAAGGTCAGTGCAAAGGGATTAATGTATATGACAAATGCGCACATCTTATTTCCCTTTTTATTATTAAAATTTGCTGAAGAGTTAAAAAAATGACTGAACCACTGTGCGGTACACATTTATTTAATAAATTCTAAATGGCCACGTCCCAACCATGATGAAGGTGAAAACGAAAAAAAAAAAAAAAAAAAAAAAAAACTAACTTTTTGATTGAGTATACATGTTGTGTGTGTGTGTCCAACATATGAATGTCCCCAAAAGCTATGCTCCATGTAAAACAAAAGCATAGCAGAACAAATGTAGAAGAGTTCACACCTAATTTGAACAAGCAACTTTTGGCTGTCCCAGAGGTGGATGGCATGTTATCAGTTTCCAACTTAGGTTGAGAGTCAAAGGCCAGTGAAGGTGCATTTGAAGAGCTAGGTGTCTCTGTTTCAATAGCAGGTGGATCCACGCTCCCAGCCATTTTTGTTGCTGTAGGACTTTGCTTATTGCTGCTAAAAGATTTTTCAGCATTTAATCCATCTTTGAGTAGCTCAGCTTCCTTGGAAGATAAACCCTATGATAACACAGCCAGTGAAGTTTCTTGTCAGAGTTTTCAGCAAAAAAATATTCAAAAATCCTGCCCAAAAAGGAAGGCTTATCTTACACCCAAAAGCAAATGACTATCAAATATGAGCAGCTTAGCTCCAAAGTATTTTGCAAGTGCCTTTGCCAACATCTCTTGATATATTTCTGACCCTGTATAACCAGCAAAATTTGGCTATTAAGGGAAGAAATATTTACAGAAAAAGATGGAGAAAAGTAATATTTAATATTCACACACCTGCAGGTCCTGAGAGCAGAATACGAGGGTTTATGGTTGTAAGATCTGTAGTAAACTTTTCATGTTCTTTATGCCTTAGGTGCATAAAGCAAGCAGCCACCAAGACATTTTTTGTGCTCTCACTACAAAAAGGCATGAATGCAAACATAAATACAGTACAAATTAACAATCCATCAAATAAAAGAGTAACAAAATTAATTTCAAGCTCCAACACTTGAAAGACTCAATCAAGTTATACGAATTAACCAGTCTCAATAACATCTAAAATTCTAAACAAATATCAAATGTACCTCAGCAAATAAATTTAAATCACATGCCAAAAGTTACGTCCTTGGCATACTAAATATATAGGTATTATAAGAAAACATAAACATGAAAAATGAAAGCAAATAATAAATATGCCTGAACACATGGGATACATTCAAATATTTAGAGAAAAGGTTGGCACAAGATACTTATCTTCAGGAATTCTTATGCAACATAACTATAGATACCAAACAGAAGAAAAGTATACCTTAAATAGTAAGGGAAGTTGTCAAAAGAAACATCTATTTCTTTCCCATCCAATATAGCAGCATAAACATCTTCTTTAAACACAGCAGAGCGTACAGATGTACCCAAAGTTGATGCAGCCTGCATGTCCAGCGTCCCATTTTTTTCTTCCAATACCTGTTTACAGATACTTTTGCTCAATTTCAGTTTACAACTAGGTCGAGCTAAGATCCTGAAGAAAGGCCTTAGGAAATCATTAACCCCAGAGAGTTTTACATTGCCTGCCTCTGCACCAGCATCCGGATTGCAATCCATCGTTGAATTCTTCTCATTTGTTTGAGCATCTTCTGCTTTATCAGTATGCACATTTGGAGTTGACTCTGAGGCATCAAGCTCAATTTCTGTACTATCATGAATAGGATGACTAGAGCGATCAGTACCCAGGTGAGGTTTACTAGAGGTATGAGTTGGAGATTTCCATCTTGTAAGGTCCTGTTTGATGGAAAGAGAAGCCAAAATAGAGGCCCCGGCCACAGCTGAAGGGTCTCCACTTTTCCTTTCAAGCTGCAGATATTTCCCAACACCACTTGGAACTTCCGCACCCCTAATTGCAACCTCAGTATTAAGTTGCTGGAAAATCTATGTTGAAGATTAATTAAGAAAAATCACCCTTATAAATGTAAGTTAAAAAAATAATACATCTACAGAAAAAAGAAACAATTAATGATCGATAATTCTATAACTGCAACTTCTCATTTACTCAGCAAATGAAGAGGATACATAAGAATGATTTCCAAGAACACCAAAAACCACTTCATCACCCGAGTTAAGCACACAGCTGGTATTCTTCTTGACATGCGTTCCATTTACTAGCACAGATCCTTTGCTACCCGTACTTTCTAGCACAGCTACAACACTTCCATCGCGCTGATCATATTCAGAAACAACTGCAATCAATTGCGCTTACATATCCTACCATATTCACTTTAAATAAATAAAAATAATAAAAGAACAGAAAAAGCAATCAAAGCTTAATAAGTAATTATAGAGATTACTGTATAAGAAAAATTTGCGTAGTAGAAACGGGCACAATGATCCACTAACATGTGCATACTTTTGAGCATAAAAGAGAGCCTAATCATACACACGGTCCAATCAATGATCCAAAGCTTCGTGGATTAAACTTATATAGTCTTCACACGTACCTGCGTGTGCTTGATCTTGCATAAATTTCCACTTATAGTCTGATCCTTCAGTGCAAAGTTGCAACTTCTATTAGAACCAATCGTGAAATTGGGTATGCAAACAGCAACATTAGGATTCTGCAGCAGTAGCACAAATTTCGAGTTAAAAAGTTAAGAACTAAACAAAAACGCCACGTGCTTCACGAGGAGTCAACACCCAAAAGCATGAACAGTGACTACTACATTTGAAACTTTTCTGATTCACTTCACTCGTTTGAACACGAATTACCTGTGCAGACTGAGACAAGAACCTGCACCACGGTCCTCCCTCGATATTCGGAATCTGTTTCTGATACACACTCCACGAAGAGAAGGACGGACCTTAACAGTAAAACGACGGAAAAAATGTAAGAAAATATTTACTCAATTCACAACACAAGCAGCAATCAAGAAAGTAACAAAAAGTAAAACAAAAAAAAAGAAACTAAAACAACTCAAAACACTAACATGCGGCATCAGCAATCGGTGCCGTGACAGGCACAGCCGGCGTAGCGTCGACCTTGCCGGAGCTCACTCCATCGGCGGAACCCGCTCCGGCGATCTGAACGTCGGCAGAGCCACATTCCCCAGGATCAGGCACGGGCTCCGAAGTACGTAAATCCTTCGAATTCTCCGGCGGTGTCGGCACCGGTTTCTCCGACGAACCACCATTGTCGACCTAAAAAAATTGGAGCAAATAGCAAAGGCTCAATCGCAGATAGCGACGCTAAGTAACGGCTTCGATGCCGGAAATCTCCGAAACCGAAGCGTCCGGAAAAAAAGTGAATCGAATACAAGAATGGAAAGAGAAAAAAGAACAAGAAGAGGAAGAAGAACCTTCTGACGCTTCGGCGAAGGAGGTTTGTTTTCCGATGAGGAAGATCGTTTGGAGTTGTTGGCAGAGAGAGATCCACTCCGTCTCGTCGAAACCATGCTTCCTTTCTCCTTCTCTCTTCTGCTCCCTTCTTTCTCCTCTTTTTTCAAGAAGAGGGGATATCGATGATTTTAGTGATTTTACGTTTTCTTCTTTTTCATGGGAGTTAAATCTTTTTCTTTTCTTTTTTTATTATTCGCCTTTTTAAATTGCTCCTACCATGCCATACCATGTGCGTAAGTTAGTATTTCGCCTTTGGTGGTTGCGCAATTTAGCCACGTACGTATAGGTGTCCATCATTATAATACGCCATTTATAAAAATAAAAATACTACAATAATTTGTACATTTACTGGTTGTCGTCTTTTTCATCAAACTAATATTTTTATTTTGTTCGTCTAAATTTCTTAATATTTTGACTTAAATATATATTAAAATACATTGTTTTTGTCCATTTTCTTAATACAATACAATACGTATTGTAACCTCAAATAAGACTTGTTTGGTAACTGAGTTATCTTTTCTGAAGTGTGTTTTGAGTCCCTGACTCTCTGACTCTGATTCTGCCTTGTATTCATTGCGTGGAATTTTGGCACGCGTCCCACAGGTGAAGCAAATCAATGCTCAGTTGTATTTAGATGCACTGTTTACTTTTTCTTCCTTTGTTTGAGAAGGTGCCTAATCATTTTTATTAACAAATAATTAATTATCTCATTTTCTGACACAAAACAATTCACACCAACCAAAATTTTGTGGTGCTACATTTTCCAACCCTTTCTTGTAATTATCAAATATTGTTCAAATAATAATATCATAAAGAGATATTTCATGCGTTTTGAATTAATATTATAAAATAAGTTTTAAATAATAATTTATCTAAAATGTAATTAAAAATAGTTTGTAGGAAAAACTTTTTTATATTAAATAAAACATAGATTGTTGTTTTTAATTTAATAATCATACAATTAAGTTATAGCATTCATATTTATAATTTGGTGTCCGAAAATCGAAAACTAAATACAATTTTAATTGTACATGTTAATCTAACATTTTAAGGATGAAAATAACAAATTAACTCTTTGCATAGTTTTCTGTAGTCTCTAGTAACTAATATTGACAATGAATAACAAAGTGTTGTTAGAAGTTACTCCTTCTTCCAATGAATACTGATTACTCTGTGGTCAAACTTGTTAATATATGTATAAATAAATACATAAATACTAAAATTTTGTATATTCTAATTCTATTTACGGGTACAAGAAATGATTAAAGTATTTAACAATTATCATATACTCTATGGTGATTGTAGAGAAAATATTTTATATATGGTTGAAAGGTTGACTGCATCTGTTGACTTTTAAAAATAATTAATAAAATGAAAACACTTTAATCTCTATCCATTATAGTATATGGAATCCGTTTGATGATTGTAAAAGTGTATTGATAGCGTGGATACAGAATCATGTTTAGTTGACAAATTTGGTTGTCTTTGAAAACTATCTGTGTCATTTATCCAGCACTGGAAAAGATACAGTAACATTGAAATGGTTACTATATCATTATCCCAAATGGTGGCTAAAGTTTGTGATACTTTAGGCAGACATTGCATGTTTTCTGGTTTCACACCGTCATACAATTTCATAACAGCGACAGTGAGAACCCTGCTTGTTATCATATAATTAATTAAAGTTAAATTATAATTTTGCTCTGTCTAATTTATCGTTTTTAATTTTTAATTTTGGTTTGTTATAGTCAATGGATTTTAAATGCTGTATAATTTTATCTAATTCTTGTTTGTATATATTTTTTACTTATCAAATATGTTTTTATTTTTGATAGAAAATAAAATTTGTTTTCTCCAAAAATATATTTTAATGTTTGAACTTTAAAATAAATTAATATAGTTTTTTTTAATTTTATTATGTTAAACTTTTCTAAAATATTAAACGTGTTAACATTTGAATTAGTTACACTTAATATGTTTTTATTTTTAGTTGAAAAATATATTTGATATGTCAGGACTTAAAAAAATAAAATAAAATAAATAAATAAATAAAATAAGCTTAGGGCCATTGGGACTTTAAGTGAGGCTGTTAGACACATCAGGCAAAGATCAGTATAGCCTTAAGAGAATGGAGCTTCTCATTTTTTGATTCAATTACAGAAGTCACTCTCTCTCTCTAAAAAACTTCTCAAACCTAATTTTATCTTACTTCTCTCTACAATTACAGTTCATTGAACCGATCAAATCTTAGTTGGGTGCTACCAAATCATTCCTGGCATAGAGGACTCCGATTCAAACCGAACAATTCTTCGTTCTAGCGAGTAAGTCATTTTCCCCTCTTTCTCCCATGTTCTTGAGCTTATGGCATGCAACTTTTCTGGTTGCATGTAGTTAGTGACCTTTCCCTTCATGATTTCCATTTTTCTAACTCTAAGAGTTGTACTCTACACCAAATTGGTGGTTGTAGGTCATGTGAATGTGTCGTTGTACTAGGGGAAATATTAGCGCGTCTTCAATTAGCTTACTGTTAAGCTTTCCAGATAAGGGGAGTTAATTATTTTATAAAATATATGCATGTTGAATTCTGAATTTGGTGCTTTGAATTGAACCTGTTTTAGTGTTTTATGCATGTTGAATTAAAAATGTGATGTACTATTGAGACTGTAATGTTACTGTTTTAAGTAATTAGCCTTGGTGTGTACTATACTGCTTAAATGATTTGTCTGTGATTGATTTTATGTGTCCTGTTTTGATGATTATGAATTGTTTTTGAATGGGTTATTGGGATTGATTTTATGTGTCATGTTTTGATGATTATGAATTGTTTCTAAATGGGTTATTGATTGTGATTGGTGACCTTTTGGAAAATGTCTTAAGTGAGATTTAATTAGCTTTGTTGGGTGGCAATTGGATACACAGATACTGTTTTAGATTACTGTGAGGGGAAATAACAAAAAAATTGACTTTTGAGGTTTAGAGCACAACAAACTAGTTTAGGTAACATAAATAAATTATTTAAAACTCGTTGAGAGCCTTTCTTTGTTGATAGGATAGAGGGGACTTAAAAACCTGAGTTGGCACATCCCTGGTCATATAGCAGCCCTAGCCTGATCCATTACGTTGTGACTAGTGATATGAGTTGGCGTCGAAGGTGAGTCTGATGCGTCAAACATCTGAACCCTCTCCGGTGACCAATTGGGTAGTGAAGTGAGATTGGGAGCAAGCATTCAGTGATAATGAATAATTTAGCAAGCAATTTCATAATTAAGGGAGTATAGTAAGTTATTTTGAGATAATACGTATCATAATATATTATGTTATTAATATATATATATATATATATATATATATATATATATATATATATATATAACATATTATATATAATGTAACATAATATTATAGGTATTTATAAATTTACGTGGGTTAATGAATTATATTAATATAATATAGTTACGTAGTATACATAAATCATATTAATGTTATAAAATAGTACGTATGTTATTATATTTTATTAATATAATATAATTTTATATATAATAATAGGTTTGTATAATATAATATTATAATAGTATAATGTTGGTTTAATATAAATTAAAAATGTTTGTGCAATGTTTTAATAGAAAATTTATAATAGAAGTGTAGTTTAATATAACTATTATAATATAGCCGAAGGAAACCGGGTTTTATATTTGTACAGGGTTTAGGCATTGAAAATAAATTATAAAAGATTATGGTATTGATTAATTTAGATTAAATTATGGAGTAATTATTTTTATAATTGTGAGTGGTAAGTAATGTATTTGTTGAGTTTGTGTATGTGTTGATTGTGGCAAAAAGTATATGATTATCAAGTAATGAAAGTACGATCCAAATGGCAAACTAAATTTCATCTGTGTAGAATCTCTGGGTGAGATTCTTAGTATTTTAGAATGAAAGTAGGAGCTCAGTCTTGGGGGTTTTCTTGACGCTCCAATGACCTTTCTTCTCACATAGAGAGGATTGGATCATGTGGTGAGGAGTAGCAAGAGGTATTAGTCTCGGAGGCTTCCAGTATGCTCTAAGGCGCGAAACGGACTAACCTCGTGAGTTTGGCAGGTTAGGGAACCCAAGTTTCATAAGCCACCACGGGTGCATGACTCGCCATAGCTCGACTTTCATTCTAAAGTCCGGACGAGTCAAGTCTAGAATGTAATATGTATATGTTGTATGCTTTGACTGTTTTGATTGTACTTAACTCTTGTGTGTCATATGATTGACCTGATGTTTTTTTTATATAATTAGTTCACCCTTGCATTGTTTGTTTGTTGTGTTGTGCCATGTTGAATGTGCTTTCCTGTTGGGATGATCATCCACTTGGATGTGAGCAGAAGGGAATAAAGTTTCTTTGGAGAACGCCCTGGAGGAGAATGAAGATGCAGCTCCTTAGTCCCTCTAGGAAATTTTATGGCCTTGATGTTATTTGAACAGTTCCAGCTTATTGTTTTGCAATACTTTAGCATTCCAAGTTTTTAATTTTTCCTGAATTTGGATAACTGTAATCCTTAATCTTAATTTTTTAGAACCTTAACTGTCATTCCATGTCTTATTATTATATGCATGTCATGTAATTTTGGGATGTCACATGATACGTTAAAAAAATTAATATAATAAAATAAATTAATTATATTCATTTATTTTAAAAATTGAAAAAAAATGTATTAAAATTTTTAATATAAGTAAATTTTATTTTTATTATTTAAACACAGTATTTAATCTTTTTATATTATAGTATGGTTAAATCTTAATTTAATAAATTCCGTAAAACACTCCCATATCCTGTTTTCACATACTTATCATATATCTTCTATTTTCTCTTTATCGTTTATAAAATCATATATTTTTATAAATATATCACTTTTTCTCTCTCTCTCTTATAACTGTATAAAAAACATTTTTCTCAAATATAAATGTATGTTCAAGAACAATACTATACGAAATATAATTATAAATTTAAATTATGACAAATAAAATTAAAAGGTATTTATGACCTTTTTTTTTATTTCTCTCTTCTTTTTTTCATCTCTTTTTCTAAATAAAAAGTTGTTTTTTCTCTAACTTATTTCTTTCCATTTTATGATCATACCTAGGAGTAGATGACGATTTAGGAATTACTACTAACCCATTATTTTTTTTAAATGAAATAGGTTTTTATTTATTCTAAATATTATTTTTTTTATGAATTTATATCATCAATTTTGGTGGAATACTTTTGTTAAGAAAAAAAAAGTATTTTTACTTAATCAAATATTTTGTTTTGGATCTATGATATTTGGAAGTTTTATGATGTGAATGTGGATACATGTCTTAAAATTTATGGATCAGTGATATTTTATTTGAAAACAGTTTTATATTTTATATGGAATAATTGAGTTTTGAATTTATAAATAAGCATGTGCATCTCAACTGAGTTATCACATCGAATTATGTCATTCACACACGCACATATAGATAGAGATATAATCCATTAAATAAGTTATTTTACTATTTAATTTACTTAAAGTAGTCTAATCTCTTGTTATTAAAAACCTTGTAAGCCTAATATCTTGTTTTTCTTCTATACTTTTATTTAAATTCTTTTGTTATTAATTCAAAATATTAACTAGATTAATAGCTAACATTTATTAAGAGATCTAATTAGCTCATTTCCTCACTGTATATTAATAATAACTTATTTATTTGAGCAAATATAGTAATATTAAAATTTAAAGTGTAAGTGCACTAAATAATGATTGCATTAAATCTAATTAGTAATACTTTTGTTATCTATATACATATGAATATTTAAGAGAATAATCTCGAATTATAAATTAATTATCAATCAAAACCAATTTGTAATTTTATAAGTTGCTTTTCCGGAGTTTAAGTTGATAATCTCGATTTTGCTTACAGGGATGCATTTATAATTATCAAGTGAAAAAGAGGAGGAACTATACTAAAGTTTATATATATATATATATATATATATATATATATATATATATATATATATATATATATATATATATATATATATATATATATATATATATATATATATATATATATAATGAAACAGAGTCACCATTTATGAGACATTTTTTTCTTTTTCAATCGTTATAAAAAGCAAAATGTTTCTTTTTTTTTTTTCAACAATTTTTAATCTCCACTAGAGCTATTAATAAGATTTAAACCTTAAGAAGTTATGACCATCAGAGAAAAAAAAATAGTGACTATTGTAGAATTTCCAATAAATTATTTGATTTCTTTAGAAAGCATATGATAATTCATATATTTCTCACATTCCATAAATAGTCGACACATTAAAGAATATTCATAGAAGATTTGAAAAAATTATGCTCTATTAGATTTTTTTTTCGTTTCGTTTGAAGAAAGGAAGAATTTCAACAAAGTTGGTATTTCTTCTAGTTATTGAATCTCTTCTCGATTGATTAATGTATAATATTTTTATAAGCTTGTTATTAGATTGACTCACTTAATAATATATTTTTTTAATTTATTTATATATTTATTACACTACGATCAAAGTGGATTAGTTCCACTCCATTTTATAGCAAACCATAAATTAAAAAATAAATAACTAAAATTATCAAAACTACTCAAAATATTATTAAACAATATTTTAATATCTAAAGATATCAAATTTTGAAGTTATATAATTATAGACAATAAATATTTATAATAAAAACTTATGAAAAAATGATTAAAAAATAATAAAGTTATTATTAATAACTTACGGGTCAATTCCATTTGTAATAACCTACAAAGTAGAGTATTGAAGTAGATAGGTGTTTTAAAATAATGAAAGTCGTTATTTTAGTGTTAAAAAATCGACAATATAAATAAAAGTTTATAAACATGTTTCATTATCTAAAACACGTATTATCTCTCTGTAACTTGTTCTCTAGACTTCCTATCCCTTATCTTTAAGACTTATAATCCTTAAGTCATTTATTTGACGTTCAAGAAGTAATCAGGTGACCAGAAGAGTTATATCTTTAACTTCATCTAACAAATCTTTTAGAAAGAATAAGTCAGTTTCTACTATTTTTCTCAAGTTTAGTTTCCTTCACGCATAAGGAAAGATTCTTTGTTGCATGCGTATTCCTAGAGTTTTTGTGTATTCCTTGTTGATCATTGGTTCTAATGGTCTACCTTGATAAAAATTCATACAGCCTATAGGTGCGTATAGAGTTATCTAAGATAAGACAAGAGTAGTTTATTTTCTAGAGTTGTTTGAGCTCTCCAACCAGGTAAGGGAAGCTAATAATTTCTTTAATTTTATGTTAAGAAGTATGTAATTATATTTGATAGAGTGTGAAATGTATGTTTGTTGAATATGTTACAATTGAGTGAAGTGTGTATCTTGACGAGTGAATAATTGTTTATTGATGATAATTGAGGTGTATGTTGTGAAATTGAATTTTGGTGTGATGAATTATTAACCGTCTACATTGGGTTTAGGGATGGCAACGGGTCGGGTTTGGGTCGGATAGTGTGATACCCGAACCCGACCTGCATGTAAAAAAGTGTACCCGTACCCGCCGGATACCCGTATAAAAAAATTCGTGGATTTTTTTCAACCCGCGGATACCCGCAAATATTATTAAAAAATTATTTTATGTTTTTAAAAAAATATGTTAGCTTTCCATGAAGGAAATATGAAACATCAGCCGTCCAAAAGGTTTTGGGCTTTTCCTATTCCAACATCATCAAAAAATCTTCCAGTATTGAAAATGAAAGAAAAGTCATTATTACTGGAACCATTTTTCGATCATCAAAAAATATTCCATTATTAGTATTGAAAATGAAAGAAAAGTCATTATTACTGGAACCATTTTTCGATCATAAAAAAATCTTCCATTAATTAGTATTGAAAATGAAAGAAAAGTCATTATTACTGGAACCATTTTTCAGAAATCTTTCATTAATTATCATTGAAAATGAAAGAAAAGTCATTATTACTGAACCATTTTTCGATCATCAAAAAATCTTTCGTTAATGAGTATTGAAAATGAAAGAAAAGTCATTATTACTAGAACTACTTTTCGAAAATCTTTCATTAATTAGTATTGAAAATGAAAGAAAAGTCATTATTACTGAACCATTTTTCGATCATCAAAAAATCTTCCATTAATTAGTATTGAAAATGAAAGAAAAGTCATTATTATTGGAACCATTTTTCGAAAATATTCCATTAATTAGTATTGAAAATGAAAGAAAAGTCATTATTACTGGAACATTTTTGGATCATCAAAAAATCTTCCATTAATTAGTATTGACCTTCAATTTCTTAAACCTAATATTGAATAAATATGTAATTTTATTTTTTTAATGGGTAACGGGTACCCGCGGGCAGGGATAGTGTGATACCCGAACCCAACCCGTTAACAAGCGGGTATTAAAATATCCGCTACCCGCTATCCGCGGGTAAAAGATACCCGCGGGTACTAAATGCTCGTAGCAGATTTTATCCGCGGATACCCGTGGGCACGGATTTTTTTGCCATCCCTAATTGGGTTGTTGTTGAATAATCTATGAATTTGAAAATGGAGTCGAATGCTTGTCTTTTTTGGAAATCTTATGTATATTGCGTTTTATGCTTGTGAATTGGTATTTGTTAGAGTATTGGAAGTGGTTGTTTTGGAGTATGATTAAGCAAAAAACTGATGTGGTATCGTGAAGTATAAAATAGGCTTATTTATTCGTAGGATTTAGTCTAAAAGGGGGGGTATTGATAGGTGAGATTTTGAGGTAATGGTCGAATGAGTTGTTTTGTTTGTTTTAGGGTCATTTAAAACTTGTTTAGACCTTAAATTAATAAAAATTCTTATATTTAATTGGTAGGTAGTTAATATATTGAGTTTTAGGCTATTTTTAGGTACATTTTTGGGATTTTAACAAGTGGAACTCTATAGGAAAAAGTATGTGATAAAAATAAAGGTTTGGGGTCTGTTTATGAGTAAATTATGACATTTTTAGACCCTTGGTTTGTAATTTTTTTGTTTATAATGTGTAAAATTGATTATAAGTGTTTTTGAGTTATTAAGCTTGTCTGATGTATTTAGTTTATGACCAAATGAGTAAAGTGGTACTCAATTTAACCATAAACATGTTTTTGCATCGATCACAGTGTTTAATAAACCAATTTGGTCATCTAGACAGGTCTCAGGTGCACCTAACCTAGAAAAACAAGTTGTTGTCATCTATAATGTGTGACGCTCAACGCTGCAAGCCGAAAGCCCTCAGGCTCTAACTTTAGGCACTCAGCGCCATAAAGTCAACGAGCTCTTTGACTTTATGGCCTTGAGCGATTTTGGACTTTGAGTGCCACTTGCCTACTACAAGTCTGAAGCTCAGGGTCAGGGTTCTAGCACTCGATGTTCGGTCAACAGTTTGAGTTTTCACTTTATTTTATTTTATTTATTATGAATGAGAGAGATATTGATACTTTAAATTTTGATATAATTTTAAAGATAAATGTAATATTTTCTAACTGTGTAGAGGTTTTATTTTCAATTATAAAAGTTCATTTAAACTAGTAAGTAAACAAAAGATTTTTTTTTTTTACTTTATATAAAATGGTTGAATATGTTTTGTGTGTTTTAACTTGTAAAAATTGAAATTAGTTTTCCTTCAAAATTTTGATCGAATTTAGTTCTTCATCTTTATAAGTATGTAAATTTAATTTTTTAACCAAATTTTATTAATTTTATTTGATGTTTCAAACTGATTTTAATACAAAATTAAATAGTTATTAGTTATTTGATATAAGTTTAATTTTTTTAAACTAAACTCTTAAACAATATAAGTAGATATTATATTAAGTAGTTTAGATTTTTTAAATTATTAAAAATATAACTAACCATTAGTTAATTATTATGTCCAATCCTATAACGGAGTAGAGAATATAGTATAAAATTTTGAAATCAGTAAAAATAACTAAAATATAAAGGTAAAAAAAATATAAGTTACAGAAGCACTATCAAATAAAATATAAACAAAATTTTAATCCAAACTTAACAGTTTTTATTTTGTTAACCTTCTGGATCTTATAATAGTTTTATAATGAATTTTTAATTTCTGATTCATATTCCTGTGTTTGCAATTCTCATATTTGAACATTATTTAACATGCATTTTACTATTATTTAAGTTGTCAATGTATGATTTTAAAATTCTTTCTAAATTTGATTGAAGTTCAATTTTATTTTTAATTTCAGTTTTAATTCGGGCTTTTTTTATTGTGGTTATTTATGAATATTCTTGCTATATTTTCGACTAACATAAATAATAACAAAAAATGAAATTTAAAATAATTAAAAAAGTAAACGATAACTTTAGAAAAAACAAATATAATGGAAAAATAAAATGAAAAAATACAAATCAATTAAATGAATAAAAAGGTATTAAAATTAAAACGAATCACAGTTTTATATAATTGTTCTTAACAAATTACGAATTATATTATTAAAAATAAAATATGAAAAAGTAAAAATATACAATAAGGAGATGTGTCCAGTATAGAAAAAATTGTAGCATATTATAGCTAAGAATTAAGATTATAAGGCTTCGCCTTTGTTAGTCTACGTGTATATAAAGCGCATAGGGAGAGAAAGTTACGGTATGTTTGGCGTCGTGGCTTCAGTTTTATAGTGTGTAAGTGTGACACTGCGAAGAGCACACGAGAGGCCAAGTCCTCTCCTTTTCACTGCGGTTGCGAAACCTCACTTCCATTCCATGGTAATGGATGCACCCAATCCTTCTTCCTCCGCCGCCTCCTCCTTCCTCGCCAATCTCCCCTCTCGAGGCCACTTCTCTTCCACCATTGTTTCCTCCAATCCGGTACTTCAATTCCCCTCTTTCTCTTCTCATTGTTTATTTTTTTCGATTTCGGATTTCGGACCTACCTACATTCACTGCGATGATTTCGATCCGTGTGCTTTAAGAACGTTCTCTCTGCTTTTCGTAGAAGCGCTGGTGAAACTAAGCGATTTGTTATTTAGGTTTTTGTGTGAAATCTTGTTTATTGTATTGTGTTAACTTTTTTTTCCCCTGTCTCTAGTTTATGGAATTTCAAGGTGTTTAGCGGGGAAAAAGTTATAGGAGATATTATTGGACTTAGGTTTGTTTTAAGGGGTTGTTATGGAGTTTTAATCCAGCTTGCTGATGTTAAAATTTGTCGTGTGTTTTATAGTCCGCCTATCAACTGTCATGTTTACTAGTTTATCGCTAATAGAATAGAAGTTTCATATGGTATGGTTTAAGGGTTTTGTTTTCGTGGATGATTATGCTTTTGTACTATGCTGGTTTCTTTGTTGTGTAATTAGGCAATGTATTAAATAACCTTCTTCATAGATGCTTATAGGAGAAGACAATGAGAAGGAGAAAATGAATACAGGTTCTTGCGTAGAGCAACTTATGCACATTAGTTTTTTGAGAAGTCAGAGAAGAGAGTTCATAAGTTGATTTTGGCCCGTTGGAGAAACTCAATTCACTTTCTCTTCACCCATGGGTGCTTTTGGAGAAATTTATCTAAACAGGGTCATATGACATTATAGTTATTAACTAGTGATTCTGTAACCCTACCTTCGTTGATGCACATGTTTCTTTATGTTGAGTTGTAAATGTCATGGTGAATTTTTTTGTTCATTTTCTCGTGGAAAATTACATCCCTCCAATTGGTGGAACTTAGGAGACCTCCTGCTTTTAACTGTTATTTGTTATATGAGAAACATTGTGTTTTAATTTGATATTCTGATCGTGCAGGGGGGGATGCGGACCTATATATGCGATCATGATACCTCGCCACCAGGTCTTATTCTTTACCTTGTTTCAACTTGTAACACATATTGTTACGGCTTCAATTTGTTGTATGTTGGCCTGCTGCCAAGCAGTAACCTCAGAGAAGAAACAAACAGAAATGTTTCATCGGTGTATAAACTTTCTCTTCCTTATAAACACCTCTAGGCCACAAGTTTCCTTGTCATTACCAGTTGTAAGATCAGTTATTTTTCATCCGCATGGGACATTTTACTCTGCCAGATTCAAATACTGTTTGTTTACACATAATTTAATATTAGAGGCATGTGCATTGATCGAAACTTTATCATGAAATAGTATACATGTGAACATGTGAGTTCATTATGTAATTTGGCTTCTTCGCGTTTAGTGTTTTTGTTGCCACTTATCTTTGTTTTGGTAGTCTTAATTTAGAGAATTCTCACTCGTAAAATTTATGTCTAAAAAATATCTGACCATCCTGTTGGTCATAATGCTATGATATATATTCTTCCTATCGATATTAGCTATGTCCTTGTAGCTTTTTAAATAGATAATAATTGTAAATAGACATTTTTTATTCCCTTGGTTATGCAGAAGGTCAACATATTAAGACAAACCAACAAAACATACTGATTAGATCACTCACCCTCAAGAAACAAAGGGGCGATTCCAGTTCAAAGGATGGATCTGATGGTTCCAGAAAGAGGTATTATTCCCACCTTTTGTGGAAGAGTGATATTTCAATTACATTATGGTCAATGTACAAATTCCCAATCAATTTTCTTTCTCTTACAGCTTGGTAACTTGTTAAAAAGTTATGGCATCTATCCCTCATTCTCTGGTGCCTATATTTTTATCTTGGTCTTTATTTATTGAATACTATCTAATCAAACCTTTTTGTCAGGAATGCTGAAAAGGTTTTGGAAAGATCTTCAGCCAAGAAAACAAATAATCAAATAAATTCCCGACAAGGTGGGTTCATGTGGTAGTTATCATAAGTTAGCATTGGGTGAAATCTGAAATATATTTGAAGATTTGTCATAAATTACTTACCTCCATATAATGAGTTTGCTCAGGACAAAAAAGTTATATTTTTCTTGATATTACTAGTTCAAAATCAAAATTCTCATTTAGGTCCAACATTACTCATGCCTTAATTATACTTTTTGAAGACATGTCTCTCTGATACATGTTCAGACGTGCATGTCAACCTCTTTTTAAATTACATCGATAAACATTTTTCTCTAATTTTTTAGTAAACATGGACTGGATAGACATCACCTTCATGTTTGGTAATTTGTACTGAGTTTTATAAGGTAGGTATTTATTAGTGTTATTTAAAAAAGTGCTATAGAACACAGGAAGGTGAGTGTGTTTCGAAATGTATATGATATGAGAACTTTTAAGTTCCATGTCCTCAAAGTGCACATTTCTTCCCTGAGTCTAGAAGTATTTTGACCGATATGAACCAAATTAAGCTGGGTTCCTAATAGGAAGTTTAATTGGCAGTAGTTTAGGACAAACCTAAAACAGAACCATGGTTGGTCGTTGGTGCTGTATATGTCCTTGTAAATTCAAATTCAATTTATTTCTTGGGAAAGACGACAGTTCCTTAACCTTGTTTTTGAAGAGTATAGAAGTCAGATATCCGCTTGCTGATTTATGCTTTGATCTTAACCTTTCAGATATACATATATGTTAGTTTTTCTATGTAGTGATTTCCTTTAATACATGTTTTGCATTAATACATGTTGTAATGTTAATTAATTCGTGTATAATCGAAAGTCACTAGTGTGGTCTCCTCTGAGAGGCAAGAGAATTTGCTTTGCATACTAAACCTTTAAGAGGTCGATGGAACTTATAGCTTGCTTTTGAATGACATGATTTTTCACGACTTTGATTTGGTGAGTGTGTTGGAAGTTCAATGCTCCAGCAGGACTACCTATCCTCTTCTCTATGCATGCTTTCACCATGAATATATCCTCCGGTGACAGAGGGACTAATAAAGAATAATGGTAAACAAGATAAGTTGAGTTGCCTCCTGAGCTGTTCTCTGATGATTTTGAACTTATGAGGAAAGGATTTCAGCTGAGGTCATATGTTCAATCCATAGCAATGGTTCCTAATTTTGAAAGAGACTTACTTAGCAGGCTGGATCTTTTGTCCTCTATATTTCAATTTTTGTCTTATTATGGGTTTTTTAATCATACAGAGGGATCAAACAGTCAAACAGCCACTAGGGACTTGCACAACCTGACGGTAGAGAGACTTCGTGCTCTTTTGAAAGCTAAAGGTCTTTCAACCAAGGGAAAGAAGGCAAGTTTCCAGTCTTCCTACAGTTTTAACATACATGCATTTGGAAGATATCGCTCACTAATTTGCTGGATAGTATTTTGTTTACTGCATATGTCACAGTGTAGTGGTTGTCAACTGGTAGTATATTATTGTCCATGATTGATTGTTGTCAAGGTGTTCGCTTACCTTCTCTCCTTACCCTAATACACGAAATAAAATCTGCAGGAGGAGCTTATTACTCGTCTAAAAGACGCAACTGGTTAAAGCATAGCGTGGTGGTAGGAATACCCTGTTCATTAAGCATCCAATGTAAGAGTAGTTAGTGTTTAATGTAACTTAGGATCTGGAACTAATATATATATGTATACATACATACCCATTGCAAATTACAGTTACAGATGAATATTATCGTTTTGGAGCTATTACCGTTTCGCGACTATCAAGTATGTTTTCTGGGGCATGATTTGTAGAGGTCAACTATACAATTGGACAATCAGTGGTGGTCTTAAAGTTTTAATTACGATCTTCGGTTGCATCCTTGTCTTTTACATATCAACTCTTGTTAAGTTAGACATGTAATAACATGTGGAATGTCTTGTATTGTTAACCATTGCATTGAGATTTTTTAAATAATCAAGTAGTCAATTCCAACATCTATTCGGCTTTTACATTTTCAACGGTTGAGCTGCGGCCGACAGTGTTGGAAATACACTCATACAGGGCTTTCACGGTTCCGTTCGATGGACACGGGCATAATATCACTATCCTTTTCATTTTATACTCTTATGTTTAGATAATCTTATTATCACATTTATCTTATCGTCAATTTTGTCTATTTCTTATCTCCTTTCAAAGGAGAATTAGATTATATTTAACCAGTTAAAATAAACCTTTTCTCTCTCCTGTTTCTGTATAAATATTCAAACAAAAATTTAATTATAATGCTAATTAAAATATAAAAAATATTTTATTATTAAGTCTTTTGTATAATTGAGTTAATATTAATCTACGTGATAATATGATTATAATTTTTTTATGTAACATACCATGGTATATGTAATTACTGTGACATTTAAATTATATTATTTATTACAATGTAAAATGAAATTTTAAATATTCTTTAAAAAATTATTTGTGAATTGTATAATTTGTGTAATATAAAAAATAATGATATGAATAAATTTTAATTTTTGTATAATGATTTAAAATTAATTTTTAATAATTTTCTTAGTTTGTAAAGAAATATAAATTAAAGGCTAATTTTTGATAAATTATATGGAATTTTAATTAGGAGTCATTATTTAAACATATGTTATATAGTAACAATTTATGGTAACAATTTTAGTTTGTTATTTTTTAACTATCTTTAGCCAAACATGTCCATATCGAGCTATGCCTAATAAAATCAATTTCGACCTTCAACCAGCTCGAAATTCGACCTGAACCTTCTACTTAGGCCAACCCGTCTCATTCTTCGGACTGAGACGACTAGTTTCAACCTTCAGTTGAGAACATCTCGTCTTAACCTGTCAAAAAATGACTTGTCTTGACTTTTGGTTTGAGTTGACATGTTCGAACTTTGACATAAGTTGTCTCTTCTTAATCATTGGATTAGATCTGCCTCGTCTCGATCATTGGACAAAGTCCATCAATTTTCACCCCAATCCAAGGCGAGTCATCTCGACCTTTAACCCGACCGATCTATCTTAAGTTTTGACTCATGTCAGCTTATCTCAATTTGAACCCCATTATTATACCATCACAAATTCTTATTTTAATTTGAACCCCTATGTTACATCATCGCAAAATTTCTAGCTCATTCACCATAACTTCTATCATTCGTGAGTTTCTTACTACACCATCTATCATTTTTTATCTATCATCTTCTAAGTTTGTTTCTATTCCTATGAAAACTATAGTAGTTAACACTCATCCTATGCAAACTAGGTCTAGATATTCTTGAGTCCAAAATTCTTCCTTTATTGTTTCTCACTTGATTTGAACCTAAAAATGTGAAGCAAGTAGTTGAGGGTGCTAATACAATAGTTTATCAAAAGAGAGAAATGGTACATATCAAAATCAAAGAGACTACATGCATGAGAAACTGGATTAAGCATATCAGATTTCTTTAGGAAGCAACATCCCAATATTTTGGATGGATTTGTTGCATATCCAAATGATAGAAAAGGGTAGTATTTGTTACCGCTGTTGAAATCTCAACATAGTAATTATTGTTTTCAAGTGTTGTTTTTTTTTCAACGTAAAGACATGTTTATTGTTGTTTTGACTCAGCCCAACATTTTAAGATGACCAAAATTCCACTCAAATGTGTGTTTGGATCCCCAAGAAACTAATTACACTTTTAATTGTGGAAAGTGTTGGGAATTAAACATGGACTAAGACTTTGTCCAATTTCAGATATGATATAGGACAAAAAAAAAATATTTATAATAACAACTATTTAAAGGTATGTCTCTATTATATTGGTCATATTCAAAATTATAAATTTAAGACTTGAATCTTATAAAACTCTCCTATTAGAGTGTACTAACATGATATAAAATTTAAGATTAGAGTTTTATCTTAAACACACGGTACATAAACATAAAAACTAGTTTTTATCTTAAAAATATTTTTTTAAAAAAATAATTATCAAGTTGAAAACCTCACTATAACAAATTTTGGGAGAAAAGTCCCACTTCCGATTCTCTCGCTTATCCAGTTCTCGTCACAACCACGTAAACAAGGATGTATTCACACAAATTTAGGAAGAAAATTCATAAAGAGATTCTAAATAAAGGGCACTCTAGGAACATTTTACATTAATTTAACTACTATTAAAATAACACATTATATAAACTATTATTTTTGTCCTATATATGTTAGGTTAAATAATATCCAAATACAAAGATAGTCTCCTCTCTTGAACAATTCCTTTAATCATACATACACAACGTTACAGCACACAAAATAGTTGCCCCGCACCGCATAGTAGCACAAATAATGACTAAACCAATTCTCAATTCCTCGATACTGGCACAAAGAGCATTCAGATTTTACACTTCAAACTGTTATTGGAAATGCACTGAGAGAACAAAACGCATTCATTTATACTTTCTTCCTGTTGATCCACAAATTGATAATTCTACAGAAGAATTTTTCCCAGCAGACATCTCAACAATCATGGCAATATGAAATATTCAAATAATTGTTAACTCGTCCATCTCCAAGCCATTAATTACTTCAAACTATCAGATAGAGCCATGAACTTATGTCTTCAAACAGCAAATTGATAAATCTATACTTAAGTAAATACAGTAATGTAGCCTTGCATTCCGAACTGCATGCCTGGAAAAAAGGTACAAGGTAGATATCTAGTCCATAACACTTAAATATATATACCATTGTGGAGATATTAGAGCTACATACATTAGTTGTTAGCTCATTGATCTTGGCTCAATTTACCAAACTAGAATGGGCGAGAGGAGCATATGAGAACCAATAGATACAGAAACTGCTCTGGGACTCCCAAAATGAGCTAGGGATAACAATTCTTGAGTCAATATACTCTGCTAGTACTCTACTCCAAAACATAAATGAAGCATGGAATAGAAAGTTTAGCAGTGTTGGGTCAAGACCTCGAAGTGGTGTCAGAAAACTAAACACCTCCACCCCCAAAAAATAAGCTATTTCACAATTTCTCAGATGTTTCCAGGAGCATCACTTCGAGCATTTTTCCTGGTCAGGTAGCGAATGACAGCATCCTCCACCCTGGAAATTTAAAAATAAAAGAATCCAAACCAATTAGAAACATTCCATAAATTCTTGTAATATATTTGAAGGCCGACATAACTTAAAAAATGAAAAAAGATACAATCGTCATATCTTCCAGTTTTACTCTTTATGTTACTTGGTCATTATCAACAATCGAAGGAGCAGCAGGGTTCCTCACTCGTGCATTTAGATAAACTTCGAAAAAATATGACTGTAATTTTTTTCCTGGAGGTTCCTTTTTCCAACTTTTGAGAATAAACAGAGTTAACATTTTTTTTTTCATTTTTTATCAAAAAACTTGTCTAATTATCATTAAAAAGTTTAGGATTCTTATAATTGAACGAAGATCCTTGAAAAATACAAACAAATGAATACTGTGTCATAATTGGATTGAAGGTAGATGATGAAGTGGATGAGAAAGTTGTTTTATTGTTTGTTTTGTAAAAATAAAAATAGATCAGTATGGAAAGGGATGGAACCTCATCTATCCCATTCTATTATCCAGTCTAGTTTTTATTCCCTCTCAATTTGGCGTGCAGTGGATGGAGCTAAGATTAAGAAAATAAAATCCCTATTTTGGCCAGCTAAGAAGGTGATTTTATAGCGGGGTTAATATATAAACTACAAGGTTATAGCTTATTTCATTGCTTCCTTTTTGTAAACAATAAAAGGTAATCTCTATCCCACTATAAAATCTCCAAACAATAAAGTGACATATTTAAACCATTTTCATTACAAGCTCCAGTCATATACCATTACATCAAGATTAAATCCCTTACTGGTTCTAAATTTAATCTACCAAATCAGACATAAAATATTTAGTATCTTTGCAGCGCATAATGTATGCCTCATTTGATAGCACAAACAAAACTCTGTAGAACAAATAAAATAGTACTATAAAATGGAAATTGCACCTCTGAAATAAGTTTGTACTTATAACAGTATCTACTTTTGAAAGTACTTCAAATCAAATCAAGGTCCTATATACACACCCTTATTAGCTCATTTAGAGGAGTCTTGCATTAGTAATGGTTACTGTCTAAAATTAGGGTCAGCCAGACACTTTCTTTCTTAACCTGCCTGTTTTAAAAGGTTGTTTCACCATCTTCAACTCTCAACAAATGAAATAGGAGAATAGAATAATGCTTACCATGGTTGATTGTAGAATTCAGAACGCCGTTCATTCTCAACACTCTGGCTCACATCTCCAGCAATAAGCTTCAGATCCTTGCTTTGAGAAGCTATCAAAGCATTAATAAACTCTGCTGGGGACTGACTAAAGCCGAGAAAGAATGCCCGTCTCCTATGATGTTCATGGATCTTCTTTATGGAATCAGAGATCAGTTTGTCAAAAGCATCAATCTCTTTGTGCTTCTCAGTGCTTTCCAAGAATGAAGACATGTCCTTCTCTAGTGGAAGAGGCACATCAACCTGCACATCGTAACACGTAGCTCCGGCTGGACAATTTCCCGAAAGCTTGATTTTATGCTCCAGGTGTATAGGCTGCGGAGGTGACAAATGCTGTGATATCTTCTGCGAAGCCACCGAAAATTTCATCTTCTCCTCCCCAAACACCCTTTGGAGAGAAGCATCACACATGAAGAACGAAGGGTCATTCGGACTCTGCAACTTCTTAGCCTTCACATAGTGCCAAAGAGCAGCAATGATCCTAGAGCGGGAGTCAAACTCAACCCCTAACACTCTAGCCAGCTGAGCCGATACCATAAATTTGTCAGGCGAATAATTCATTGACATTCTAACAACCGCCGTGAATTCCTTATCTCCTTTCCTCTTCACCTCAAAACCATCGCGCTGTGCAGTCGAACGGGCACTATCCCACACAACAACATGGTTATCCGGATAGAAACCCTGATCCAAGTAAATGGTAATCTTCTTGAAGAAAGCCGAGAATCTTTGATTTTCTTTAGGCAAAACTCCATCTGCCACAGGATCCTTACCATCTTCCAACACCCTTCCGGTTATCCTGAGAACCCAAGAAAGCTCCTCCACATCAATCTTCCCAGGTTCCACTTTCACCTGTTTCGAAAATGTATTATACACATAAATCCTAAGCGTTCTCCTAACACAGCGAGGGTTTCTCAAATTCTCCTGCACATCAATTTTCTTCCTAACCAAAACAGAATCTATGTGGGTCTCAAGTTCAAGCAACTTGGCATAAATAGCAGACTCGGGCACAAGCTTGGCCACCTTGTCGGGAATGAGCTTATCGGGAAAGCTTCTCTTTTTCCGAGGAGGCGCCACGGTAAGTTCCATGGTCTTGAAAGCAGAGGTTTGGGTGGTGTTGGAGGAACCTGGAGGGCGTGAAGGGGGTTTGTGATTTGCACGCTTGGGAGGCGCAGGTGTTGTAACGCTGGCATTGGTATTGGAATTGTTATGCACCTGTGGGGGAGGAATAGGGTGTGGCTGTGCGAGGACGTGGATTTGCGGTTGCGATAGCTGAAAATGGCCATGGAAGTGAGAGGCACCAGCTTGCGGTAGAGGCTGCGTCTGTGAGAGAAGGTGGGGTGATGGGTGGTTCATGGGGATTGAGGGTGCAGCCGGGTTGGTGAAAAACGACGGCGTTGCAGCATTTTTTGGTGGATTATTGTTGTTCATTGTTCTCAATTCTAAATAGGTTGTAAGAAGTATTAGATCTAGAAGAAGCAAGAGCGTGAAAACCCTAATTGGATGGAAAATAGGACAGAAAAATGTTCTTACTGTTTATCCTTAGATATAGGAGATTCAGTGTTTGCTGGCGATTGCTTCTTTCTCCATTACTGGTCATTGCGCCATTCCATTTCTCAAATTTGTTTCCTGTACTCTTCTCTAAACGCATAACGTTCAGTTCCTCTCACTTTTCCAACTTCTTACCAACTGGGCCTGCCTCATCCCGACACTTCATTCCCGTGGGTGAGTGTTTCATCCTACACCTCCAAGATTTTACCTCCAATTTCCTAAAATACCCTTAAGATAATTATTATTAACTTTATATTTATTCAGAAATTGTATATTAAACATTGATTACATCCCCATTTCACCCAATCATGTGGAGAGAGATTGTTATTTGAAGTCTTATTGATTGATTGCATTGATGGTAAGCTCGTTGTATATGGTGAGAGATTACTAAGAAGTTAATAGTTTATTTTGGTTTTAATTTGTTTAACTTGCATTAAGTAATAGAATAAAAAAAACTTTTTATGTCCATATTAATGTTTGATATATTTTATTATATAAAAGTTTAATTATATTAGTTATTTAATTATTTTATTTGTTTATAATTATTTTTAAATTTATGTATATAAATTTATAATTTAATTAGAAAATTCTTAATTATTAAAAAGTAATATTTATGAATTTATTAGATTCAATAAAAATATTTTCAAAGAAATAAAATTCGAAACATCGGATATGAAAATCCAAGTAAAAAAGTCATCGGATTTTGATATCTGATAAAATAACAATTGGATATACAGATCCGATATTTATTTTAGTGAAGTTTAATTCCAAATACATATTTATTTATTATATCAGTTTAAAATTATATTTAAATTTATTTATCAATTTTTATAAATTTATAATGTATTTAGATTATTTTTAATAATTAAAAAATATTTTTTATGAATATTTTAGATTTAATATAAATATAATAGAAGTGAAAATATGTGTCGGATATGAATATCCGAGAAAATACTCATCGGTTGTGGATATCCGATAAATGAAGTATCAGATATGCAGATCCGACTGTTTTTCTTTTTTACATTTTTTTACTTGTTTCTCTTTCCTGATACTTTATTAAGTTTTTTATTTTACATGTTTTTTCCTTGCAGCTTCTTTATTAATATTATCCATTATTAAGCTTTTTTTTTACATTGTCTTATGTTTGTTGCATGCTTCTTTATTAATATTATTTAACAATAGAATTCTTTTATAAAAAAATATAAATAAAACTAGTTAACTTAATTTTTATAATTATTAAATTTTGTTAATATAAACAATACGTTTTAAATGTTTAATTTTTAAATATAAAAATTCACATTAATAGTTATTTAAATTATTTGTAAGTTGATTATATTAATTATGAATGTATAATTTATAGTATTAGTTTACGATTTTGTAATTTAATTATAAATATTTAATTTACTGTATTAGTTTTTTGTTAAATTTTTTGTATAAATAAACTATTCATTTTTCTTTTATTTATTAAAAAATTTAGTTTGTAAAATTGATATGAAATTTTTAAACAACGAGATGACCTTTGTATCGAAAGAATTGAGAGAAGAAGATAAAAATTTAAAAGAAGAAAAATGAGATACAAAGAGTATTCAAATGCAAGAGAAAAGTATGAGAGAAGAATATTTGTGCATACTGACAATGTTAAGAAAAAGAATCTGTGACCATTTTACTTTTTGTTTTTTTAAATATTAAAAGTTTCTTAATTACAGGGTATTTTGGGCATTTTAGAAAACTTTAGAGGTGTAGGATGAAGGGGTTGGAGGTGTAGGATGAAAGACCCCCGGTGGGTTGGCCTGGGTCCATTACAAAGCCCACATTTTCTTCTATAATGCATTTAATAAGAGGGTGTTGCTCCCTCCACCTCCCTAAATGGGTTCTTTACCTCTCCACTATTTTAATTTATTTCAAAAATATTCTATACATTCTTATTATTTTCTTTTATTCCAAAAATATCCTGCACCTTCCCATTATCCTTAACAATCTTTTTCTTTCTCTCTCTACGTTAATGGAACATTTACATTGTTCAGATTTAAATTTGTGATATATTACAAAATATAAAATTCAGAGGAAACTTCAATATTAATAATTCTACCATTTCCATTTTATAAAATTAAAAGTTAGATGGAAATATAAAATAATAAACATAATAATATTAACAGTAAATAATGATATATTGTTATTATTATATACTAACTTTATAACGATGAAAGAACTAAGTAAATTCTAAATATTTAACAAATAACTTTTTTTATATATTTTAAGTATTTAATAATATTTTTATATTATTTATCTAATAAATTAAATATTTTATTCAAGTTATTTGAGTCAAACATGTCGGTGAGTTAAAACATAATATAATGTTAAAATTTATAGATATTATATGTAAAAAAAAACACACATATATATAAACATTGTTCTAGAAATTTAGAACAAAATTTTACTATTTATTAAGTAATTTGAAAAGAAAAAAAATATATTCAACGGCGAAAATAAGATTGAATCATACTTATTTAAGAAAATATATTCAAAGTTCAAATTTGAGTCAATGTTCCACTAATGTACAGAGAGAAAGAGAAAGATTTTTAAAGATAGTGGGAAGGTGTAGGATATTTTTAAAATAAAAAAAAAATAGTAAAAATGTGTAAAATATTTTTGAAATAAATTAAAATAGTGGAAAGATGCATTTGGGAAGGTGGAGCGAGCAACCCCCTTAATAAAATATCTCTACCTATCTATCATTTAAATAAAAAGTCTCTCTCTCTTCACACAATATATCCAACACCTTTTGGGGTTATTTTGTTTTACATATCTTTTCAAATAAGCCATTTCTTTCCTGAACCTCCTTTTTTTCTTCTTCCACCTCGAAAAATTTACTTCATCTTTCATTCTGTTTTTTTCAATGTCATCTTAGTTTTTTTTTTTTTTTTCATTTTTAGTTAAGTTATAATTATTATCAATTTTATTCAATTAAATCATTTTAGATAATGTGGTCTAAATAGTTAACAGTATGTCATATGATTTTTTTGTTATTTTAATATTTTAACTTTTTTATTAAAAAAATTACTTACCTGTCCAGTCACGTCATGTAACATATGTGATGTTTTATATTCCATTTAATTTTCATATATATTAACTTTTTTTTAATTTAGTTTCAATATTTTTAAAATTAAATAATTTTATTCTTTATAAAATTAAAGTCAAACTTAATTTTTATATAAATTAAAATTCATATTCTTATTAGTTAGTATTTTTACAATTACTTTTAAATCAATATAATAATAATATTTTAATAATATAGTTAGAATTAATATAAAAATAATTTCTAAAATATTGAAAACTCCATGACAATATTAAATTTATTTTTTACTTTTAAATAGCCAACCAACATAACTATGAAGTTTTGAAAAAAAAAAACAGTCTCGTTTTACTGATTAGATATTTTTTTTAGGTTAAATTTGTTTTATTTCCTTAAATTTGAATATGTGAATTAATAAAAAGTTTAATTGTGATTTATTATTTTAAATTTAGTTATATTATCACTTCATTGTTTTTGTCATTTTAAATTTTTTATTATTTTAGTTTATTTTTAACATATTAATTACTTTTACTATATTATTATAATTAGTTTAAAATAATTTTAAAAATACTAGCTAATAAAAATGTTAATTTTAATAAAAATATTAATATAAAACTTATATAAAAATTATATTTGATAAGAAACAAAATTACTTCATCTAAAAGAATTAAATTAAATTAAATAAAAATAACAATATAAAAGCTAAATTAAATATTAAACAAAAATTAAACTAAATTAGATTAAAATAATAATATAAATATTAAATTAAATATAAGACGTGATATATGATATTATTAATTTGATATATAAACAAAATTTAAAAAATTAAAGAATATAATAAAAAAAATCACAAACTAGGACATAAACATAACCTATACTATTAAGATACTGTTCACTATTTAAATATGTTAAAAAAACTTAATTAAAAAAAATAACTAAAATTACGTTGAAAAAAAATGAATATATTTAATTAAGTCTAAAATTTAATAACAGAATTTTAACCCTGATTAAAATTATGTACCTAAACCTAATTATTTTTCTTCCTTCCCTTTCCTCCTACGTGCAGCAGTTCGTCTCTCCCTCCGAAAAAGCAGTTCCTCACTTCATTTTTATTTTTTGATTTCATTTTTCAATAAATAAAATTCAATTTAGTGTAAACTAATTTGTTTAAAATTTTCTCATCTAAAAAAAATCTAACCGTTAATTTTAAAATATAAAAAATACAACTTATCATTATAAAAATTAAGTCTTCAATTTAAATTAAAAATATAAATTGATAAATATATTCAAAATTTATTTAATGTAAAACTTCAGTTAAAAGAATTGAAGTCATACAAATCTTGTTTAAGAATAAAAAGTTAAAGACTCTCAATAAAATATGAAAAAAATGGCTTACTTATTCCTTTTGTTTCTAAAATGTCCTAATCAGTAAATATTTTATAAAAAAAAAAAAAAATCGATGGTAAAAACCGTCACTCAGGCATACCTATCCTAACTACCAAAAAAATCTAAAGAGATCATCTCAAGGAATTAAAAATAAGAAGCAGTCAAAGGAAAGGAACGAGGTGGTCTTTTTCATTATAAAAATTTAAAACTATGATGTCGTTATGTCAGTGTTGCATTCATTCAATTCAAATAAGAGATATCTTTTCCTACTGACACATCATATCTACTACGCTTCTTTCATCACTAATCTGTTGGATATCATAGGTCTAGGTCAACTCTTTCTTTACAAAAAAATCCCATTAATTTAAAGCTTCTAAATGTAAAACCTACTTTTACTCATTATAATATGTGGTGACTCTCCATTTTCTTTTCTCTTTGCAATCTTAAATAGTATTTCAATATTTCTTTCAATTAAAGTAGTTAAACTTTTGTATTTAATGGACAAATTTCTTTAAATTTAATATAAATAAATTATCTAAATTCAATTTATTTGACCTTCGTTTGCTCCCTCACGTTACAAAAGGGAAAAATATAAGAGGGGTTTGTCCAATTATTTTCTAAATTACTTTATTTCAATTAAAAGTAATGAATAAAAATGTTTATGTGGATACTGTAACACCTCATAATTAATGCACTTCTCAGTGTCATCCACCTGTCACCATTTCAGCTCCTTTGGATTGAGTGGCAGACAAGATTCTATGTGCAATTAATTCTCAATTCCAGGGAGTCGTGCGGAGGCAAGAATAATGAAGATCTTCTGATGAGTGGAATCCATGTGGCAGCTGAAGGATGGACCGACCGTCCGGATTGGAGGTTGTATTTAAGGTAGGATTTCCAAACCCTTGCCACCTTTCTTGCATGCAACCTTCTTCTTCTTCAGAACTTCAGTTTCAGAAAAACTCCATTTTCTCCTCCTTCTCTCTAGAACCTTCAACCTTCTTTCTAGATTTTTAACCATCTCCTTCCCTCTGATCACCTTGTTCCTTTCAGATTAAACACTCCTGGTGCCAAACTCTTTCACTTGCACCGATCGGATTCTCAAGGGGACAACTTTGGACTTTGGAAAGCCATAGGAGTAATACTTAGAGTTTAGCTTGGAATAGAGGTAAGGAAAGCTTATAAATTTGATTATGATTATTTTCGTATGCTTGATTTTCTGAGTATATGGTGTTGATTGTATGGTTTTACTATGGTGAAAATGTATGTTTGGATTATGGTATGAAATAGGTACAAGGTTGTAAAACTTAGTGAATTATGAATTTGTAATCGAAAGGTCATTAGGACCGTTCGGTTTCCCTGTAAACCTTTAATCCGGTCTCTTATTACTGAACTTAAAAATATACTATTAGTAGCCATTCGAATTGTTCAGTCTTATACTGAACGTCGTCTTACATGCAGTATTCGGCATAGGAGTACTTGGTCATAGACTGAGTATTCATTCACATATTAACCGTTCAGAATGTTCGATCTTACACTGAACGTTCGGTTTACCACGATGATTACTTCTTGATAAGTAGTAGGTCTTATACCAATACTTAAATTCTCAAAGTATCCGGTTTATAATAATGACTACCACGATGATTACATTGACACTTGATTCCTCAAAGAATGTTCGGTCTTATACTGACTCTCACATTACTGAAGAGAACTTCTTGTTTAAATTTCCGTTGACTAATTCCGTTGACTAAACACGTTGACTAAATTTGTTCTTCCCTGATTTAATTCTTGGACTTTTACTGTTGGGTTCCATTGACCTTCCGTTCGGTTTCTCTAACTAGTTCAGCTTTGTTTCCATTGTTGAGTTTTATTGAACTTCCCACTCTATATTGCTGATTAAGTCCCCTTATCTTTCATTGTTGAACTTCTATTGGCTGTTTCCATCCGGTTTCCATTGGTTAGGTCCCCTTTGATTGTATTGTTGAATTTCCATTTTATTTTCGTCTGTTTTTTCCCTTGACTGAGTTTAGTTGATTTCAATATTTCAATTCCATTGAGTTACCGTCTGGTTTGATTGTTTTATGAGAGACTTCCAAGGAGGAATGTCTCATGATTGATGATGGTTGGTAAAGTATGACTGTGGAAAAAGGCTCAGGTTCTGACTCTATCCTAATATTCCGTGATTACGCCTTCTCAGGTAGAGAAGGGTAACTCATGCGTGGGAATGACAGGAGGTCCTTTAGCCTCAGGGTATTTCTATACCGAGGTGGTTCCACTGGACTAACCTCGGGTGGCGGTCTGTTGAGTGTATCCCAGCCAGGTCCACCCGGGTGCAGAGAGTGGCGAACATACATAGTCATACCGTCCAGACAGAGTCTAAAGAAAAGAATATGTTGATTTGTTTATTATCACACTTTACTGATGATTCTGGGTTGGAATGTTCATGTGTGAGAATTGTGTGTATATTTTGGAAATGCATGAAATTGATTAATTGAATTTACATAAGCTTACCCTTATCCGTTTTATCTTGGTCATGTTACCGCTCGGTATTCGACCGTTCCGTTGGTTCTCTTCACTACAATGATCATCCTCTTTGGGTGTGAGCAGAAGGTGCTCAAGAAGAAACTCTGGAAGAAGCCTTGCAAATGGAGCAACCCCTGGACGTTTTGCCTAAAAGCTGTGCAGGACTTTCCGGTCCTTAGAGTAGATTTTAAAATATTACTTTGTATAGATAACCGTTCGGCCTAGGTTTTCCTTTTTGTAATGTCTTTCGGTCATGTGTTGTACCAAGACCGTTCGGTCTGAAGATGTAAATGGAATTTGGACTTCTTTACTTTGTATAGTTTCAACCCCTACATAATATTATGTGTTTTCCTCTTCTTTTACTTGTTCCTCTCCACTGTTCTTTATTATTATTTATGTTAACTTCTACAATAATATATATATATATATATATATATATATATATATATATATATATATATATATATATATATATATATATATATATATCTTTTTATATATTTATTGGGATGTTACAGATACTGTACGTTTCTATTTTTAATTATTTTCTAAAAATATTCAATTTTGTATAATGTTCTTCATATAACTTCAATTGTCTAAAAACAAAAATATTATTATTATTTCTATAGGTTGTTATCATAAAAAGCCAGGTATTTAATTAATTTTTTATATTAGAATTGCCTTTGAATAAACCATGAATATCATTCACTATATTTGTATTTAATCGATATTTATTTTTCCCTTATCAAATTAATTATTTTTTTATGGAGTCACAACGAAGAAAGAGTAAGAAGAAACACAATACTAATATCATTAATAAAACATTAGTGGAATTAGATGTGAGGTAAGTCAATGATACTTGTATTTAGGTTTTTTTGTGATGTTGTTAATGATTGTATACTTTGTATCCTGGTTCTTTAGTCAGATAAGACATTATTTTTAACGTGTGATAATAAATTACGTGATTGTTTGATCATAATCGATTGAATGCTCTATGTTCACCAATGCTCACTAATTATGGTTGATTTATTTTTTTATGACATATTCAGGTAGGATAATGATATTTAAACAACACTTTTTTTACAATATTTGAACATTGATTACGTGTCAATCTGTGATTGGTCAAAAATTACTCCACAATCAATAATAATCATAAACATTATTGTGGAGTAATTTTTGACCAATCACAGATTGACACGTAATCAATATTCAAATGTTGTAAAAAAAATGTTGTTTAAATATCATTATCCATTCAGGTAATAATACCACATGTGTGAAAGTAGGCCTAGTGTTTATTGGTTAATAATATTATATAAATGTTTATTATGTCCATGCATGCATGTTTACAAAATAGAATCATAAAAATATTCGATATATTGTTTAGAGAGAATACTTGATAATAAATGTGATTATAGGTACTAGTAAAAATTAAATTTAAAGGTGTTTTTTTTTCATATTTGTGAAATATATTATTTAATTTTAAAAAATTACTTAGTCATTATTTATCAAATTATGCTTAAAAGTATTTATTTAATATTATGTATTTATATTGAGACAACTAATGTGTTTATTATAAATTTTTTTGAAATTATTGACAAAATTTTATCAATAAATTTATTTTTGTCTATGAGTTTGACTTATTAATGAATTTTATTGATAGATTTTAAAATTTTAATTATTAATGAATTTTATTAATAATTACAGAGCACTCTAATAAGTATAGAAATGGAAACCACCTTCTTGGATCTCATTCTTCGCAACAAGCGAGTTTCTTCTTCCTCAACGTCTGTAACTATAACAAGTCATCACAATGTCTGACATTGGCTCATAAGAGACAATAATATCACTAATGTTACTGGTGATATGTTTCTTCTTTCTGGCATAAGAGTTTCGCTTTTCTCCTTTTTCTCTATCATTATCATATCAAGATAGTCAGTGCCATATTTCTTCACCCTTCCCATTCATCATAATCATTGTAAACTTTTCTTTTTTTGTGTGTGTTTTTGAAATAGTTTCTTTTATGAATATTAAATATATTATAACTATAAATAATGAGTTAATTTATCAATCAATCAATTTAACAAAGAGAGTATACGTTCAATTCACAGTTCGTAGATAAACAAACAATTAATTTATATCATAAATGACATAAAAAGAAAGTTCAGAAAAAGTTTTAATAAGATATTAATTCTTATAAAATAAAAGTCAATTAATATAAATAAAATTATTTATAAACTGATTTTTAATAATAAAATAATTGTATCAGAATGTTAAAACACTACCACTCTTAACTATTTTCTAAGTCATTAAATAAAATAAGTATAATTATATTTTTACAATAATAATAACAACAATATTTTAATAAAATTAATAAATATATTAAGATAAGAATTAATTTTAAAGAATTAACTGCAACTTTTACTCCTTAAGTGGAAACTGACTGACACATTAAGGTTTATCCGTTAATCCGTTAATGCAGAGGAGGCAAAAGAAGTAAAACACAAAAAGCAATCAATCATTAATGTTATCGTGGTTGGTTGGTTCTGATCACAAATAATTAATCAGCAGCACGCATTTTCAACAACACTCAATTCTGTGGGCGCGCAAAACCCTCCCAGCGCACATTAGCGCGGCAAACTCTTTCGTGGCCCACAGTAAAAACCGGACAAGCAAGTGTTTCAATAAATAATGCAAATTTGGATAAGCATAGCGAACAGTGAGGGCAAGATAACCATCACGTTGACCACTACAATGCATCGCGCACAATGTGTATCACAATCGTGTCCGTACGATCTTACCAGAGTCCACGCTCAACGTTAAGTAGTAGAATCAGACGGTGGAAATATTAGGTGTAGGGAAGTACTCTGTGACTCCGTGGTAGATTTTATGATCCTATTTTTCAGTTAATTATTATGGGAATGTGTTGGAGAATAGAGATGTTATAAGCTTGTCAGTGCAGTTACAGAGAAAAAAGAGAGAGAAAGAAAAAGAGTAATGGCAATGGCAACAATGGGAGAGAGTCCTCGGAGCCCAGAAGCGAAATTGGGTATGCGAGTTGAGGATCTTTGGGACGTTCAAGAGGCACAGCTAAGTCCTACCGAGAAACTCAACGCTTGTTTTGAAAGCATCCCTGTCTCTGCGTTTCCTTTGGCTCCTTCAAACCAAGGTACCTATCTATTTATCACTTTCATGAACATATTCGTCCTTGATCATCAAAAAGAACCTGAAGGGTGATCGAAAAACGAAGAAAGAAGTGATTTTTATTCAACCCAGATGAAAATTGACTTGACACCCAAGATAAATATCTGATCATTTGACTGAGGCTTATTTTTTCATCTTGTTCATGTTATGATATATGCTCTTTTTTGTTTTTTGTGTCTTTTGGTTTAGTTCTCAACGTGTAAATTTTTATTTTTGTGTTCAGAAATTGAGATCAAATCAGACGCCACCTTGGCCGAGGCTGTTATGAAACTGGCACGACACAATGTTTTCAGTGCACCTGTGGTGGATGTTGATGCTCCTGAAGATGCTAGTTGGATTGACAGATACATCGGAATTGTCGAGTTTGCTGGAATTGTTGTATGGATCTTGCATCAGGTTTGTTGGACATATTACATACCAATTCAATTAATTGTTGCACACATATGAATCTGGAAGTTACTGTCATTTTTCTATTTTATGCTTTATTCGATTCAAAGTATGTCAAATTGAATCTAGTATGACTATTGGGTCTAGTAGAAATGGACCGTTCAGTGTATCAATGGTGTTTTTTCTTTTTGTTGAATGATGATTTGATTGTTACTATGCCTAATAGCGTTTTCAAAAAAAATAATGGAACATTTGAAAGGTGAAATCAGTAAAAAGGGGTAATTAAACTGACCTACTTTGAGGTTATGGATGATTACATTTATGCCTTTCTTCTATTGAAAGACCACCTTCCTTATACCTCTATATATTGTATTTTCAAGGTTACCATGTGTATGGTTTGTGCATAAAAATAGGGAATATATGTGTAAATTTTAAATACACAAACTAAGAAAAGTAGATGTAATTTTTCAATCAAGGAGAATATAACTTTAGTAATGCCAAACTTAAATTAGTGCAATTTTCACATAACAGAGCAATTACCCGGTGCTGGTGGTTGAAGTCATTATTTTCTTTGAATTCTCATTTTCACACTAAGCCAATGTCACAATACTGTTGACAGTCTGAACCTGCATCACCTAGGAGTCCATCTACTCCAACCAGTGCAAAGGCTATTGCAGCTGCAGCTAATGGACTGAGTTTTGCTCTGGAACTTGAAGCCTTAGGCCTTGGATCTGCTGCAACAACTGCAGGGAACTTTTTTGTAGATCTTACTTCATCTGAACTTTATAAGAACACCACGGTAATATATCTGCTTTTACAATTTCAAACAAAAATAATTTCTTTTAAGTTCTTCTTATTCTAGCTACTAACTCAGTTTGATTAATCTTGTTTATTTCACTAGCTAACATTTTAGCAAACAGGTTCGTGACATTGCAGGGACATTCCGCTGGGCCCCATTTCTTGCTTTAGAGAGATCAAACTCATTTCTAACCATGCTCTTGTTGCTTTCGAAGTACAAGATGAAGAGTGTCCCTGTGTTGGATTTGGGCTCTGGTACAATAGATAAGATTATTACACAATCTGCCGTGATTCATATGCTGGCAGAATGCGCTGGACTTCAGTGGTTTGAAAGTTGGGGAACCAAGAAAATATCTGAAGTTGGTCTTCCCCTGGTTACACCAGATCAGATCATAAAGGTGTGGTCCTATCTTAGGTTGAAGGTCATCATCAATTGATTGAACTGGATTACGTTAGCACATCAAACCTTAAGGAACAATTTCAGCCCCACCATATCGCAATAACACTGGCACTATAAAATAAGATTAGTATAATGCTATGCTAAACTCTAAAATTTTGATACCAACATAAACATTCTCACAATCCCTTTCATGAACTACAGTTAGGATGGATCAATTCAAGCTCACTGCATTTAACCGAGCAATGTATCAATTCACCATAATTTTAGTGCATATGGAGGAGTAAAATCTATCCTACAAATCTTAAATTTGTAGACATATATGTAAAATGCTCTCATCTTGGATAAGTAATTTATTTCTTTCCTCCTGACACAGCAAGCGTGTTGATTTTGATGAACTTCACAGTGGGCTATTTCTTTTTCCAGGTTTATGAGGATGAACCAGTCCTTCAAGCATTTAAAGTAATGAGAAAAAAGAGGGTTGGAGCAGTGCCTGTAATTGAGAGAGATAGCGGAAAGGCAGTTGGTAATATAAGCTTGCGAGATGTTCAATTCTTGTTAAATGCTCCGGAAATATACCATGATTATAGGTATGTTTGTTATGGATTGAATCTGACAGAATGAGTTTGTTAAACCGAATTGGCTGTATCTTCTAAGTTTTTGTACCATTACTTACACACTCATTGGATATTCACACTGTAACAGAGCGATTACTGTAAAGGACTTCCTGACAGCGGTTAGAAGTTACTTGGAGAAGAACAAAAACGCATTTCCAATGGTAAGTGAATATGTTACATGCAGAGAGGACTGTACAGTGAAAGAGTTGATTCAACTGCTGGATCAAGAGAAGATTCATAGGGTGTATGTGGTGGACAATGATGGGAATCTGCAAGGACTAATCACACTAAGAGACATAATATCAAGACTAGTACATGAACCCCGTGGCTATTTTGGTGATTTCTTTGATGGTGTTCTTCCTCTGCCTGCAAATACCAGAGTTTAATAGCCAAGAATAACCTGGTGCACCAAGGTTTTTCTTTTATTTTTTTGGAATAAATTATTTTAGTAAAAATGAAAAAGACCTATGTGGTTCTCTTAAGGGATGAAGATGTGTACTTGGGGGTCTTTGTATAAGGTGTAGGCAGTTTTTGCAAGTTACTTGTATCCGTTTTATTAAGTGGGTATTAGAGTGAGATTGTGTGTATTGTAAATTCTGGCGTGAGTGTAAGTAACCATAATTTTTTTTTAACTTAAAGTTGTATTTTCTTTTCTCTTCACCTCTGGGCTTAAAAAGGTGGCATTGTGCTTATACAGATAACCAAAACGAGGTCATTGCGTTGGAGCATATAGAACCGTAATAACTGGTGACTAAGTAAACGGATAGTCTGTAACCAATCTCAGTGAAACAAACTCATTCGTCTTAAGGTTGATTTGAAGCTTCTGTGGCTTATGACTCTCTTACCCAACAAATCCAATAGTTGGGACTTCTTGTTTTGCAACGTCGTGTTTGACGTAATAAGTTGACAAAAACAGAAAAGTTTGACGCACGAGAAGATAACTAACTATATTGTGGAAAAGTTGCATTGAAAATATCCCTCCCCTTCCAATCCTTTTCAATCCAGACTCTTGAGTGAATGGTACCACAACAAAAAGGAAAATAAAATTATAAACTGCTAATTAAAAAAAAGGATAAACGAATAGTGTTAGAACCAACGCGTTTAGTTGTATTTTTTTTTAAACGCAGCTTATAATCTAAAGAAAAATGCTACATACTAAATAAGAACAAAAAAAAAGTATGATACTTCATATTGCTAATATATTTTACAGAAGTTTATATCTATAGATTTAATGATTCTTTATCCATAAATAAATGATGACAAAATCGTATATGAAATTAGTCAAATCCTACTCCTTTCATCACTTACCAATATAGACTTGGTCCGAATGATACCGCATCAATGACGCGCGGAAAATGATGAAAAAACTAAATAACGTAGCGTTAACGTTTCCCCGTGATACGTTGAACAAATTAAGACACAACTCTGTTGCTGCTAAATGTGACTAGTGGCTTGGCTAAGATGTGGACAGGTAGATACGCCATCACCATATCATGCCTCCGCAGTTCTCATAGTGTAGAGTTTCTTACCCAGATCATGAGTCCAACAAAACAGAAACAGAACCATTTCTTTCATCACAGAAAACATGTTACATCAATTTAATGCATAACATCAAAGAATATGGTAGGCACCGATGCCTTTCCTTTTTATTTTCCTAAATGAAAATGCAGATGCAATGAGCATACAACAATCTCTAGCTGGAAAAACCGCAGGCAAACATGGCAAGACTTCCAAGTGAATATGATATACCTTTCTACACAAGGTAAAAGCAAAGTAGCATATCGGCATGGCCGGAGCTACGAATTATGATTTGAATGAAACCCGTCCCAAGTATTGCTTAAAGAGGGGTAAAATCGCAGCATCTTAAAGTGCTGTCAGGTGTTGGAAGATAGTGAGATAAAAATGAACAGATCCAGGTATTGAAATAATAGCTAATGCATAAATTCCAACTATCAATATTCTTGGATCATTGACAAAATTATGCAAGCTTCCCATGAGCCACTTTATATTTCCTGAGTAGATCCAGTTACTACAACTACCCTATTATATTTCCTCAAATCGATTACCATCAGCTAAACATCATATAAAACTACCTGGTAAAAAAAAAAATCACTGTCCTTTGATTATAAAAACAGCCGATAATTATGCAAACTGCAGATACGTAAACACACATGGTCTGAATTTATGATAGCTAATGAATGTACTGTTTGAACAAGTATAAACAACATAGATAACCTGTATGAGACACTATGTACAAAAGATATTACAGAATTCGCATGAAAAAAAAAATCTTTTTTGGTTGTTGAGGGAGGGGACCTGGAGAAGACTTGAATTTCACAAAAATCCCATTCTAACATTAAGACCTGTAAAATAAAGACCTATCCAAGTAGAAATACACATGACACATTCAAGTAATCCTCATAAAATGAGTTCATCTGCTAAAAGATCTTATAATGTACTATGTACTTTTCCTTCTTATGTGATGCAATACAGCAGGGGATCCTTCAAATAAATCTAATAGATAGGTCTCTAGATCCTCTGGTGTATACTTGATGTATTTTCCCGCATGCCTTCCCTCTAACTGACTCCTAAACCTACCCACAAAAGAGCGATATGCAGGAATCACCTTCTCCGATATAGATATCCTCAGCTCCTCTCGAAGCTGATCGTCCGGGACCTTCCAAGCAGTCTGGACCCTATAAATTTCTTCAAAGCAGGCATTGAAGCTTTTGAATCTCTCCTTCAAAGCCATCTTCGACGCATTATTAGAGCTCCCTCCAATCCCTTCATCCTTCAAACAAGACAAGGCCCTGCTCCAAGAGGCTCTGAGATACCCTGTAGCATACTGCCGTATCTGACCACGTCGTTTCCGAATCCAATTATCCCCCAAGACCTTCCCAAGATCCGAGTCCTTCACTTTCCGCACTAGGTAATACAGATTGTTCATCAAAAACACCTGCTGCATAGCACTATCTTCATAAAGCCTGGACTTCTCCTCAAGATTATACTCAAGCTCAGACATGAGCAACAGAATCCGCTGCCCCAAGGGCGACATGGCCTCCAACTGCGAACCATCACCACCAAGATCATTTTTAAACCGATGGAGATCCTCCTCGCTAATCTCCAGAAGCGAATCCATAGGGTCACCATAATCCACAAGCAACTTGAGGTAATTCATGACATAACGAGGCAAAGGGTGAACATCCCCAGTTATGACTGGTTTTTTGGAAGTTTCATTCCTAATACAATTCTCAAACTCAGCAAAAGTCCCTTTGGCAGCCTCACCAAGTCCACTCAGCACTCCATTGGCCTCACCAATCACAAACTCATCCGAAACCATAGCCTGCAAATCAGGCATGGCATCCCTCAGAGCCTCATACATGTCCAAAATCCGAAACAGCTTCTCCGGCGAGCGCTTACAAATTGAAATAGCCTCGCCGAAATTCAGTAACTGCATAATACACCCCTTAGCAGTCTCATTGAAACAAATCTCCTTCAAGTCATCCAAATCCCCAAACAAACCATCACACAGCCTCTTCTCACCACTCAACAAAACCCCAACGACAACCTTCACAGCCTGAACCCAATTCTTCATCTTCTCATCCAAATTTCTCCACTCAACCCTCTGAACCTCTTCAATACTCAACCGCTCAACACCCAGAATGACTAAACACTCATCCAGAGCGTCGCGACGGACACTGCTATAAACCTGAAGACACTCTCTCTCATAACCAGACCTAACCATGCGATCGATAATTTGCCTGAGATCCTGAACCGCTTCGGGACGCACCAAATCGACGAACAAATCGTCGCCGAGACTCGCGCCTCGCTCATGGAAGCGACTCGAGCCGACCTCACCGAAGCTCTCTAGGGTATCGTCGATGGCGCCGTCATGCGAGCCGAACGAGAGCGAAACCCTCCTGATCGAACCGTAGCGGCTCACGGCGTCGAGCGGGATCGTGTTGCAAATCAACACGTGCCGCATCTCGTCCTCCAGTCGCGACATCGCGAGCTGAATCGCGTTCTCCGCCCGGTCCACGATGGCGGGCCCTGTGCGCCCCACGGCGGAGGACGGTGGCGCGATCGAAAACTGCTCCATCCAGTGGATGATCTCATCAACCGCGGAAAAGTACTCCGCGGGATTATTAGGAGGGTTGAAGAGAGAAGTGGATTGGCGCGAAGGCTCGTCGGAGAGGGATGCGTCGGCGAGAATCACTTTCTCCGCGGCTTCGAAGCGGTCGAGTTCTTCCTCTTCAGAGGATTTAGAATCGTCACCGTTTATTAGGTCGGAGATGCCGGATAGTCTGTTATCGAAGGTGGAGAAGATCAGAAGCATGTCTTCGCGATCCTCTTTGGCGGCTCTGAGGCTCTTCACGATCTGCTGGGCCGTGGCTAGGACGCGGTCATCTCCGCCAGCGCCGCCGCCAAGACTGGTGGTGGTGGCCATGTTTTCCTCCACCGAAACGGTTTTAGGGTTTTTCTATATTTATTTGTTCTGAGTTTTTTTTTTTTTTGTGTGTGTGTGAGCGGAGAAGGGTTGGAGTGAAGAGTTTGGAGTCAGATAATTGTTGGAGTGAGAAGGGAAAGGGAAAGGGAAAAGGAAAAGGGAAAGGAAGATATGCTGGTGAGCATTATTCTCGGATATGTCAGAATTTTATTTATTTATATTTTTCATTTTTTATTTTTTATTTTTGTTGTTGTTGCGGAGTGTTTGGGGAGACAGAAAATAAGGAAAGAAAAAACCAGTTTTAGCCGGCTTAGTTGGAGTTAGATGGTGAAGACCTTGCTAATCTCGCTGTGGACTTTTTGGGGTTTTTACGAAACAAACTACCCTTTTCAACCCTTCTCTAAATTGCTGCATAATTTCAATAATTAATTATAATTATAAACTGCGTTTCACTTTATACATTTCTAAAAACTTATTTTAACAATACTGATTTGTTTACAGTGTGAAAACACATGTATGAATCTAAAACAACTATATTCAAAGGTTTAACACTAATCTAATAAGGATTACTGTTAGAGAGGAAAATTTTGTTCAAAAATATAACCAGGAAAATAATATATTCATTTAGTTAAAAACAACTCAAATATGAGCTTTCAACACTAATTCTTTTTCCTTTTTTTAATTTACATATATATTTTTTATCTTATTTTCTGTCCTTTAAATAAATAGGAGTATAAAAATATTTTGTCTGAACCAGGATATTTCTCTCTCCTAATATGATTGATTGATTTGATGCAGATAATTTTTCTTCAAAGTTCCAAAAATTTGTCATTAATTTAAATCGTTTTCATTCAAATGGCATTTTTTGCGACTTCAACAAAATAGATTTGGAAAATCATCCGGCATAAGTGGTCTTAATGGGTTTAATTCGTTCGAGCTTAAATCAACACTAAAAGTTATTATTAAAACGCGTTCATTCCTATTAATTTGATTTAAATTTTAAATTATTATTGGTCTAGCCAAACTAAACTAATATTAATAAAACCTGCCTTTTTCCAGTTAACGATATATATATATATATATTTATTTATTTATTTTAGTAAATAAGGTGATTTGACATATAATTTATTTAATTTTAAATTAACTTTATTATAATATTTTGTTCATGGATTTTGAGAGAATAATAGAATAATTTGTAAAAATTTTAAAATGATTTTTTTTATTATTTATTTAAATAGATTTGAAAATAAACAAAGTGTAAAAACAATAATAGATTAAAAAATATAAGTAAGTCATTTTTGTATTTTATAAGAGCAATCAATTATGAAAAAAATACCATATTATTATAACATCGCGAACAAGAAAATTATTAATTTAATGTTGGTGGTTGTTGTCACACCCATTTAATACCCCTTCTTAGTGGGGTACACGTGTCAGCCGTCCGGTCTTTCCTGGTAAAGTGGGAGACCAACTCTGCCAAGTTTTTAATTCCCTTCCTTCGTGATCCGTGCAGCAGCAGCAGAGCAGTGGAACCCAGAAAGTGGAAGTCAGGTAGCACGCTGAGAATGGACGGACGTTCTAAGTGGAGGCAGTATTTAAGGTGGGAGTGGAAATCCTGACGCCACTTTTGCATGCAATCTTCTTCTTCCTCAAACTCAACTTTCTGAAAATCTCAAATTCTCCTCCTTCTCTCTAAACCTCCCTACCTTCTCTCTAAATTTCTAACCTATTTACTGTTCCGATCACCCTTCAGATCACACCTGAAGACTCCTGGTGGTTTCCTCTCTCACTTGAACGTCCGATTTCTAGTTTGAAATTGAATTTAGAAAGCCTTAGAAGGGATAGTTCCTACCAACCTACTTTCAAAGACTTAGCTGGAATTAGAGGTAAGGGAAGCTTATAAAGTTTAATTTTGATGTTCTGTACGATTTGAATATGTGACTGATTTAATGCATGTTTAATATCTAAAGTATATTGCTTGATTTCTCATGAATGGAATATGGTATGTTGTTGTATGATAAGTATGAACTATGAATTCTGCACTGATAAGAGTATGTATGAAACTTAAGAAAAATGTGAATCTGAGATCGAACGTCATTAGGACCGTTCGATTTTTCCTAAAACGATTGGTCTTGTACTATTGTATCGAAACTTAAATGCCTTGCTTATTCAGTCATAATGATCTATCCATTACAGAACGCTCGGTCTTATACTGAGTGTTCGGCTTTAACGTATTCGGTCATAGACTGATTACCTATTCTCATGTTAACTGTGTTTATTATAGTAGCGTTCGTTCTCACTGAACGTTCGTTTTTATATTGATAATGTTTATTGAAAGTACTCGGTCATAAATCGAGTGCTCGGTCTGAGAAGTACTCGGTCATAAACTGAGTACTCGGTTTCATATTAATTGTCTTTATTATACTGAACGTCAGGTCTTATACTGAACATTCGGTCTTGAAGTGCTTGGTCATACACTAAGTATTCAGCCTCATATTAATTATTTAGAACGTTCAGTCATACACTGAGCGTTCGGTTTATATTGATGATGTCTATTAAAAGTGCTAGGTATTATACCAGTACTTGAATTTTTATGAACATTCGGCCATAAACTGTACGTTCGGAATATATAAGTGTTTGGTATTAGACTGACACTTAATTTCTAAAGCATTCAATTTCATATTATTATTATTATTCATTTTAAGGACGTCCGGTCATAACCAAGCGTTCGGTTTTACACATATGATATTATGTTTGAGTAATTGGTCATAGACTAAGTACTCGGTTTGATGTAAATTATCCTTCTTGAGAAAAACGTCACTACTGGTTATGATTCGCTATTGAGTATCTGGTACTCCTCTCAACACCCTAACAGCTTGGAAGTAATAACGAACGTTGGTTGAATTTGATTAAGTAAGAGAATTCCACTGGCGGAATGTCTCATGAATTTAGTAATGATTGGTAAAGTATGAATGTGGGAATGACTCAGGTGTTGTCCTTGATCCTGATATTCCGTGAGGGCGCTTCCTCAGGTAGAGGGAGGCCACTCATGCGTGGGAATGGCAGGAGGTCCGTGGTTATATGAATAGATAACCGTTTGAGGACTAACCTCGGGTGACAGCTGATAAGGAAAACAGTTACTACACCACACCGGGTGCTAGGGACGACCGAGCTACATGTTCATACCGTCCGGACAGTGTCTTAGTGGTCGGTCATGATTATAAGAATTGTATGTTGCATGATGGATTGGCTTGTATTGTACGTTTACTTGTATGATGAATTGATAAATTAAATTTACATAAGCTTACCCTTATCCTTCGTGTCTTTGTCCATGTTGTCGTTCGGTATCTGAGCGTTCGGTTATCCTCTTCCTTGCAATGATCATCCTTTTGGGTGTGAGCAGAGGATAGCTTGGAAGATGTTTTGGGGGCTACTCTGGAGGACGTTGTGCAGGTCGAGGAACCCGTGGAGGCCGTGCCCGAACGTTATGCAGGACCGTCCAGCCCTTAGTATAGTTGTTTTCGTCTCCTTGTATTTTGTAAAAGCGTTAGTATAGGAAACCTTTTGATGTTGGCCGTTAGGTCAATGAATTGCATTCAAGACCGTTCGGTATATTTTGTAAACATTGTAATCTATATTCCAATTGTTCAGTTTTAAATTTCCAAGTATATTTCATACTACTATGCTTATTCACTACTGTTCTCCTTTATTGTTCTTGTTATCTCCTAAAATAAATTATAGCTTTGGTTATATTTATTGGGATGTTACAGTTGTAATTTGAATTATCACTTTTATTGATTTATTTTACAAGGTTTTTTATTTTTACTTTTTTTTATAATTTAGTCAGTGTAATTTATTTTGTTATTTATAGATCATTGCTGTTGTATCTCATTTGTTGTCACTTCTTAGATGTACATCATTTCTTAATTCGCCATCTGATTCATATTTCATCCATTGTTTCATCATTTTCCTTTCGTTGTTATTTAAAATAAAATAAAAAAACAAACAAAAAGATAGTTATATTAGTAGGACATGCACAAAATCCTAATTGAAATTCAAGTAAAAATATTATTTGAATGTTTGGATGAAACTAATTTACAACATAACTTTTACATCAAATTAATCTCTGTAAAATATTAAAAGAAAATACTTTAGTTAAATTGAAAAACAAGTGTTTGAAAATAAGAAAAAATTTATATCTAATTAATAAAGTGTAATTCATATCCAATTGATCTAGCTTTACAAACAATTATTAACATTAAAATCATCTAAGATAGTAAGGAATATTTTAAATTAATTTATTGAATTGTTTTGAAGTGTATAATTCAATTATACTATGTATTAATTACTTCAATTAGAGAAAAACATCAACAAATTGCATATAAGATTTTTTTTTTCTTATTTTACCTACATCATTATATTTGTGAATATAGTCATATTTGTGAATAGAATCAAGCCTACCTGCTATCTGTTTTATATAAATTTCTTTTCCATTATTTATCAGGTTATATATTGGATAAAAATATTTTTGAACCACTAAATATTTATAAATATCTAAAAATATTTTTATATTTTATTTAAAAAATAAAAATAAACTTATCTGATAACAGCGTTTCAAAATATAAATTTAGATAAAAAATAATAATTTTCAAGTACAGATTAAATTAATAAATAAAATATTAATAAAAATAAATTTGATTTTGAAAAAAAAACAAATTCAAATAAATTGTGTCAAGATATAAATTCTAAAAAATTAATCTTTTATACAACTTCAATTTCAATTTCATAAGTTTAAATAAAAAAAAATACAATGTCAAATTTTAAAAAATTCATCAATGGTTAATATTTCTCTCCCTATAAATTTTATTTTGATTATTTTAAAAATTATTAAAATAAATTTAACTACTTAATAACTAATAATTAATAACGGATGTTCATAGGTTGGGATATCATAATATCAATACTCTTTCTATTAACAAACGAATAATTAAATCCTTATAATCAATAACTATAATATTGATCACACATTTTATATAAATTTTTTTATCATCTCTAATCGTATCATTATAAAATTAAAATAAACTTATACAACACAATTTGTAGTAATAAGACTAATATTAAAAAAATATTTAAGATAAGCTAAGTACAAATATTTTCTTTCAACAAAATATCATCGAATATTTACTTATTAAATAGACTTCATTGACTTATTTCATAAATGAATTATAAATATATCAATATTTATAAGAAATATTATTGAACTTGAAGTATAAAACAACTCTAAAAAGAGATGTTGAATATATATTGAAGTTTGTTTTCACATAAATTAATAGATCAATGATAAATTATTTTTACGACAATAAGAAGAAGGACACAACTTGTTACATCTATTTCTCCTTTGATAAACTCTTAAAGAATTTTAATATAATCAAAACATGTATAACACCACTCTTAACAAGGAAAAAATATATAAAATAATTCTTAGTTATGTTCTATTTTTTTCATTAATATTAAAAACTAAAACATTATTTATTATAATTTTTTACTACAATGAAAACAAAGAATGAATGTAAAAAACACTCTCTAAAGAGCTATATGTGTTAAAAAACTTTCTATTAGAATTTTATACTTATAATGTGAAAAATAAATACAAAACTGAGAACATATATGAAAATGACATGAAAATTATTAAGAACTTAAGTATAAATTCAACTTCCACGTTAATTAAAAATAAAAAAAGTGAAACATGGTAGAAACACCTATTAGTTAATTATATTAAGGTTTTAAGTTAAGAGTCTCGATAATTTATGAAGTTAGATATCAAAATAAAAAATTATTTTAAGTAAAAAGATTTAAAAATAAAATTTGTAAAATAATTGATGAATGTTGTAAAATGAAAAATATTTCAATAAATTAAAATATAAAATATTCTCAAAATAAATTAACCATAATTTTTAATTCTTTTTACTATAATTTTTATAAAGATTTATTATCATTTCCTTAATCGGTAGTTTTTGCCATAATTTAAAATAAGGAGGGTTAAATACGTTTTTGGTCCCTTCAAAATTAGAATTAGTCCCTCTTCAAAACTTTGACATAATTTAGTCCTATAACTTTAGAAATGTATAAATTTAGTCATTTTAACCAAATTTTATTAACTTTATTTGATGTTTTAAACGCGTTTCTCAGTTGACATTGAGACAAATATGCGTCAAACAGTATAAACAACCCAAATGTTATTATGAAAAGTCAAATAAACTTAACAAAATTTAGTTAAAAGGACTAAATTCATATATTTTTAAAGTTAGAAGACTAAAATAGATTAAAATTTTGAAGAGAGACTAATTCTAATTTTAACTTAAAATAAGAGACAAAAACAAGTTTAACCTAAATAAAAATAAATTGTTCATAATTTAAATCAGAAGTAAACAGAGTAATTGTTTTGTAACGAAGTCAAATTTAGAAACATTGAAATCTTGAAAATTGAATTGTGAAAGCAGAATTGAGAAAGTGCGTGATATTTTGAAGACCGAGTTGATAGAGTCAAACAGATTAATCACTGAATTCATTAAAATATGCAAAGCAAAATGGATCTCAAGTTTTTAATTTAAGCATATTATAATTAATATTCTAACAATGAGTTGACCTTTGATTGATTGATTGAATGTTATTTCATTCATTTTATTAATCAACCAACTTGCTGGTCAAGGGTCTATTTCAATCTCACCTTCACATTTTATTTTATTTTTCAATTTCTGGTACTATAATTTTGTTGATTTTTTAATATTATTTTTTCTAATCAGTTTATATCTATAATTTTTCTTTCATTTTATAAATTATATCTCCTTTATTTATTCTTATTTAATATGCTAACTTTTTCATTATTAATAGTAATTTTTTTGCTTCTGTTTATTTCATTCTTATTTAAAATGAAAAAATTTCCTTAAGTGGAGGCCTTTTTAATTAATATATAGTTCATAATGTTAAATGATTATTTCATGTTGATTATAACATATTTTTTATGCTTTTAAAAATAATAAAAAACGAAGCAACCATTTGAAATCTTATCCGCTAACACATACATTTCCGGACTTTGATTAATTTATTATTTTAAATTTTAATTCTTATTATATTTCATTCACTTCTTACTTCGATAAATATTGTTTGTTGTGATATTTTTCAATGAAATCTATACTTACTTAAAGGATAGAAATATTAGTGTGAGAATAAAAAAGAAGAGAAAAAGAGAAATTAATGGAAATAAATTTCACTTAATTATTGAGAAACAAAAAAGAATAAGAAATAAAAAATAGTATAAATATACAATATTAATATGAATTTATTGTACATTTATGATTAGTAATATGTTTCCGACAAAGTTATTGATTACAGTAAAAAAGTGTTACTGAATTTATTATGGATTTGAAAGTTTTATTAATTTATTCTATCTTGGAAATGATAAGATTGACTTGAAAATTTTGAGAGAAAAAATAAAAAAAAGGTTTTGAGTTCAATTTTTCATTAATAAAATATTAAATTAGCCTTTATCGACAAAAGAATATATAATTTGACTAACTATCATCATGGTATTTTTATTTTTTTATATGAATCATAAAAATTAATGTTTGAAAAAAAATAAGTTTTTATTATTGTGAATTATTTATAAATACTGTAAAATATAGATTACTGTGAAAATAAAATGACCTAGAATAAAATTTTCGTCGAGATCAAATTATTTTTTAGAACGATTTATTCACTTTTACAAACTTTAGTAGAATAAATGCATATGACACTGTCAAAATTTAACGTACTCCCACAAAAGTAATTCAATATATATCTCACTTAATTTAGGTTGATGTGTAATTTCTAACATATAAAATAAAAAATGTAATTATTTAATCTTTTTTTATTTCTTATTTTATTATCTTAAATAATATATTAAAATGAGATATTATATATCCTTTTAATTTTTAAATAAATATATATATTTTTCTTTTTAATACCTTTACTTGATAAAGTTATAACTGATATTTTTGGTTTAATAAAATAAAAACATTTGGTAAATATTTTTGGTTTAATAAAATAAAAGTATTTGGTAAATATTTTTTCTAATTTAAAATGTTGACTTTAACAGTGTCAAATGAGATAACGAAGCGATGATATAAGTAGCCAACTCCGACTCAATTTATTGCGATAAAATTTTGTTGTTATGGATAACATTATCACGACCTTAAATATTACCAAATCTTGTAACTAATGATTTACTTCGACTGTTTAGTAGGACTTCTCATCCACCATGCGTTATTTATTACGTTCTTTTTTTATGAAATTCTTCCTTTAATATTACTTTATTTGTTATCTTATAAATACATCTTCAGACTAAAATGATAAAAGTTCAACTAGGTGAACCTAAAATTTATAATTGCATAAACTATATTCTTTTCCATATAACTAAATTATATTTTATATAGAAATCATATAAATATGCATAGAATGTACTTAATCGGTGATTTTAATCATTTATAATCAACTTTAACTAATTTATAGCTTAGGTTATAAAAATAAACTTGCTTAATAAACAAGATCATTTTATATTACCAGTTTCTTTATAGGAATTTTATGTTTACCAGTTATTTGAATAATTAATCATATATAACATTTATAATTAAATAAGTTAACTTTACAAACCCAAAGTCATAGTCTCTGTAAAGACTCCACTTTGGGATTACTGAGACCTTTCATCATTCACACATTGATTCTGCATATGAGTTTTGTTACATGAAAATATTGACATTATTATTTAGGTAATGATATTTTTGATAACATTTTAATATTATTTGGTCTATGTTTATGTTTATAATTATTATTATTGATTGTGAAAGAATTTTAGATCAATAATAAAATAATACGTAAATAATATTAAATGTTATCAAGAAAATATTATTAAAATATCATTATTCTTATTATCTTTAGCCGTGATATATGGGGCATGCCCTTTCATAGTTATGGACATGACCATAAAATGCAATATCTCTATATTTCTGCCAGAGTTTCTGCAGACTTTCCCTTCCCATGGGCCAAAAAATGGGAGGGAGATAAACAAGGAGGTGGAGGAAGAAACTATCCAAGAAGAGGTTGATTCGGTCCACCCAGCCCAACATACAAGCCGTATTTCCTCAAAAAAAAAAAAATACACACCAGTTTACCAATTCTACCCTCACCCCTTCCAGTCCACCAAATCTAAAACCCTGAAAGAAAACCCTAAATCGGAAAAACAGTCATTCTCTCTCACAGTCCACTCCACTGATGGCGTCGCAAATGATCCTCTTCCGCACGCGTTCCCTTCTCTTCTCCAAGCCCTCTTCCCTCGCCAAAACCATATCCACATTCCCCTTCCTCTCGCAGGAGCCTCAGCTGACAGATCCCGCTCCTCTCCCTCCCAACCCCGCCTCCGGCAGCCCTCTCTACCACCAAAACTGGCGCACCCCTGTCCCCTACTCCCATCCCTCCGACCATGCGATCGCTCCCATTGGATTCTACAACCGCGCATCCTCCGATTCCTACGACCCTAAGGCGCTACTCGACTTCTTCGGCGATTGCATGGCCTCGAACGAGTGGAACGAAGTCAAGAAAACCTTCGAGACCTGGGTCGGCGCCCTCGACAAGACCGGCAAGCCTAACCGCCCCGACGTCAACCTCTTCAACCACTACCTCCGCGCCAACCTCATGCTCGGCTCCTCACCCTCCGAACTTCTCGACCTCGTCGCTCAGATGGACGATTTCAATGTGAAGCCCAATACGGCGTCGTTTAACCTCGTCCTCAAAGCCATGTGCCAGGCCAACGAAACCACCGCCGCCGAAAAATTGCTCCAACAGTTAGTCTTCTAATCGCACTCGTTTCGTTGAATTGAAACCAATGAAGTTTTTGGACTACTACTAACTTTTCTTGTAAACACTTGTAGGATTAGAACAATTAAGAAACAAAAGTAAATTAAGTTTCTTTCTTACACGAGTGGAGCTTTTCCAAAGTACTGAAATTAACATGTGGATATTGGAGAGGCTTTGGGTTTGGTTACGGGAAAATTACTGTTTTGGAATGGCGTGTAATACTGCTTACCAGGCAAGAGCTAACAGTGCTAGAAGAGCTGCCAATGGTTTAACTATACATTACCTTAACTAATATTTACATGTTTAGTTGATTGTAATTGGATTGAAAAGAATTGGGTAGGCGTTTTGAATTTTTTATTGTTAATCTTGGTGTAGCGGAGATTTCACACTTCTTAAAAGCCAAACTGTTACATGACAAAACTTTAGAATTGGAGTTATGTCTAATTTCCAGCTGATGTGAAATTCTAGCTTCATTGTCAACTCATCAAGAAAGATCAGTCCATACACAGACAGAGTGGGTTCTATGTCATTTGATTTGATTTAATTTGAGGTGAGCCCACTCCTAAAATCTAACTTTTACGAAGTTAGGCTCTGATGTAAGTTCATCTTATATTTTGAAGGAGTGTAAAGTTTGTGTTAATGTTGCTTAGGAAATCTCCAAGAAGATTCCTGCAGAACATTAAGATAACTGGGCATTAAGATGTGAATGCACACTTCAAAGGAGCTCAAAGACAGGAGTAGACGATTCAATTGAAACAAGAAATTAAGAACTTGAATTAAATAAGCAAAAGATGAAGAGAAAAGATGCGTATAATAGGGAGTGGGAATGAGGCACGCCACTTGGGGTTTGGACCAACCCAAGATTAAGTGGTGGTTGCCGCTCTTGAGCCAAGATTCAAGACGTAAGACTAAAAGCTAGAGCACTTTCAAAAGAGCAAGCTCACAATGGCAAATGTTAGTGTATATACTCAAAATTCCAACCCTTTACAAGTGGTGGAGGGGCTACCTTATGTAGGCATGAGTAGGGACCTCTTAGCAAAAATACAAAGTATCTTTCTAGAAGGTATGGCAACCTAAAAACTAGGGCAACCTAGCATGACCTAGGCACCTCCTTGCTCTCCAAGGACGAGACACACGACCTTGGCCATCTAGAAGGTCTATTGAGTCTCCTCTCCACTCCATGTGCCGCCCCAAGTGTTGGGCCAAGCTCCAATGCCCTTCATCCATCAAGGTGTCCTTAGCAAGCTTGGGGTGTCCAGGAGCAATCCTCATGTTGGGCTAGGTTTTTCAACATCCAGAACTTCTAAAGGGAGTCTCAACATTAAAAGAAGAGGTGCCAAAAGCAAACCTACAAAAACACAAGAGAAAATATAAGTCTAGAATTTATTCTAAGACAAAAACTAAATCAAATAAACAAAGAAGGCGAAGAAACTTCCCTCCAAAACTGGTTCATTTTCTCTAAGCACTTTCCTTTATCTTTGGTGGGGGTTAGGGGCTCATTAGGCTCTGTACTTCAAATGAAGTTTCTCACTCTCATCTGAATGGACCTCCCTTTTATTATTGAACAAAAACCACAGTTGAAATGCCAATAAGCAGACAAACGAGACTAGCCACTTCAAAATAACTTTCATAGTGTGTAAGCTAAATTTGTCTGTGGTATTTGTACAAGTAATCGAGCACATTTACATTTTTTCTTTATATATAAAGTTTTTCTTTGTTATTATGATATTATCAGGATGCTGCAGACAGGAAATGAGACTCTCCCTGATGACCAATCATACGACTTGCTCATTGGAATGCTCTTTTCCACAGACCAGATTGATGCTGCGTTCAAATATATAGATCAAATTTTGAAATCTAGTAACGTCTTGTCAATGAAGGTATTTATGAACTGTGTACGGAGATGTCTCAGTAAGGGAAGGCTTGATACATTGGTGACAATAATTGAAAGGTGCAGGGTAAGTGATTAGTCTTGTTGACGCTTAATAAACTGTCTAAATTGTTATTTTGTCCATATATTTCAGAAAACCTGTAATTTTGGTTCAATCCTTAAATTTCTATACATTTATTTCATTTTTAATTTTAATTAATTAAGTTATATGATACCTGAAATGATTATGATAGGTTTAGGGTTCAATTAAATTGAAATGAAAATTATCTAAAATTGGGGACTTAAATTTCAGAGGAAATATTAAAGGAAGACCAAAATTGCAATTTAGCCATAAATTTGTCTTTAACAGATTGACTACTAAATTGATGTTTCTTCTCTTAATGTTCTCAAATCTCTTTGTTATTTCCAGGCATCAGATGTAAACAAAGCTCTGTGCCCCAACTGGGACTTGTGCAATTTTATTATTGAAACTGCAACTCGGGAGGATAATAGCAAACTAGCTTTTTATGGCCTGGAGTATATGGCCAGATGGATTGTAAAGGGTGAACGTCAAAGAGCCCCTATATTTCTGTCTGTAGATGAAGGTTTAGTTCTGTCAGCAATTTTGACTGCTGGTAGAACCTATGATTCTGAGTTGCTAGGGGCATCATGGGCTGTGTTGGACCGCTCACTGCGTAAAAAGAAAGCCCCTAATCCTGAGTCATACCTAGGGAAGATATATGCCCTTGCATCAATGGGAAATCTGCAAAAGGCTTTTAGTACTCTGAATGAGTATGAATTGGCTTATGGAGACGCGGGTGAAGAAGCTGAAGAACTTTTCTGCCCATTTACCTCGTTACATCCATTGGTTTTGGCATGCTCTAAGAAGGGTTTTGAGACTCTAGATAATGTATATCTTTCTCTGTTGAACAAAATGTTTAATAGTACCTAAACTTTCACATTTGTTACCAATCCAATTTTTTGTGATGCATGACATTTTTATTGAATTCACTAGTTTTAATATTTACAAGTTTTCATGTGGAAATAGATGATACAATTTCTATTTTTGACAATATATTTAAAAAAGCTTATATGTCGCCGTGACATATGTTACATTTATAAAATGTCATTTCTACTGTTGACATGTTTGCAGCATAGATTGAATTTTTGCCATGATCTATGCAGTTTTTACTAATGTTGCATTCAGCTTCATCTAATCATGCTCTGTTCTATTTAGGTTTATTTTCAACTGGAGAATTTAAATCATGCCGAGCGTCCTTATAAATCTGTTGCTGCACTAAACTGCGTCATTTTAGGATGTGCAAACATATGGGACCTTGATCGAGCTTATCAAACTTTTGAGTCAATTGGATCTACTTTTGGGTTGAGCCCTGATATTCATTCATACAATGGGCTGATATATGCCTTTGGGAAGCTCAAGAAGGTGACGATTCCTTCTCCCAACCCACTATATATGTATCTTTTTGCTCATCCTCTTCACTGCTTTCACAGATCCCTCCTTTAGAAAGCATGCGTTAGACATTAAATCTGTTTTCCAAGCTTTGATGCATGATATTTGACATTTATTACCTCTCCCTTTTCATAGACGTCTTTTTGAGAAATTTGTTCGTCCCTTTCTATAGAACCCCTTTCACATTGTCTTTTTGAATGATCTTTTCTTATAAAAAATACCCTTGATTACTTTCAACTTTTATTCAATAAACAAAACCTTTTTTCTCTCTGGTATGAGGATTGAGAAGGATGACTAGCCACAAGACTGTCTAGTTTAGCTGTTAGGAAATGAGTAGAAAGATTGAGATGAGGTGTCACAATATTTGCAAGGGTAAACCTTTTTTCAAATTTAATGCCATTGTCTTTATGAACCAACTTTTCGAAGTCCGATGGTTCAGTTAAAATGCTCGTGTGTATATATAGGTACTATATCGATGCCACTCAATTTGGCTTTTCTTTGTTTCAATTGTTTTGGGATAGCATAGGATAACAGGAATGGATGCAAATGTTAGGTTGGAAGCCGATGTAGGATTGGACACATTTTTTTTTTCTTTTTTTTTTTGCTTAATTACTATGTACTACAGGATTTCAAAAAATTGTGTACTACAGCAAGATATGGTATGTCAAACAAAGAACACTCTCTTATCTCTTTAATTATCTTGTGGCAGACACAGGAAGCTTCAAAAGTGTTTGAGCACCTGGTGAGTCTGGGTCTCAAGCCTAATGCAAAATCATATTCCCTGCTAATTGAGGCCCACCTGATTAACCGGGATGTCAAATCTGCTCTTGCAGTGATTGATGATATGGTATCTACACTGTTCTTTTTTCTTTAAAAAATGTATATATTTGCCAGCAAAGGTCATTGATGCATATCAAATTCCTTGGCAGATGTCTGCTGGATTTGAACCTTCAAAATCGATTCTGAAAAAGGTCAGACGGCGATGCATGAGAGAAATGGACTACGAAAGTGATGACCGAGTACAATCACTGGCAAATTCCTTGAATTATAGATTGGGTTCAGAAAGCCGAGGGGACATTCTCTTTAATCTTAACTACAGTGGGGGTTATGCTTGAATGGTAAGTTTTGGCAATTTATGATAAGTTGACACTTACAAGATTATTTTTAACAAAATGTGAGGATTATTTGATTTTGGAATTTCTTTGTTTTCAATTCACATTTTCACTGTTTCCTGTATAAAATGTATTTTTTTTTATCATTTTCACTATCACGCAAACTTTTGAAATTATGAAACCAAGTGGAAATAAAAACAAAAATGAAAAACTCAATTCAAATGGACCCGTATTTTACTTAGAGTGAAAATATTTACTTTCAGAATGCAGTATTCACACTAATGCACTTCAGTTTACCAATAAAGGATTGTCTAAAACTATTGTTTGTTTTTCTCCTTGGATAACCTAACAGTAGAATGTTGTTTAGCATTAAACCCACCCTTTATATTTGATATTATATAGATGTTTTTGGGCAGGTGCATTGTATCTGATGTCCCAATGAATTATTGGAATTATTTGACATACCTTTTATTGCATCCATAGCCAAGGTAATCACTGTACATAAGTGGATGCTGTTCTGGTTGCCGGGTCAGGATAACACATAACTCGGCACACCTTCTATTTTTGTATTTGTGTTTGTGAAGTGGAGGGAGATTATTGATGCTGGCATTAGGTTTCCTAGTGAAAACCCGAAGCAGTGACTAATCCAATTTTAGTAGAGAGGATATAATCAAGGTGGACTCTTCTCTTTGGTTTTCTTTATTTTTGGTTTTTTGACACTACCTATATTTTTGACGACCTAGTGTGGCATCCACTAAAAGCTGCAAGGATTTGGAGACTCTATTTATGGTGCAATGGCTGTACTAAATTCTACTGCAAATAATGGGAACATTTTCAATACAAACTCTCCATTTGATAATGTCTAAATTAACTTGAGATAAATGTCTTTGTTTAGAGAACGCTTTGCTTGGATGTTATGTTTAATTGAACAAAGATAAAAGAGAAATGGATAAGTTTAGTGCGTTGTGAACCAAATTTTTAAGCACCCACTTCTAAAGTATTATTTAAGATTAGATACAAACATATTAGACTCAAGAAAAATAACTACTTATGACTTGATGCTGTCTTCAATGAAGATACCTTACATTCTACTATCTTAATATTACTTTTACATTCTATCTTAAAGTAAAAGTATATGGTAAATATTTTTTCTAATTAAAAATGTTGACTTGAACAGTGTTAAATGAGATAATGAAGTGATGATACAAGTAGCCGACTTCAACTGAATTTATTGCGATAAAGTTTTGTTGTTATGGATAACATTATCATGACTTGAAATAATACCAAATATTGTACCTAATTATTATTTTTTGTATTTATTGAGTATTTTAGTAGGAGTTCTCATCCACCACCGTTTATTTATTACATTTTTTTTATGAAATTCTTCCTTTAATATTACTTTATTTATTATCTTATAAATACATCTTCAGACTAAAATGATAAAACTTTAACTAAGTGAACCTAAAAGTTATAATTGCATAAACTATTAAATTATATGTTATATAGAAATCATATAAATATTCATAGATCGGTGAATTTAATCGTTTATAATCCAGTTTAACTAGTTTATAGCTTAGCTTGTAAAAATAAACTTTCTTAATAAACAAATCATTTTATATTACCAGTTTCTTTATAGGAATTTTATGTTTACCGGTTATTTGAATAATTAATCATATCTAATATTTCTAATTAAATAAGGGAATTTAGCTTTCAATAAAAAAAATCAATTTCGAGGTTTCAACTGTTTTACTAAACATTTTAAATGTAGATAAAAACAAAGATCTACAGACCTCTTAAAACTTCTAACAATAATAAAAATATAAATACAAAAACACTAATTCTTTTTTACTTTTTAGAAACTTTCTTCAACACTATTTTTCACTCAGAATTTCGATGTTCTCCTCTCCAAGCTTGCTTGTGCTTCCATTGTACTTAACTTGATATATTTATAGAGGAATTTCCCCTTGACAGTTCATAAAGTTGAAAGAAAAAACATTAGAAAATGTTATGACATAATTTTTAAAGAAAGAAAAGACATTAGAACTTGCATGTGTGTAAAGCAGTTCAAGTTGCTGAAGTGGTTGCTTCGCAGCCATCATGCACACAGGCTAAGACATCTTTGTAATCCCTTGAAACGGTGAAAGAATCGTAGACCTTTCCATCACTGCTTTTCTTGTATTCAAAGAGGAGAGATGAATGATTGAATGCTGTCAACTTTACAAACCCAAAGTCATAGTCTCTGTAAAGACTCCACTTTGGGATTACTTCACTGAAATCTGACAAGTGGCTTCCTGCACCTCCAGCAACAACATGAATTGTTCCATTTACAACACCAGAATACTGAGACCTTTCATCATTCACACATTGATTCTGCATATGGGTTTTGTTCATGAATACATTGGCATTATTATCGTAACATAGTAACAGCAGTTAAATTATACAAAATCAATAAATCAACCATCCATTACCATTTCAATAATTTGATGAGGCTATAAAAGCAAACCATGAAAAGCATACAATGAAAGCAACAAATCATTAACTTTTCAACTGTGCAAGTTAGTTTGGATTTAAATAAAGTCATGACATATTAGGCTATTATCTTTACCTGATATATGGGGCATGTCCTTTCGTAGTTATGGACATGACCATAAAATGCAATATCTACTTTATATTTCTGCCAGAGTTTCTGCAGACTTTCCCTTCCCATGGGCTCTTCAAATGAACCCTCCATGGCATACCAAGAATTAGAAGAATATCCAAGCACACGATGAGCCACAAAAATCAACCAGGGTTGTTTCTGTCTGTCTACTGTTGCAAGGCAATGCTCAATGAATTTGTATTGTTCTGTTCCTTCTCTCCAATCATGTTCACTGTCAGCTATGCAGAAGTGGAACATGCCATAATCCGTCGCGTACCTAGATATTCAGAATCTCATTTTTTTATATATATCAAACACGAAAAATAATTACAATTCATCCTTAGAATCACAGACTACACTCTTTTGTATATAACTCAGCTGTTCATTTTAGAATATCAGAAGTAAAACATTCCTATGTCATGAGTCATTTTATGAAAACCTCTCTCACCGACTTTAAATTAATTCAACTCGACCACCTTGGTAACATAAAACATATTCATCTAAAACATAATTAAATTTAGGAAAAAGTCTCTTTCACAACTCTTTTTTGACAACGCATACGTGACAGTTTACAGTTTATGATTGGTCCGTTTCAAATATTTTTTTAAATATAAATTCAAACAAACCAATAAAATGATGACACATGTCCTGTTGTCAAAAAGTTGTTAAAAAAGAGTTGTCAAAATATCATTGTCCTTAAATTTAGTGGTGATATGTGCAACATCATTCTTATAATTATCCATAAAAGTTCACATTGATGCGTTTCAATTAACTTATAATGCAATCAAAATAGCTTTGCAATCAATATAGTACTAACAGAGCTTTTGATAACAGAAGATTTTCCCTAAAATTTGATTTGTTTTTCATGGAACTGAGTGTACCAAAAGTTTGCTCTGTTGTCAGCTGGAACAAAAAACATGTTCTGGGCCAAAACTCCACATTCGCCACCTGAATCTGTAGTGTCATAAAAGGATCCTGTGTTGGGCCAATCACGTTCGTGATTACCACTGCAGGATTATCAGACAATTGTAGTTCAATATATGAGTAACACATGAATCTAATTTACTTGAACTAAAAGTTGTGGACAACAAGACAAAACCTGGCAATCATGTAAGGTACTGTTGATGCAATTGGTTCCACTTGAGCAGTGAATTGGTCCCACTGCGAGATGTATCCGTTTGCATAAGTTATATCTCCTATGTGGAAAACAATGTCAATATTTTCTAAATCCTTGATGAGCTGGTCAGTGGTGTTAAGCGAACCAGGTTGATAGGCATTATACTCATTTGAACCATCACGCTCGGCCTGAAACAAAGTGAAAGAAAATCCAATGCTTTTATCGGTAATCATTCTCAACACTCAGCTTGCAACTTTATCATTTTTAACATGATCATTTAGCCATTCATTAGCCAGAAATTTACATGAATTCAAAATTTTCAATTCCATGATTATATTACTTAGCATAACATAATTGACTTCTGTTGAGTCCTCCAAGGAAAGAATGCCCACTCCTCTACCCCCACAAAACAAAAAAAGAAGGAAATTTAGCATTGAAGGCAACATGGGAAATCAAGCCCCTGAAGTTACTTGGGCAAAAGTCAATGAATGATGACAACTTTGTTGTAGCATTGAAAGAAGCGCTGGAATAGATCAATCAATTGCAGAGGAAATTAAAAAAATAATGCTTCATCAGAAAAGAAGGGTCAGTAAAAGAAACAATTGGGACCAAATGGAGACATCTCAGATCGACAAGAAAGCAACTAATGACTTTATTTACTAAAAAAGCTTATTGCTATTTAATCTATGTAATTCTAGACTGATATAGTCTTTAAATGAAATTTAAAAGTGACTCAATCTTATAAAATCAGCTTGTAAGGTGATATATGTATCCACTAATACTTAATGTATGACTTCTAACAATGATCAAATAAGAAAAGATGGTTGAGTTATTTTTCTTTATAAATCTATCATGGGTAAATATGCTTACCTTGTTCATAATGTGCCTAAAGATTGCACTTGGTTAGAGCAGACTTGGTTCTTCCTCTTAAAGACAGTTTTAGAGTATTCTTCTTTATATACTTTTTATTTTGAAAATTAACATTACCTTTCCCATGTCACCAAATATGATAACACGTTGCAGTGAGTCCTGTCCAGGATAAGGTGATGACTTAAATGAATATTTCTTGCTCCAAACATAAGAACCGTTAGACAGTAGATGCCCTAATCGATAGGTATACCTGAAGCGATATATAAATTTTTAAGAATTTCAGAACAAACTTTCTAGTTCCTTATTGTTTTATAAAAAGAAATGGATATCTGAATGCATACACTAAGTTTGGCCAAAGATTTTTTAGAAAACTTGTATGTATGAAACCAGGGTCACGCCAGCCAACAGTTCGTGCAGGTGAACCTGCAAGTGAGAATAACCAAAGAACCACATTATGATGCTATACGAAAAGCCTAAAAAGATCCATTTTCAAAAGAATAAAACGCAGCAATCTGGATATGAGTTTCCAACACAGACAAAATTAACATTTAATTGCTTCCAGTTGCAGAAGAATTACAACTCTTTTGGTACTAAGCTTTTGGTGACGTGATGAAATGTAGCAAATTGTACAGAAATAATGAAAAGTGAGATTTGATGGCTAGTGAAACAGGAAAGTCATTACTGGTTACGGACTTAAGCTTGCCAAAAAGTACTTCTATTTAAACTTAGATTTTCTGTTCTTTGTTTCTTACCCTCCCACCCTCCATTTGACATGATGCTACTCTAGTATAATTTTCAGAAATAGAAGCTTGTTCTTCTTAGTGTGTTTTCAAGATACCTTATGAGGAGAATTATAGAAGGGGTAGCAGAGAATAACCCATCAGATTTCAGTTTATTCAGTTTCGAAACCCATGTTTTGCACGGTCAAGGTTCAAAGTGAAAAAACAAGCTAATTTTAATAAAAATGCAGATCAAAAGAGAGAAAGAAAGAATGACAAAACAGGGTGGAAAAGTTTGACACGATGCTGCATAAGTCCAACTCTGGACAGTTTTTATATAACTAGATTATAGATTAATGCTCATGATGGTTCCTAGTAAGGGTTTAGACAATATACATTATGCTAAGCAAAAAATCATTTTGCAGCTAGGTTTCTGAAAAATATTAACTGGATCAGACCAGCATGCCGTAGTACAAAAAGGGTTGTGCGATGGCATTACTACCAGATAAACCATACCACACATGCTGTTACGACCAAATGTCAATGTTCCGGCAGGAGATTGCACTTGTGTTTTACCCTCAGAACCCCACTCAACAAACGGTATAGCTTCATTTATGTGATATCCACTGGTCCAGGTAACTGTCATCTGCATAAGAAAGGCCGAATAATTCTGAAATCACTTCGTAGACGTAATAGTGTTTCCAGAGTGCGAAAGAAAAGAAAATAGCATCATTTCCTATTTCCATAATATCATGTCAAATTACCAATTTTAATGAGATCATTCATCATTCGAGGGTTATGCTCAAAATGTATTAAATCTATACATGTTGCGTTAGATACTTGCTAGTTTTGTGCTTCATTTCGTATATAGGAATCGTAACACTGAAGCAAAGCCATAATAGGAGAAATCATATGAAGGATAAACTTACTTCATCCCAAGACTTCCCCTGAGCAAGTCGTGGATATAGAGGCACCTTAGGATTGACAAATGATATGAAATTGGAAACTGCCACAAGCTTAGGCTGCATTGTTCAATCAGATGACTCCAAGTCAGCCAAAAAATCATATACATTTAGTAAGAATGGAAGGGAGATAACAGATATAAGAACAGCTGAAAGGGTCTGTAAGCACATTTAATAGTCCTCCTGAAAATAGAGCAAAGGAGAAATCTGCACGTTGATTGATCAACTGGAACTTCAAAGAACCTTTTCCTGTCTTTGTATAGTGTGAGTTGGAGTAATTCAAAAACTGGAACTGGTAAAAAGTTTCAAACAAACAACATGAGAAATGCATCACTGAGAAAATAAATCCAACCTTTAATTCAATCAGAGATCTATGACACATACCTTAACCGGGGCTGAGCATATGTACGGAATCTCTTCTCTTGGATCACTCACAGGTGGACATGTTGATGAACTGTCACAAGAAAATAAGACTCTCTTTTAGTTCTTCTAAAAACAATTATAAGCACAGGCTTTTGACATAACTAGATTTGAAAAATTTCAGTTATTGAGGAGCAGTGGTAAAGTTCAGAGTTGAGTTCCAACTTCTATGCAATATTCAATATAAAGTGTAAATATTACTTGAGCTTTGCAGGAGAGAAAACTCCAACCCAATCATCTGCAGATGGTTCAGGGTAATCAATATCTACTGTCACCCATTGGGTATCCTCACCCTGAAATCATACACATCAAAGTACAAATGAGTAAACTTAAAGAAAGCAGAAATTAAATGGTTGGAAATTTCACAACCTATACTACCCTTGTTGACCTTCCTCTTTCTTGCATTAACTTTCAAATGTTCAGTGAAATTTAATAAAAATTGTATTTATCGTGATTTTATAACTTTCAATAAAATTGAACCAATAAAAAAAGTTGTATTCTTGACGGTCCTCTTGCTAAATTAGCGAAGTTTAAGGAAAATGTCGGTACCTTCGTACCGAGAAGCGACGGTGTGGCAGTGATGGAAGCGGCAGAGTGGAGAGACACAACAGCTTTATCAATGGCAATCTTGGAGAGTGGTTGGTCCCCGAAACCATGAATATGAGCAAAACAAAAAACGATGTTGAAGCTCACCAACCACGCCAACACCGCTACCATATTCATCATGTTAAGGAACCCTTCTACCCTCATCTTCATATGCTACTATCTGTTATGACAAATTCAAGAAGAGATCGAATAAATAAGTTATATTCTGTTTGGATAACAGAATCTTCCACTTTGACTTTCTTCTATTTTGTGTTTGGTTTACACAACTCTAACATGCTTTGGCAGTAGAAAGAGTAAGAACTTGATGGTGTCATTATTGCAGCATACAGTCTACGAGGAGGGAAGACCTGAGAAGAGATGATGTGAATGAATATTGATTTCTTCCAACACCCTTTTAAGTCAACAATTCATCACCACTGACATGTTTGTTTTTCTTCTTAATCCAATTATTCTGCGGAATCTCCGTCACGGACATTGGTATGTTCAAAATATTCAATGAATTGTAAATATTTTATGGATATTTTATGAAACATCACCTCAATCTAAATAAAAAATTTAAAATTTTACAATAAATTTATGAGTTTTTTATTTTCTTATTTTTATTTAACGTACAATTTAAACTTATTCTTAAATTTCTCGACCATATTTTTTTTCTATTTAGCTTCGCTATTTTTTTGTTAAACCTATAGTTTGTAACATCATGTAATGGAGATTCCTAAGTTCACGTAAAAAAATGAAATTAAACTTATATATATTAAAAGTATATTTATAAATGATAGAGTCTGCAATTAAACATTTAAAAGTCTACTGTTTATTTTAGAATTATCATAAGTTAATATATATTTTCAGATATAAAATTTCAAACTTCTATTAGTAATGCTTGAAAAGCTTATTCTGATTGATTAATACATAATCAAAACGAGTATTTGAGATTTTGAATCAGAATTTGAGTTACACATGAAATATGAATAGAATTATGATGATATGGTTTGAATTTATAAATATAATTAATAAGAAGAAAAAATAGTGGCATTTTCTTAATAAATTTGGAAATTTTAATCATTATCACATTAGGATTCTCAAATGAATTAAGGTGTATGAACAACAGCTTTGACTATTAGTATAATGTGTGCCTACACTACAGACATTTACACTTTAGTTTGATGTGTTGGATAGAAACTTCATTTATTAGGAAAAAATAATAATGTTTTTGTGACATTTGAGGAAGATGTGGGCACAGAAGAAGAAATTTGAAGATCTTACAAGGTAACCTTTATTTTTTCCACCACCTGTTAGTCAACACACGATACTTAGCCTGAAAGAGAACGAATAATTGTACTATTTTTCAATCTTTTCCACCAAATAAGAGCATTAATAAGTGAGGTGAATAATAATATAAATTATTGTTACCTTGAGTGTGAAATTGTATATGTGTGACAAGATTGTAATAGTTGAGAGAAAACCGTTAAGATCTTAAAATAAGTATGAAATGAGTAATTCTTGGAGAGTATTCCTGCTTATAGGATCAATATGAATTGTATGTTTTGAAGAGTACTAATATTTACAGGATTAATATAGATTGTGTCTATATCTTTATTAAAATAATACTTATCTAAAATATATAATAAATAATAATATAATGATAAATAATACTTAACACAACAAACTCAAAATTTAATCATAATATATAAATATAAACATGATCTAAATAGACATAGATTTGGAATGCTCACTAATAGAAAACTTAAAAAATCTTATTAACATATGAAAAAAAAAATCTTATAAACATTTACCAAAAGATAGCTCATCAGAAATATCTTTTATTTTTTAAATTTCAACCATTTCAATTGAAAAAATAATTTATTAAAATTGAATTTAAACAATGACTTATATAAAATTGGTCGATAAATAGGTTCAATGTCATCGATCAAAAATATTGACTAATTCAAATATAGTCTAGCCAATGTTAATGGAGAGAATATTAACAAATGATATTAAATGATGTTTGAAAAAAATAACCATGGTTGTCACTGACCTAAAACCATCAACATTAACCGAAAAATACCAATGATATTTACAAAAAATTATTAATAATGTTGGTTGAGAAATAACATTAGCCTATTCCTGTATTGGAATACTTTGAAATTATTTTCCCTATTTTTTTATCAAACACATTTGGATGATTACCACATTGATATAGAAAAATCAGGAACTCATTTAATATTTATTTTTACACTTTTATTCCGTTCTTTAGTATTTAATATTTTATTTTTACATTTTTATTGTAATGATAATTTCTCTTCATAAAATTCGTAATAGCTTGACTTTTTTATTCTCAAAAAATAATCTAACAAGACAGGAAATACCACAATTTTATTAAACTAATTTATTTGATTTGAATTTTTATATTAATTCAAAATCAATAAAAATGAAGATATAACATTTTCTTTAAAAAACTAAGTAAACAAAATAAATTAAATTATAATATACATTTATATTATAAAATATATAATGTAATTAAAATTGTGAAAAAAATTAATATTACTCGTGTTTCCAGTCATTTAAATTTTACCTAATATAACATGTATAATCAATTCAAAAACCAAATTGAACTACTACTGAACCAGATCCCAAATAAAATAAGATTTGAAATTTAAGCATATAACAAAAAAATCATTAAAAAAGTGAATTCCTAGTACATATGAAGAGAAATAAATTCTTTAATTACTAAACAATAATTTACAAAACACATTGATCTAATTAACATATAAATATTTCAACGACCAAAATTTCAAGCAATCTTAAAGATTTTCCAAAATAACAAAAGTTTCTCAAATCATACAAAACCATTCCTCAAATAAAAATCACTTTGCAACCCAAAATAGGAATACAAAATCAGAACTAGCTTTTATGCAGCATTGAAAAATAACTTCCCAATTTATAAGTGACACATCAATTTTTTCTAAGCTCACACCCCACCCACTTGCTATTTTTGAGTTCTATTTATGTTCAACTCACGAAAGTCCTAGCACAAAAAAACCATTCTAATAAAATTCAATGACTCAATACTTAATTATTCACACTAAATACATTTATCACAGATATCATAATAAATGGAAAGTTACAAAAATTATACACCAGTCATTAATTTATAAATGGACGAACTTTATAATTTTCTTATATTTATTAAAATGATATCATTCCTTTAATATAATAAAATATATCATTTTTAATGTAATATATATATATATATATGTTCACCCGAGTTCATAAAATCTAATAAGTGATTCTAATATGATAGTATTTTTTTTTTATTATAATGCCTTCATGTATATGATTATTGAATTTATAATTATTTGTAAAATTATATTTTAATTTTAAGTATTTTATATTATACACTAATTAATTATTATTAATATTGGGTTCTCATTTTATATATTTTACATCCTATTCTCATTTTATATATTTAGTATTTAGTGTATTGAATGTATATTATTTATAAATACATGAAAAGTACATAAGGCGTAAATAAAAAAAAATTTGGAATGATAAGTTTTGTAATTCCTAAAAGTTAAAATAGTTTATATGAAAAACGGTTTTTTCTCCAGTTTGACTATTTAAGAAACTAAACAAAATAAATATTTCATTTCATTTAATGACTAGTTAACGTAAAAAAATATTAATTTATTTTAATCAATGTATAATAAAGTCAATTTATGACAACATTAAACGTAGCAAACATATCTAACAGACCACTCTATATATATATATATATATTATGGATAATGATATTTAGACAACATTTTTTTGACAAATTGATTACATGTCAATATGTGATTGGTCAAAAATTACTCCACAATAATGTTTATGATTATTATTATTAATTGTGGAGTAATTTTTGACCAATCACAGATTGACATGTAATCAATGTTCAATGTTGTCAAAAAATGTTGTCTAAATATCATTATCTATATATTATAAAAAAAAAAATAAACACCTGGATTAAAGCTGTTTATCATAATCATGGTCTCATATACAAACAGGTATTATTTTATCTACAAAAGTTAAATATATAAATATAATGATTAAAAAAGGATATGAAACATAAGGAAATTATAGTTACCTATATAATTGTATTTTACTACTATTATTATTAACTAGATATAGAATAATGAAAGTTAAATATTTTACTGATGTATTTTATTGTTGGTATTATTATCAGATATGCCATATTGATATAATTTCTTAGCAAAAGCAGAATTTACTATATTAATTTTATTTTAAAGAATTTGATTATTCATTAAGTTTATTATTAAACACAATCCTTGTATTAATAAGAAACATTAAATGATTTATGGGCATAGTTTGGCTCAATTTGAAATAAGGGGAGTAGGTTGACTTGATTTGATAAGTATAAAAACCTTGCATATCTCTTCCATTTATATTGTGCAAAACAAAACAACTCACCAATGGCACGACCCATTTCTCATGTCTTATTTTCACTTGTTCTTTGCATTCTGCTGCAAGATCATATCCAAGCACTCAGACAGGCAAACTCTATTGTTCAACAATTTCTAGTTTTTAGCATTGAAAATGATTTCAAGCTTCTTGTGATGGCCAAACAAAGTGTTACCTAATTAACACAGTTTTTATTTTACAATAACATCCTTAATTTTATGTTATTCATGTTTTTGTTTTTTTTTTTTCAGTCGTACATTGTATACTTAGGATCACATTCTTTTGGTCCAAATCCTTCTTTGGTTGATCTTGAATCTGTCACAGACTCTCACCATGATTTTCTTGGATCTTACGTGGGAAGGTATACATTTTAACCCAACTTTCTGAAATACTTGTCCACAAAACCAACATAGATTGATTACATGTTTCTTTTCTTTTTGAAAGCATCGAAAAGGCCAAGGAAGCAATCTTTTATTCTTATAATAGATATATCAATGGGTTTGCTGCAGTACTTGAGGAAGATGAAGCAGCAAATATTGCAAGTATATGCATTTCTTCTGCAAAATGTGTACTGTGTATTATCTGAGAAACTGTTATTTTGATGTTGTAACTGTTGTTTGTGATTGATGCATGTAGAGCATCCCAGTGTCATATCAGTTTTCTTAAACAAAAGGCATAAATTGCACACAACACACTCCTGGAACTTCCTTGGGTTAGAAAGAAATGGTGCATTTCCACCTCAGTCACTATGGGGGAAGACTAAGGGTGAAGATGTCATTATTGGAAATATCGATACAGGTAAATCAAAATTAATCAAACACTTTATTTTTATCGTTACATTTATAAATTATTAAAATTAAAGAAAACATATTATATTGTGTAAAAAAAGATTAGATGTATAACATATAATCTGTACTGATTTTAATTTAAATTTAACTGTCATGATGACAAATACAATATTACAAAAAATATGCCTGAAACAAGTACACTACAGTTTTCAGGAGTTTTTGTAAAAGCTTTACTCTATTAGGTAATTATCAGTCAGAGCAATTATGAATTTCATGTTAGTTACTTTTTATTTTAATTATTTTAAATAGTAACTCTTTAACAGTTAAACTAAGGAAAAACAAAGTTACTAAATGCTTTGACATTTTTAATGAATAGTAATAAATCTTAATTCTTCTGTTGCTGTGTGACGTGTGTTAGGTGTTTGGCCTGAATCCAAGAGTTTTAGTGATGAAGGGTTTGGACCCATCCCAAAAAGATGGCGTGGAATCTGTCAAACGGAAGATAATGTTAAATGCAACAGGTTCATTCATTTTGTAGCCTAAGATCTTTAGTTTTAGGGTAATAATACCATAAGATACTTTTACATTCAAATACAAGAATAAAATGGTTCAAAAAGTGTAAAGTTTTGTAATTTTTCAAGAAAGAAAAAAAAGTAAAAAGTAAGAGTAGTGTCAAATGAATGTAAAAAATCTAGGTGTGTCAAATAATCTTTTCTTTTAGTTTTAACAATAAAGATTCTTTGACACACTTATATTTTTTACATTCATTTGACACTATCCTTATTTACTTTTTACTTTCTTTTTTTCTTTACACAACTTTAAGCTTCATTTTACCCTTGTGAAAGAAATGTAAAAAAGTGTTTCATAATATTATAACTCTTAGTTTTAATCATGTTTAATATTTGAACTGATTTACATGTAGGAAGCTTATTGGAGCAAGATACTTCTACAAAGGCTACGAGTCAAGTATTGGTAAAAAACTGAATGCGTCGATGGTTAGTGCACGCGACTACGGAGGTCATGGTTCACATACTTTATCAACAGCTGGTGGTAACGCTGTTCCTGGAGCTAATGTTTTTGGGTTTGGGAATGGAACTGCGAGTGGTGGATCACCAAAAGCTCGAGTTGCAGCCTACAAGGCGTGCTGGCCTCCGGGATGTACTGATGCAGATATTGTTGCTGCTTTTGAGGCTGCCATAAGTGATGGTGTGGATGTGATTACCATGTCTGTGGGTTCAGAAAATCCACCTGAGTTTTTTGAAAGTGGTATATCTATAGGGTCCTTCCATGCAGTTTCCCACGGCATAACATTCGTGGCTTCTGGAGGAAATGGAGGACCTATTCAAGGATCTGTGTCCAACAATGAACCGTGGACTCTCACAGTTGGAGCAAGCACAATCGACAGAGACTTCGTTAGTAATGTTATACTTGGTAACGGGAAAATCTTCGAGGTATGTTGTTTACACATACAACCTTGTTTTTGTCTTGTTCTTTTTCGTTTTCAAGGCAGCATTGAAAACCCAAATCACGAGGCACTGACCTACCCTCCTTTTTGTTTTGTTATTGCTAGGGAGCTAGCCTTTCAAGATCTGGCTTACCATCTAACAAGAAGTACCCATTGATCACCTCTGAACAAGCACTAACTACATCGGAATCATCTTCTGTTAACGCGTAAAAATAATACTCATGATGTCAACTTCATCTTGTATAAATATTCATGTTTGTGTTGTTCTCTCTTGTAACATAGTCCATTCTTGCAGCTTTTTTTGCACGAATGGCACTCTTGATGCTAGGAAGGTGAAGGGTAAGATATTGGTGTGTCTTCGCGGCGTAAATGGTAGAGTAGAGAAGGGTGTTGTAGCTGCTAGTTTAGGAGCTGTTGGAATGATTCTGGCTAATCGTGGGGCCTTAGGTGATGAAATTATGTCCGATCCCCATGTGCTTCCTGCTACACATGTAAACTTTGAGACTGGCAAATACATTTTTAGTTACATCAACCGTACCAAGTAATTCTCTTTCTCGTACTTCAACTTGTTTTGCTACTTTTAGTTTCATGGTTAGGACCTTTTATATAGATACCATTTTATGTCATCATCAGGTCTCCCGTGGCTTATATTTCTAGAGTGAGAACAAAACTGGGTACGAAGCCAGCTCCAGTTATGGCTGCATTTTCATCAAGGGGTCCCAATCTCCTCGACCCAGCAATCCTCAAGGTTCCATTTTTCCTTGATGATCAACTCGATCTTTAGTATTTAAATATGAAATAATTGTATAACTGCAATTTTTTCTGTGTGTTTCAGCCTGATATCACTGCACCAGGAGTCAATATCATTGCTGCTTATACTGAAGCCTTAGATCCCACAAAACCTGACCAAACAATAACTCCTTACATTGCATTGTCTGGCACCTCAATGTCGTGTCCTCATGTTGCTGGTGTTGTTGGATTGCTCAAAGCCCTCCATCCTAATTGGAGCCCAGCTGCTATTAAGTCAGCAATCATTACCTCAGGTAAATTATATATGCATGCATTACGTTTTTTCCACTTAATTTTTCACACACGCTAATTATAAAATTTCATGCATTTTGCAGCAACTACAAAAGATAACTCTGGAAGGCGTATCCGAGCTTCACCATTGAAGGAGTCAACACCATATGACTTAGGTGCAGGCCACATTCGACCTAATCCTGCTGCATACCCTGGACTTATATATGACCTAAATACTACTGATTATTTAAACTATTTGTGTGGTCGTGGCTACGACAGTTCCCGGCTTATGTTGTTCTACGGCAAGCCTTTCACTTGTCCGAAGTCCTTCAGTTTAGCAGATTTCAATTACCCAACAATCACGATTCCTCGGATTGAGTATGGACAATCTGTGACTGTTTCTCGAACAGTTACAAATGTTGGGTCCCCAAGCGTGTATAGAGTTCGCATTGAGGCGCCACCAAATGTTACAGTTTCTGTTGATCCAGCGAAACTGAAATTCAAGGAAAAGGGTGAGAAAAAAGTGTTTCGAGTTTCATTGACCTTGAAGTCCAAAACTGAGAACACCACTGATTTCGTATATGAGTATGGGTCGTTGACATGGACTAATCACAAGAACCGCGTTAGGAGTCCAATTGTAGTTGTCTTGAATAGTTTCTGAGTTTGTGTTTGTATTTTATCTTTGCAATAATGGTTCTGTTGAACAATCGAAGCTCTCCGGAATCTCAGAAGAGAGTGTATCAACCATTGCTAATGTTCGTCAGTCCTTCCTGTGAATTTGTTGGACGTTTTAATGCCATTTAATTGCTTTGTTTCTGTAACGGCTATTTAATGCCATTTATTTCATTGGAATAAATCAAGCTTAATATATTTATTCTTCACGCATACATATCAGAACTAAACACTGGTACCACAGCCCATACACGGGCCTGATATTCAGAAAACAAAACATCATGCTTGACAACAACTTTATTAGCATTCCTAGATTTGATGTTGATTATCATTACTGGTCCATGCTAATGGAAAACTTGCTAAGATCAAAGGAATATTGGAGTGTGGTGGAGGAAGGCTATAAGAACCTAAACTATTGGAGACACTCACTGGAACATAGTGTCGCACACTGGAGGAGCAAAAGCTAAAGGATCTGAAAGCAAAGAATTCCTTTTCCAGTTCACTGACAAAAATATTCAATGAAGCAGAAATATGAGGGCAATGCATGAGTTCAACGAGTTTAACTTAAAGGATTAGGAGGGAGTTTGAACTTCTTGAAATGCAAAAAGTGGTGAATGCGTGATTATATTTCTAGGGTGACGATAATTGCGAATGATATGAGAAGAATAGGCGAGGTCATGGAAGATGGATATCGTTGAAAAAATTCTACGCACATTCAACTATATTCTGTGCTCAATTGAGGAATCTAAAGATATCAATGAGATGACAATAGACGAGTTACAAAATTCGTTGCTTATTCATGAATAAAAGATAAAACGACACGACGTAACTAAACAAACATTAAAGGTTACATAGGATTTTCTTCTTTACGTACCGAAGAACAATTCAACACCAGAGGTAGAGGACGTGATAAAGGCAGTGGCAGAATAATTCCATTGTTGAATGCTACGATCTCATAAACAGAGACATTTCAAGTATGAATGTCTCACCTACGCAAACTATACAGAACACACCTTGATGAGGGAGAAGAAAAGTTACTTATGGCATAGGAAGATCTACAAAGGAAATGAATACAATGATATTTGGTTCCTAGTCTCAGGATGTAATAAATGGTATTTTGTGATTTTCTTTCTTTTTAGAAGTGTAATGTTGTCAATTTAGCCTAGTTTACAAGAACTTGACCTATACGAGAGCAAAAGGCCCACATAAAAAAGGTTAAGGCATACTTGCAACTAAAGGCCTACGTGCCAAATCAACCCACGGGTAAGTGAGTGCGAGTTGTTGGTCTTTTATGTCAAGATTGAACGGATTGGGTTGAGACTAAGTCAATTAGGTCGCTCAAGTTATGTCCAAGTCAGATTGTGTCTAAGTCAAGTTAAGGTTGATAGAGTTCGAGTCTCCCTAGATCGTAATGTTGAAATAAGTCAGTTTAGTTTCAAGGTCGACATGAGTTAGCACAAGCTGAAAGGTTGAGTCAAGTCAGTCTTGGATGTTGGTTTGGGCTGAAAGATCAAGCTAAGTTGACCCGAATCGAAGAATTGGACATAACTAGGCTAAGTCGAAAGTTGAACAAAGTTGACCTGGGTCATAGGTGGAGTCGAGTCGACCCAAGCCAAATTCCAAGTCAAGCTAGCCTAAGCTAAAGGAACAAAAGGTCTAGAGGATGATCATAAAGCACATTGCTTGTTCAAAGCACATTGGCACATGTTAACATCGTTTAAAAGTATCGTTTGAAGCAAAACGTTTGATGTATTAGATTTAGATGATATAATCTTTAAACACTTGTTTCATCCAGTTCTCTAAGCTACTTTACATTGTTTAGCAGAGTTAATGTTCAGACACTTTATTGTTTGTTCAGACATTATATCTTTCGTTCAGACGTTATAATGTTTAGACAATTTGTTAGAAGTTCTATAACATTTAGTGTTTTTTTTTGTGTCAATGCATTAGACCCGTTTAAGATATCAGATAATCATATATCATTTGATAGCTTTTAGCATTTTACAAATGATTCATTCTCTGAGACGCTTAATGGCTTAACACATTTGGATATTGAATCTTAAGCATAAAATTTTAACTCCTTGGATGTTTCCATTATGTTAGATGTTGTTTGGACGAAATTTACCTAAAACACTACATTCATTTTAAATGTTTATCTCGTTCAATACTTTGGATAGATAGTTATATTTGATAAACATTTATTTCATTCTGTATTATTCTTTAGCACATACAATCGTTAGACACGACATTATATAAACGAAATATATATTTCGTTAAGTGTTGTTTGTTAAACTTCAAAACATGAGTTGGAGTCTAGTCTCTTTAGACGATCTTATCTTAAAACATTTAGTATTTAAATATGCTTAAGTAATACCATGATTCTACAATTCCAGCTTGGTTGGGAGCACACCGTAACCTCACAAAAAAATACTACAATTCTACAATTCCAACTTGGTTGAGAGTAAGGTGTAACCTTGCTATAAAAAAAACTACGATTCTACAATTCCAATTTAGCTAGAAGCATGTCATAACTTGATTAAAAAAATACTACAATTCTACAATTTCACCTTGGCTGGGAGCAAGTCATAACTTGACTACAAAATACTACAATTCTACAATTCCAACTCAACTAGGAGCAAGCCATAACTTGACTAAAAAATTCTATGATTCTACAATTTCAGCTCGGAAGGGAGCAAGTTATAACCTATTAAAAATACTATTATTCTACAAATCTGTCTCAATTGCGATCCGGCAGTAACCTGACAAAAAAAGTATTATGATTGTACAATTTCAGCCCAATTGAGAGCATGTCGTACCTTGATTAAAAAATAATACGATTCTACAATTTCAACTCTGTTGGGAGTATGTTGTAACCTGACTAAGAAATACTACGATTCTACAATTCCAGTTTGGTTGAGAGTAGGTTGTAACCTGACTAAAAAATATTGCAATTCTACAATTCCAGCTTGGTTGGAAATAGACGAGTAACTTGACTAAAACAATATTACGATACTACAATTCTAGCTTAGCTTGGAGTAAACCGTAACCTGAATAAAATAATACTATGATTATACAATTTCAACTCAGTTTAGAGTAGACAATAATCTGACTTAAAAAGAATACAAAATAATACAAGTCTCTGTAATTTTGATGTTAATTCGGTTAAGCAAATAGTCTCTCAAATACCTATATTTTTCTAGCAAAGTACTATTCTCCCCAGGATAATAATGGAATTTTTAAGTTTAATACAAAAGCTTTGGTCTCCAAAAAGGCTACTAGTCTCACACTTCATGAAGCTAAGGCTGAGGGGGTTGTCTGATGTTAAGCCCAACATCGATTGAGTTAATAATTGGTTTTGGTCTAAGAACTTTTAGCCTTAAGTTATGCGACACTAAGGCTAAGGGGTTGTATAATGTTAAGCTTCTAGCTTGGATTAAATAAAGGCATGATATGTAAAATGTGGACTTGATTGATAATCATGAAGACAATTATACTTTAGTGTAATAAGTGGGAGTTTTTTCGAAGACTAAAGAGATAGAAATTTAGGAGTCTGAAAGCAAATGATAAAATAGGCCATAAAAAAAAAAGGAAAATCACAACTTTGGATGTTCTAATTGTTTGAATTTTTACCTTTTAGCTAGAACAAATACATAGATGTTAGTGTTTATATTTTCTTCTCTAATGAATTATTTATCTAATTTTTATTTATAAAAATTTAAAAATGTTTATTTTTATAAGTAGAGTTATCCTAATACAAAAATTATAAGTAGACATCATTTTTTTTAAAGAGTGTAACTGATAAATGAACCAATAACCATCTTAACGTTGTTGAAATGTTAAGTTGAGAAAATGAACAATGTCATGATATAGTCCAGATAAGATTACCATATGGAAATCTAATAAAAAAATTGCAAATCCTATTGTTAATAGCATATTTGAATTACAAACAAGTTTTGAAAAACAACTAAATATTAACTTAGACAAACTAATTAAAGTTGTGAATCTTCTTAACATTGATCAGAATATGTGATGATTGAAAAAATATTGTGAATGAATTGAATAAAATGATTTTTGTATACAAGACTTTTCAGATTAAGGAGAAAGTACTAGTATTACTTGGATTGACTTTGTTTGTAGATAATGTTTCTTATTTCAAATCAAACAGTATAGGTAAGGATGACAAAAATATTTGTACTTACAGGTATTTGCAAATAAAATTCGTTATGAATAGTTGGTACCTACTCGTAATAGGTATCCGAAGATAATAGGTACTCACAAATAGTCGGTAATTTAATATTCACTTATTAATAGGTCGAGTTTGAGTATTATATTACCCATACTTGTGGGTATATACTATCTGTTAAGAAAATGAAATTACATTTTTCAGGTTTAAGTTGTTGATGAAGTTTTATCCAGAGATGTAATTTTTGTTACTAATATTTAAGAAAACACTCCAATCAATTAAAGATATTTCAAAAAATATAAATGAAAAACTACATTATTGTAATATGAGTTAAATATGTTTTTGGTCTTTTAGTCCTTTAACTTTAAGTGAAAATTGGAATTAGTCCATCTTCAAAAAACCTTTGACCCAATTTAGTTCCTCAACTTAATATGTGTATTTAGTCCTTTTAATCAAATTTTGTTAAGTTTATTTGACATTTCAAATGCATGAAATACAATACCATTTGAGTTTTTTTACACCATTTGACACATATATCTTCAACGTTAGTTGAGAAACACATTTGAACTCAAATGAATTTAACAAAAAATTTGGTTAAAATGATTAAACTGACGCAGTTCTAAGAGACTAAATTAGTCCAAAGTTTCGAAGAGGGAATAATTATAATTTTCACTTAAAAGTTAAGGAATAAAAAACATATTTAACCCTTGTAATATTTACATATAAATGTTCGAGTTTCATGTAGACTCTTGCGTTTTCCCATGAAACTCATTGGTTAGATGGTATAGGAATTAGAAATTCACATGTTCACATATCTCATGCCTACATATAGTTGTGACATTTCCATTGTGTTTTTAAATTTATCTTCTCCTTCAAAATTCTACCATTTGATCCTTGAAACTTGTTTTTTTTTGTGAGATTATTGTCACTCAAATAATTATTTCAAGACTTAATTATATTTTTACTCATTTCTATTATCTTCATTTTCTTACAATTTAATTTAGACCTTGTTTAGAAACTCAAAATATTTTATTAAAAATATTTACAAATATTCAACATGTATTTGCATATTGAAAAAAAATTCTCAATTTTTTTTATGTAAATATCCAATAATTAGTAAAGCCCTTAACAAGTAAGATTGTTTTATGCAAATAAAATAACGAGTAAACACTATTCATATTTCATCTGAACCATTGTAATCAGGTGTTGTGACATCCCAATAATTATATATATATATATATATATATATATATATATATATATATATATATATATATATATATATATATGAACTATATAATATTGAGTGATAAGCATTATAATATGATAAAAGCAGTTTAAGGATGTAAATATAGTTAAATGCTTTACAGTCATCCCAAAAGAGACTATAAATTTAAACTTTGTTTACAAACTAGTATTTCAAAATAAAGGAAATAACTAAGAAGTGTCCTAAGAGCTAGGGGCAGCATCAACCCCATCCAAAGCCTGCTCCAATGAAGCCTCATCCCCCTCTGTTCACATCCAAGTAGATGATCATTGCAAAGAGAAAGAACATAGAACATGCAACACAAACAAGAGTAAGGGTAAGCTAGGTTTCAAAAGCATACAAGTTATCATATAACATAACATAGAAACCATATTCATACAAGTAATAAAATAAAACATCTTATCATGTTATAACTCTCTAGACTCTTACAGACTTAAAATGAATATCAATCTAGGGCGGGTTGTGCACTTGTGGTGGCCTCTACTGCTTTGCAAAGTCATTGCCAATGGGTTTCACCCTACCACACAAGGTTAATCCGTTACCGCGGCCTCCAAGTAGCGCCTATACTAGGACCTCCCACTACTATCACCACATGCTTTAATCCTCTCTAAGTGAGAATGAAAGACCATTAGAGTGTTGGGATAACCCCCCATGAAGAAGTCTCATATATTCATTCTAAACACTATAATGATCTCACCTACAGACCTTACTTTGATTCACAATCTTACCCTTTGGATCAAGTTATATTCCTCTTTGAATTCACAACACAACATTCCCTAATTATATAATCATATACAATATTAGACCAAACTATAAATGTATCATATACCCTCATTCAATCAAGCAAAGAAGAAGAAAGAAAGAAATTGAAACGAGGTTGGTCGCTCTGCGCACAAGGTCGCAAGGCGAAACCAGAGTGTCTCGCATAGCGCACCTCTTTGCACTATGCGGACCAAGACATAGAGGCAACCCTCCCAGTCAATTCGCATAGCGAATTGATTCGCCCTGCGAATCACTCACAGGGGTTTCAAACCTCTCTATTTCCGCAAGGTGCACCAACCACGCCATACTAATTAAATGGGTTAATTTCTTCGACTTCGACAGTGGCAAAGAGAATCAATCTCGCATATCCATTCACCAAACAGAGAGCAACTCTCATTAAGGGTCGCATAGCGCACACCATACGCTGTGCGAATGTCCTCACAACGAACACTTGCAGAACTCACAAACCCTAAACTCATTCTAGGTGTTTTGATGAACTTCTAACACCCCTAACTTGATCTATATGATGAATTAAACTTGCCTAATCAATCTTCCTAACCTCGTTACCTAGTGATTAAGCATATATTTATACTATAAATCTCCATTTTTATTAACCAAGATACCAAATTCTAAATCTACCACTTAGAAACTGTTTTTACCACTTTTATCACTTCTAATAAGTCACAATTGACTTACCTAAGCTGCCTAAATGCTCTAGCACAGTCCCAAACCCCAAATCTTTAAAATCACTCCCTCACTTTCTTTCAAAATGACTTTAACAGCAAATTAAGACATAACCTATGTCTAAGGATCTACTTAACAGTTTTCTCATGAACCAGTAACTCAAATTCATTACTATATCTCAACCAAGACAGTTCAATTTACATCAATTCACAACTTCATAATTCATATATCCAGAAACACAGTTCCAACATATAGAAATCAGAGTTTTAGCACAAAGAATATAATTTTTCTTCATACAGTTCACACATGCAAAGCTATTAGCAATTCCATCAAAACCTAACTCTTTTCATACAATCAAACCACAAATCAGAATAAATCCTAACTTGCCTTACCTCTAATCAAACAACCAAGCTCAAGGATGATTCAACTAGCCCCTTGAACCGTGAGAAACTTAGAAATACCTAAAATTCATCAATTGATGATAGAGAACAGTTTCTTAGAACCTAAATTTGGTTAAAGATTGAGGGAAAACACATGAAAGCTACATGCAACATATCTACTGCATGATCACAGCTTCCAAAAGCACGTGAAAAGGGAAAACACTTACCAGCTGAAGAAAACAAATTTTTGATCGATGAGAATTATTGCTATCAGCTTCAAGATTGTTTAGGAATTCCCTAATCAACAAACGAACTGTTCAATCTTAAGTTATGGTGGGAAGAAGGTAGAGGAAAAGAAAGAAACACTCTGAAAGTTGGCAACGTTTCAGATGATGAGAGAAGTTGTTTTTATTAACAATTATTTTGTTAGTTAAGCTTAGTCCATCAACTGCTGCCACTTAGCCATTTTCAAAGCTAACTCATTTATAAATATTTGCATGTGTTCTAGTACTATTGTGAAGGATCATCTATTGTTGCAATTTGTTAAATATTGAAATTTATTTATTTTTTGTTCTGTGAATAAATGATGTTAGTAATCCTTCAATAGAACTGATTTAATACCTAAAGAAAAAAAAAATGCGATGCTGGAAATCTGAAATGGAGATTAGCTAAAATGACACTTAATCAAAACAAGATAGGGTGATAAACTTCATCCAGCCGTGGCCTTTGTATTTATTTTTCTGGTTCGAATATTATTTTGTCAAAAAATTAAAAATTAAAAAATCCAAATCAGAGACCAAAAAGGTCCTTCTTCCACACAGAGGCGTCCACGTGTCAAAAGTTGATTATCTTATCCCCGAGATAAGAGGCCACAGTGATCCTCTCAATCCTCCAAGAGGCCCTCCTCTTGCTCCACACCATCACAAAAACAAAAAACAAAAAAGAAAGAAAAAGAGAGATATCATAACCCAATCACACTCATCGCAAAAATGGCGTCCTTGCAGCATCCCACCGCTTCCCTCCAATCCAAACACGTCCTAATCCCCGGAAAGTCCCTTGCCCAGAAACCCACGCTCACCGTTTCCTTCCCCCGTTCCACCTTCTCCGCTCTCAAGCTCAAGCTCGCCGCCGCCACCCGCCGCTCCAACGGTGCCGCAGGCGCCAGAATGTCGGCCACGGTGGCCTCCAGCTACGCCTCGGCCCTGGCTGACGTGGCGAGCGCCAATAACACGCTGGACGTCACCGCCGCCGACATCGAGAAAATCAGCGAGCTGTTCTCGGACCCGAAGGTGTCGGACTTCTTCTCGGACCCCACGCTGGCCGTGGAGAAGAAGCGGCAGCTGGTGGACGAAATCGCCGAGTCCTCGGGGTTCCAACCGCACACCAGAAACTTCCTCTACATCCTGGTGGACGCGCAGAGGATCGATCTAATTAACGAGATAGCGAAGGAGTTCGAATTGGTGTATAACAAGTTGACCGAGACGGAGCTAGCGGTGGTGACTTCGGTGGTGAAGTTGGAGTCCCAGCACCTGGCGCAAATCGCGAAGCAGGTTCAGAAGCTTACTGGGGCCAAAAACGTCAGGATCAAGACCCTCCTTGACGCTAGTTTGGTGGCCGGTTTCACTGTGAGGTACGGCAGCTCTGGCTCCAAGTTGATTGACATGAGCGTCAGGAAGCAGCTTGAGGACATTGCTGCTCAGCTTGAGTTGAGTGATATCACACTCGCCGTATAACCCTCTCTTCCTTCTCTGTCGTCATATCTTTTTCTATTCCATTTCGTTTCCTATTATTTTTGGGCTAAGTATAATGTGTATGTATCTATGAGATATGATGAACGATTTCTCACACTCTGCAATCTTATAATACTTTCCTCGCCTTTTTTTCTTAAGTTATTTTCACCTTCATTTATCTGGGAACTGGCAATCCAATCACATCGTTAGACCTTATCCAACAAACCCCGTGAATAGACTGTTTCAACGGAAGAACCATAATTCAGAAGCTACAACTCATTTACTTCCTTTGATCGGTGGGTTGAAATTAAAAAATACATTCTTAATGTATTTGAGGATTTGTTTCATCGCAAATATGTACAATTATTTTTAGTAATATTGGGATTAGTTTATTTTATGAAATGGTTTTTATAATCTTTAAGGGTTTATTAAAAATATTTTTTTTTATGTATGCCCATAATAAAAATGGCTTTAAAATTAAAGGGGAAAAACACAAAACAACCACTTTTCTGCTTGAATAAGTTTTACAATTGAACAGAACCTTTATTTCAGAGATAAGAAAACAATGGATGAAAAGATCCCTCCAAATACTGGGAGGGTTAAGGCAGCAGCAACATAAATCTCATCTCACCTGTGTCATGTTAACTGCAATGGAACTCCTAACATGGTGCTTCTTATTAGTCCACGTCAACCATCCGAATACGAAATCAGTGGTGCTTTCAGTTTTCTTCTTCAAGGTCAATGCCACTCTGAACTCCTTCTTTTCACCCTTTTTCTTGAACCTCAGTTTCCTAGGCTCCACCCAAACTTCAACATGTGGTGGCGCTTTTATGCGCACTGTATAAGTGCTTCCGGACCCAATATTAGTGACAGTTCGAGAGACATTCACAGAATTTCCAGGGCCAAACTCAGAAATTGTGATTGTTGGATAATTGAAATCTGCTAAACTGAACGACTCTGGACAAGTGTAAGGCTTGTGGTCGAACATCTTAAGCTGGGAACTGTTGTAGCCACGGCCTCACAAATAGTTCAAAAAATCAGTAATATTCAGGTCATACACAAGTCCAGGGTCCACAGCACTGTTAGGTTTAATATGCCCTGCCATAGTCAAATGGAGTTGCCTCGTTCAATGACGAGTCCTGGATAGGCTTTCTAGAGTTATCTGTCGAAGTTGCTGCAAAATGCATAAAATGTTATAATTAGAGTGGACAACAATATGAATGTAAAATTATACAGGCGTGTAAAATTTAAGGCCTGTGTATATATAGTTTTACCTGAGGTCATGATTGCTGACTTTATAGCAGCTGGGCTCCAATCAGGATGAAGGGCTTTGAGCAGCCCAGCAAGGCCAGCAACATGAGGACATGACATTGAAGTGCCAGTCATGGAAAAGAAAGGAGTTATGCGTGTGTCAGATTCTAGACCTGTAGCAGATACGGCTTCAGTATAAGCAGCTATGATGTGAATCCTGGTGCAGTGATATCAGGCTGAAACAGAAAGGAAAAATTGCAGTTATACGATCACTTTATATTTAAGTCCTAAAGAGTGAGTGTGTGTAAGCTTCCCAATTACTCTCTAATCTATCACCAAAACAGACCAATATTTTCCCCTTCACCTTCTCAGGATCAAGACTTCCATCCTGGCAATTGAGTCTGCAACAATGGACTGAATTACAAGAGAACATCCCCAATGATAAGGTAATTTAGAAGGTCAAGTTGGTACGAGGATTCTTACGCTTCCGAAATAGATCCATTGAAATATTTGGCATCAACAGAACTAATCAATGGGTACGCCTTATCAGATGATAATCCATACTCTGAAAGGCTACCTCCCTAACAACAAGAGAAAGAAAAGAGGGTAGCTTAGATGCCTCATGCCACATGACCCTCTTCAGGGTTGTAGCATAGATTTCTGATTGTACTTGATATTGAAAATGTTGGCTTGAAAATGAAAAAAAAAAAGGAAAAAACTAAAGTGGCATGTTTTCCTATAAGAAGAAAGTCAAGGTTCTAGAAAAAATATACCTTGATGATTTTCTTGTCACCAAGTGTAACATAACTAGCGAAGTCTCTATCAATTATGCTTGCAGCGACTGTTAGCATCCATGGTCCAAACGTTGGATACAGATTCAGGAAAAGGTCCTGAATTTCCTGCAGAAGCCACTACTACAATACCATTTGCAACTGCATGGAAGGATCCTATGGCAATAACGTCTTCGAAATAATCTCGGGCCTCCGATCCCAAAGACACTGAAAGCACATCAACCCCGTCACTTATGGCTGCCTCAAAAGCAGCCATAACGTCTGCATCAAAACATCCACCACCGAACGGGATAAGATTTGGCCAACACACCTTATATGCTGCAACTCGAGCCTTTGGTGATCCACCACTTGCTGCTCCATTTCCAAAGCCAAAAACACTAGCTCCAGGAACAAAGCTACCACCAGCTGTTGACAGAGTATGTGAACCATGGCCTTCATTGTCACGTGCACTAAGCAATGACTCATTCAGTTTTATATGAAAATTTGCCTCAGGCTTTGTAAAAATATCTTGGTAAAAAAAAGTGACATTGATGAAAATACCAAACATAGTTAAACAAATGAATCTCCTCACGATGTATTGCAAATGATGCCTTGCCACCAAAGACGTGTTTATGATTCATCACCCTAAGGGATGTTGATGTATTATTTGTTTGGAGAAATTAGGTAGAGTAAAATGAATGAACTGTTGCATTGAAATTTATCTTTAAAGGTTTCGTTTTTACTTTGTTTTAGTTTTGTTTAATTTTGATTAATCAACTTGTTTGCGGGAGAAGTAGGCTTGGGACAAAGGAGGTGATCAAGGTGAAGGTGATGGTGTAGGAGGAGAAGAGGGTGGTGAAGGGAGGAAACTTTTCAATTTTTAAGTGGACACATAACATGAAATGTGAAGTAAAAAATTAATGTGTCATTGGTATTTGATTACTAAACTTGATGGTTTCATTAAGGAGATGCATGAAAATGAAAAGTTTTAAAAAGAGACTAAAAACATATTTAATTTAATATAAAAACTATAAAATTTAGTGGTGTCAAATCGGATTAGAACCCATGAATTAATCCGACACACCATAAGTTTAGGTTAATTTTTTTTTTTAAATTTAGGTACCGATTAATTTTAAATCCGACCCACTAAGAATCCAACCCACTTAAGCTAAATCCATAGTTAGTCAGATTCACTCACAAACCCGCATAATTTTTCTAATAAGTATTTTTTTTCTTTCTATATTAAATAATAATGTCAAATATGAACATGCATACATCTAATCATAATTATTGAGCACAATAACATTTTTATGAAATGCAATAAATATAATTAAAAATTTATATGATTATTTTAATAATAAAAAACGGTACTAAAACATAAATAAAACAATTGTAATAAAATTTTGTACATAAAATAGGTACAAAAATTATTTATTAATACTAGTTGCTATAATTATATAACGAAACCATTTTCCATTTCTATTATCAAGGCTTATCAATTCTTTATTGTAAGTTATAAAACTAAAACGTTTTCTTGATGAACGAAAAGAGTTTAAAAAAAATGTATACATCAGAAAACTAATTATAAAAATTAATGTAAAGGCCCAAATAAAATATTTATATTTTACATTAAAAAGAAAATAGGGATAAAAATTTAATTAAGGTAAAAAGGGTTATTGGGTCCTAGTTGGAGGCAGTCAGGCCCATCAAACTAAGGGCACATGACCTTTGCAGGGGTCTTTCTCCAAAAGTCAGTTTCTCATTCTGCCAACTTTCCCCTTTCTCTCTCTAGAAAACAGAAAACCATTTTTACCCTAAACCAATTTCTCTGCCTTCTCTCTAAATTTCCAGCTAAATTGACCGTTCAATTTCAATTCTAAAGGTGTTCATTCGTTCACCGCGTAGGGAGCTCCGATTCAAACCGAACGGTTTCTTGTTCTGACCGGTAAGTCATTTTCCCCTTTTCTCCACCGTTTCTAGAACCTAGAGCATTGCTATTTTACTAAATGCATGTCACTAGAAGCGTTCTACTTCAAATTTGTGTTAATTTCTAGCCTAAAAAGCTAATTCTATCGTCATTGGGTGATTTATAGGGCGTCTTTGAAATTGGCTGTGAGGAGCACTGTTAAGAGCGTCCCTGTCAAGTAAACTGTGAAGTTTTCCAGCTAAGGGGAGTTGACATTGCTTTATTGTATATTTATTTATGATTCTACAAATTATGGGAATGTGTATATGTGTAAGGGGAATAGCTAGGATGTATCATTTGTAATGGGCGTGGGTGATGCTTTTAACGTTACTTTTGCAGTTTCCTATTATATGGTTCTTTGTGAATGTTGTTACTTTTGCAGTTTCCTATTATATGGTTCTTTGTGAATGCTGATACGTTGCTTGGGTCTTGGTGTTGGGATGGACGTTTTGGTAAGGGGAGGAACTTATGAATGTATCTTATAAATGTGTTGTTTTAGATGAGTTAAGTGGCTGTGTAGCTCTTCACGCCGTTGGAAATCGTTTGAGTCTGATTGCATTGGATTTGTGAATTGGTGTTGATTCTTCCACTTGATGGTTGACGTGCTATACTCGTCAATCTTTTATCTTTTGAAACAGAGGATATTGTATATTTATGATGTGATGCACCTGACGTGGTTGCTATTAATTTCTCCCAGTTAGGATATACATCTAAATATATGCATGTTTATTGGATGTGTGACTGATGCATAAATCATGGGGGATTGAGTAGTTTAATTCCAGTTTATACATGTTTACTTTTTGACCGCTGATGGATGTCTTCAACTAGCTTATAATGACTAAGGAAAACAGGGTTGAGATGGGTTGTTTGTTCTCGGGTTGGTGGTGAGGAGTTTTTGGTTGTTTTTTTTAATTTGAAATCATTTTATTAAGAAGGGTTATCAATACTTCCGTGGTGCCTTGTGGAAAAAGGGGCCTAGGTGCAGAGGGTAATGTACTTAGGTGTTATATTATATATATATATATGTGTGTGTGTGTGTGATGTAACTTTTTATATTATATATATAATAGAATGTAACGTAACTTTATATTATATATATACAGTAGGATTTGACGTAACTTCATATATTATATAGTATAAATTTATATATATATATATATATATATATATATATATATATATATATATATATATATATATATATAATATCATGGGTTGTTTTGTTTTATTTTATTTTGAAAATATATTTTGGGAGCGGGTCTTATAAAAGAAAAAAAAAGGTTTAGCTTATATGATGTTTGACTGTTTTGATGAATGTATGTTTATATACTTGAATTGGATGATTGGATTGAGGATGAACTGAACATCTCAGGAGAGATGATTGGGAATGATTGTAGAGTTGATGTTGTTGTCTGTATAATGTTGGGAGCTTTGAAATGGTATGTCTATCCCTACACTCAAAGCATTGTTCATACTCAAATAGAGAAGAATAATGTGAGTGGTGAGAGTAGAGGGAGGTCCTCGTCTATAGTCTTGGGTTTAGACATAGACAGATTGGGGGACTTACCTTGCATAGTGTTGGGGATGGGCCAGCTAAACTATGCAAGTGCAAAGACGACCAATAGCTAGACAGTTATACAAAATCCAGATGAGTCGCGTTGAGTATTTAATGTATGTTTTGAATGGTATGCCTTGCTTGTTTTCTTATATGTTATTAAGCATGATGACATTGATTTACTGATTTGTATGTATGTTGTCTGTTTACCTAGCTCATCCTTGTTTTTGTGTGTTGTATGTTGCTTGGGTATGCTTTCTCTTGCGATGATCATCCATTTGGATGAGAGCAGATGTGGTTGAAGAGGTCTCCTTGGAGCAAGTGTTGGGGGACGCTGATGCTGCTGCTTAATTCTCTGTAGTATTTCTATATTTAATTTGGTGTATTTTGGGAACATTCTAATTTGTTTAAGTTTCAAATTTTGTCCTCTTTTATGGATGACTGTAATATCAACTACTGCTCTACTATTTTATTCTGACTGTTCTCTTTATTTGAATAGTAACGTCTTCATTATATGATTAATATTATTAAATTTTTGGGATGTCTCAATTAAACTCATAAATAAAAAAACATAAAATTGAATCATGAATCATTCCATCAACATCTCTACATAAATTAATTATAAGTTTCAGAATGCTATAAAATACATGGATCACTAAAAACCTGTAAATTTTTGACAGTTTAGATATGTTTGGTTATAATAATAATTTTCTATTAAAAGTAATAAATAAAATTAATAGTTTAAAAACGCTATTAATTGCAATAATATTTGGCGTCTGAAAGTTGTTTAAATTTAACATTTTATACTACATTTACAGTTAGCAAGTCAAAAAGAATACTTACATTCTTATACATAATAAAACCTGTTAATATATGACAAACCCACAAATAAACAACTCAACCATTGACCTATATAAACTAGAAACAATTATATATTTTTTTAAAGAAAAGTATGTACAAATTAATAAAGTATCAAATAGATATATGTTTATAACCCTCAACAAAAATATTTAATTCAGACTCTATAATTGAAATAATTCACATTTTAATGTGTAAATAAAAATTACCATTTTAATGTTTAGAAGCAAATTATATAATTTATTTACTATTAAAAATACAAATATTAATCGCTCATATAATTCTACGTTAAAATAATGATTGGACCAAACATGTAAAGAAAGTATGTGGGCAATTCAAAAGTTAAATATACAATGATAAGAACATAAAATTAGTTAATCTACACAACTATAATGAGCTAGTAAAACAATCAATAATTAAACCATTTTCATTTTAAAATGTGTGCTTAATACTGATTATTCAATGGAGAAACCTAACAAATAATATTAGGCATATTAATTAGTTAAAAAAAACATTAATGAATTTAAAGTATGAATAATCTTAGAAAAATGCATTTTTTAAAGCAACTTTCTCTAACTAAAAATGAATTAAACTACATCTTAGTTTGTACGTAAAAGTAACATTACTAGTGAAATATTAATTCGGTGGAACACTGTTTCAAAATCTTTTGAAATAAGTTAGTCAGTGGCTGGCGGACCTTTTATGGATCCCCAAATGTTTCTGAAATATTTTAAATTTATATATTATAAATTATTATTTTTATTTTTAATTTTCTAATTATATGTAGTGTAGGAATGGATGAAAATTAAATTAGATATATTTTTATTTTTTATAAAACATAATATTTAATGTTAATAAATAATAAAATCAAATATAATAAAGGAATAAAAATATTTATTAAGATTTTTCTTTTCTTTTTTATTGCTTTTTTGAGTTTTTTTTTTTCATATTGTTCTCATGTTTTATTTTCACATATTTTCTTTTTGTTAAACTAGACATAAATTCAATATTTTTTTCCTTATTTTTATACGTTCTTTTTTATTTTATTTTTTAAAAAATATAACTTCTTTTTATCTTGTGGAATATTAATTTAACAGCTAGTGCTATTTTTTTATCTCATAAATATTTATATATTTATTTTTTATGAATATAGAAGAAAAAAATTATGTATTATGTATTTTATCACAATCAATTTTAATTGTGGCCTATTATTATAGAGTTTAAGCCAGACAACTTTGATTTTTCTCTTAAATCAAATTTGAACAATTTGTTTTAGGAGTTTCACTTAAAATTTAATTATAGTCAAAGTGAAACTATTTATAATTCTTATTTAAATAATATAATTATGTTTTCTACATAAGAATAATTAATTAAAGTAATTTGACCCATAACTTAGTTTTGCAATTATCTTAATGATCCCTAGTGAATGGATTACTATACGTTAAAAGAATGTCTTAAAAAAAATAAAATAAATTTGGATATTTTTTATTGAATCTCTATTAAATATTTTATATTTATTAAGTATAATTTTTTTTTATAATTTTTAATTGAGTAAATATTATTTAATTTTTATAATTGGTTGATTGGAATGTTATCTCCTCTTGTTAGTGATATTAAACGTCTTAGTTTTATGGTTAATGACAACATGGTTTTTATTATGGATGAAGGCAAAAATATCATCACAAGAGCTTCTTTTCAACTGATATTTATCCAAAGTGAACATATAATAATTTTAGATTATTATAATAATAATTTAAATAAATGAAAATGATAATTTAAAGAGAGAGATGTCATAATTAAAAAAATTATAGTACTTCAACAAATGTTCCTTAATTGATACAAAATTTCCTTTTAATTTAAATTTAAGTATAAATTCATCATTTAGGTATTGAAATACTAATGAAAAATTCATACTCCAATATAGCATGTTTATTATCTTTTTCTATTTTAAAATGATAGCTTTTATAATTTTTTTTAAGAAAATCTTACAATATTAATGCAGATAATTAAGAGCAATTAATATGAACATTCATATTAAATTATATATAAAAAACACTACTTTTTTCAAATAATTTTATCCTTTATAAAATATATAAAAAATTAAGAATAATATTATTTAAATTTGCATTAATTCTTTTCGAGAATTTACATTAGACTTAAATCCATTTTTAGTCCATATTAAATTTTAATCACAAATTTGGTTCTCTAATATTTCATCTTATTACTTAAAAGAACATTACATAATTAATAATAATGATGATGATGATGTTAATTACTTATTTATATAAAATATTAATAAAAAAATTGACAATTAACTTTAATAGAAATTAATAGTGAATTAAAATTCTTTAATTGCATCAATTAAAAAACTATATATGTGCTAAAACTTTACACTGTAAAATTGGCGCATTTGCAAACCTAAAATTGCATTTAAATATTAACAAGTGAGTCATAAAATAAATAAATAAATTATTATTATTTTTAGATATTCGTTTTAACACTGTTTGATTTGGATTCTGTCTAAAAAAAAAATGTTTGATTTAATATTCTTAACCAGGAGAAAAAATTTGTTAATACACTAACCAAAGCAAGTAACGGCAGCACCAGGGAGAGTTGAAGTTAGAACCTATACCGGTGACCCTAGTGGAGTGATAGGCTTACATACAATACCAGGGAGCCAAGCCAACTCTCTCTGACTACAGCGCCAACAATCAATACATTGCTCTAAAACTTCAAATTCAGGGTTTCTTCATATTCCAAATTTCCAACTATCCACAGAAACGCGCGATCCGCACAAAACAGAATACAGGCGTTTAAAAAACGTTGTTGATTCGGGAGCGAGATGGAGGTTGAACTCAAACAGTTGAACGCCGATCTTCAATTTCTGAGCCAATCGCTTCCCGATCCATCTCACCATGCTTTGCTCTGCAAGGTTTTTCTTCTTTTAAATTCCGAATTTATATCCCGATTCTATCAATTAAGCCGAAGACTCCTCACGAGTGTTAATGTACGTTATTAGATCCGATTATAAAATAACGAAAATGTGTGGTATTTTTGCTTTTATATTTTTTAAGATTCAATTGCGTGTTGAGGAACTTGGCAAGCTTGCAGCGGCTGCACCTGTTCGACGCTCCAAAGTTGAGGTAATTGAATTGCGTATTGGTTTGGTACATCACTGTATTTTTTTTTTATTTGATGAAATTACAGTGTTAAGTTTAATTGAATGGTTTTTCTTCTTTTTACATTGTTGCCAGGATATGAGTGCTGAGGTTGTAGATAGCAATCCTTATAGTCGGCTTATGGCACTTCAGAGAATGGGTATTGTGGAGAACTATGAAAGAATACGCGATTTCTCCGTTGCCATAGTTGTCTGTATTAATCTCCTTTATCACTCTTAGTTGCTGTAGCATAAAATTTGTGACTAGCGTGTTTTTTATTTTTTTAGTTTTTTGAATATTTAATGGCATAAATTATTAAATTTCAAAGGCCGAAGTCGTTGAATTACAAGAGCATGAAACATTACTCTTTCCCCTAGAGTTGGGATTTAATTAAGGAGTTCTTGTCGTTAATTCCTCTTAGAATGACCTTTATTTTGGGAAACTACTTAGAATGACATTCTTGTTGTTTATTTGTGGTCATTTGTTTTGATAAGAAATTAGGAATATATACCGTCTAAGTTCTGAGCATAGATAATAAGCTTGTTGGAGTATTTTTTTTATCCATTGCTAAAATATTTTCCAATATGACATAATTTATTGGATAACTTAATCTGAATTTTTTTATTGAAATATGTAATTAGAGTTATCTATCTACCTTTGGCAATCTTGTTTTAGTATGTTTGGAAGCTATTCCATGTTCTATTTGTATATAAAGGATTGCTATGCGTGACATTTAATTAGACAAACTATCTAGCTATAATTGGACATAAACTCCTTTAATTCAGATCATACTCACTGAGAAAATACTTGATTTATACCATGTGTTTCTGCGGCCTTGCTGAATTTTTGTATTAGAGGATAAGACTTTTGGTCATGAACATAAACAATGGATGAATGATTTTTGTAGAGGATAAACCAATAGGTGATCCTGACTATTTTTATCTCTATTGAAAAGATCCTCTCAATTGCTTTCTTCTGTTGTCATTGAAAAGGTTAATTTTGGGTTATTCTTGCACAAACACAGGGGATAGGTGGTGTAGGAAGTGTTGCAGCTGAGATGCTGACTAGGTGCGGCATAGGTCGACTTTTGTTGTATGATTATGACAAGGTGGAGCTTGCGAACATGAATAGATTGTTCTTTCGTCCAGATCAGGTGAGTATCCAATTCTTCATTTTCTTGTTTTGCATTTCTTTATTTTTGTATGCTTATCATTCCTATACATTATGTCGTGAAATTGAAAGGGCTAATAACATGAGTGATTTTTAACATGAATTCTCTTGGCTGACAGCGCAAATGTGAAGTTTGATGCTAATAGCTAACTGTAGAATTTTGTACAGACAAAGCTATATATTAAATTATATTTGCCATCATGAAGTTTCTAGAAGTTCCCTGTGTCCTTACTATAAATTGTGATATAATATTTTTAGCTTTCCAGGTTGGTTTGACTAAGACTGATGCAGCTGTACAGACTCTTTCAGACATAAACCCTGATGTTGTACTAGAGGTAAATATTATGCAGTGTTTATAGGCATGGGATCTTTTCATGTATTTATGTAACTGTTAAAATGAATCTTGATAAACATTTTAATGATTGGTAATATGTTAATACTCTTTCTCTGCTGACATATTTCCCTTTTCCTTTTGATTTAGAGCTATACACTGAATATCACAACCGTCACAGGTTTTGAAACCTTTATGTCAAGTTTGACAAAAAAATCATTTTGCCCAAATAAAGAAGGAAGTGGCGTGGATCTGGTTTTAAGTTGTGTGGATAATTACGAAGCAAGAATGGCTGTTAACCAGGTATATAAAAAACAATTACTTTTCTTCTGTTTGGTTTTCCCTAGGGATTCTTATGTCTGACTGGTTTCTGGAAGCACTGCAGGCCTGTAATGAATTGAGTCAAACATGGATGGAGTCAGGTAAGCATAAGGATCTGCAGATCTCTTCTCTGGTTAGGGATAAAATTCTCGGACTTGTTTATGGAAGGAAACTAAAATTGCTCTGGATTGACTCCACGTTTGTCGATATTTTGGAGTAGTAATGTGAAAAGAATCGTTGATACTCAATGATAAAAATAAACATGGTTTTGATAAATATTGCAAAACATAATTTTCCTTTGCCAATATTTTATGGTGCTAAAAAAGTATACATACCTTCGTATGTGTATGTGGCTACTGACTATTTACTGGCATATGTTATACAGGCCAGCATCTAATGCATTCTATATGCAATATTTTTATTTTTATTTTTGCAGTCTGTATGTATGAAGTATGGATCTTTTTTTGGTGTGTGGAAACTCATGAAATATACAAATTTGAACAGGTGTTTCCGAGGATGCTGTTTCTGGCCATATTCAGTTACTTATTCCTGGTGAAACTGCCTGTTTTGCTTGTGCACCTCCTCTGGTATGGCTCATTCTTATGAGTTTGTGTATAAATCATAATTGATGATGAGTGCCTTAAGGGATTAAACTTAATTATATCTGGTGCTATACATGATTTCTGAAGCTCATCCATAGGACATAGATGCTTGAGCTATTTAATCACTAGATATAAAAAACTTTGGATGAATGACTTCATAGCTAGTCCATTGATGTGTGTAATTTCATCCTCCTTACAGTAAATGTGAGTTTTTTATGTAGTATGTACAACATGTGAAGCATACATTTACGTTTTCCTTTTAGGTTGTTGCATCTGGGGTAGATGAACGCACACTCAAGCGTGAAGGGGTCTGTGCTGCCTCTTTACCCACCACTATGGTAAACTATGATTCTCTCAATATCTTACATTGGCTGCTTCTCTTCATAGTTTTAAATTCAAATAATTTGTGATATTATGTCTTTTTAAATTTTCGATAGATATCACAATTTCAACTAATTTTAGGGGCTTATTTATTTATGTTAGTTGTTTAGATTGTGCAGCACACTTTTAGTTTATTGTTATCTAACATTACAAAATCTTATTTGATTCCCTAGGGGGTTGTTGCTGGCCTTCTAGTCCAAAACACACTAAAATTATTATTAGGCTTTGGACAAGTCTCTCCATATTTGGTAAGGGATGGTGATGTTTTCTTTATTCTTCTTCCTGAGTTGTTACAAATGGTTCCTTTATTCTAAAAAACAAATTAACAAAGTAACAAACTGAGTTCATTCTTCAGAGGAATCTGGTGAGGCTACTTCAATGAAAGACAGTCTCTTTTTGTGTTAAATACATTAACTGTATGCTGATATGCTCACACTGGTTTGTTTATCTTTAGGGATATAATTCTCTAAAGGATTTTTTTCCAACTATGCAAATGAAGCCAAATCCTCAATGTTCAAATGTTGCTTGCTTGAAAAGACAGGTCAGTTGTTTATGTTTTGAAATTTTTAAAATAATGAAAGTGTTTACGATCATGTCCTATCGATCTCGTCAATAAATTCATCGCTCCTTCCAAATACGAAACTGCTATACATATCATGCAGGAAGAATACATGCTTGCAAAACCAGCAAGAGATGCTGCAGCCAAAGCAAAAATGGAAGCTGAAGTACTATCAACTGAGGAAGTGCCACTTCACGACGATAATGAATGGAATATAAGGTGTTTAATGACTCTGTTCTTGTTCTTTTGTATGTGTGTAAGAGAAGATACGAAACACACTTATCAGTTAGCATAGATTTATCCTTGATTTACTAATCGCTATCATTTATGCAAAGTACCCAATAGTATCAAACGTTATTCCCTCTGTTGAAATTTTATAGCCTTTACATTTAATGATTTTCTTTTGCATTAATTTCCAGTGTTGTTGATGATGTTGAGCTGGATGGTCCAGATACCAGAAGTTCAGGTATTATATTAATTTCAATTTTTTGAAAGTTTAATTCATAATCATAAGCTCAGAATTTATCCTTGCTTACAAGTGAATTAAAGTGCTGCATGCTTTTCTATGTGGTTGTTATCATTGCTAGATAATTCAGGAAGTAAAAAACATTGGTACTAAAATTTGCATGCCCCCACTTCTTGTGGATGTGGTCAGCTTATATAATTTTGTAAGTGCTTTTATAGTAACAATGAAATAAAATAAAAAGTTAGAATGAATAAAAATTCTCTAAATTTTATATTGTGCATCTTAACCTATGAAGCTCGGACATACCTCTCAAATGGCGTGTCCCCGTGTTTGACACGGATCAGACCCCGCGTATGACACTCGTACGATACTCGTACGACAGGTATCAGAGAAATGTGCAATTGAAAAGACTTCTTTGTCTTTGACATAACCTTGACATGGCTCCAACACCATGTTAATAAGGAAAAATGCTATTATTTTCTAAAAACTCATAAACTTTGTAAACTTATTGTTTAAGTTTCCATTATCATTATAGAAATAAAGAATAAATATTATATGATCACTACTTTTAACTTTTTGGATAATAAATAGATGGATTAGATTCAGTTTTATATTAAATGACAATATTTATATTATTATATTTGACTATTTCTGTTTATAAATGATTTTGAATATATAAATATTGATTGTTAAGTGAAATAATTCATAATGATCTAATATTAGATACGTGTCCTCGTGTCCTACATTTTGGAGACTACAAGTTTGAAGTGTTCATGTCCCGTGTCCATGTCAGTATCCATGCTACATAGATCTTAACTTTTTCGGAAGTTAAAAGAAGAAACTTTTAAAACAATGTTGAAGTGCATAGATTGATTTTATCTTGTGAAAGGATGATTCACTTAACTTGTGCAACTCGTTTTTATTTTTAAGAGCTCACTGAAACTAGCCCAAAGATGCATTGATTGGTTCCCTAGTTTGTCGGAACACGGGTGAAATTCAGCTCCTTCCTGTAAATGTTTTCACTTAAAATGTTGCTTTCTCTGGTGTACCATTACTGCAAAAGCAAAAAATTTTGTCCCTTATGACATTTTGGTTCGTCGAAAGGTTAAGTTGCCATTCACAATATTAGTAGGGAATGCTTTTACATTTCGATCTTAAGGGTTCAAGATCTGTTTTTGTTTTCGGTGTTCATTTTCAATTAATTTTTATATTAACCTTTTCTCAATATGTATTTCAGATGTTCTGCCGGAAGGTCTCACACATGAACTTCCTAGTGCAGACGAGTTTCATGAGGCAACTCCTGACGCTCCAGTAGCTGACAATGACGACCTTGAAGATCTTCGTAGGCAACTTGAAGCCATTAATTCTGCATAGTATAGTGTCAAAATATTTTTGCCTTTTTTAAACGAAAAAATTTCTGAATTTAATATTTCAACTGAGCCAGTTTAACTTAGCATCAGTGTGTTTGAAAATTGAAAAAAACTAATGTTAAATTATTGACTATTTTGACAATCCATCCTGCACTTTTAATTAAACATATGTCGTTTATTAAAATATAAAAATGTTTTTTAATAAAAACTAACGGCATAAAAAATTGTTTGTTTCAGAAAGTGATTCTTAAAACATATCGAAGCGTATGAGTTGCTTAGTTCATTACACTTTCCATACCTAGTCAGCTTATTTAGTGAAAAATCATTTGATTTTCTATCAGTGAATAAAAATAAGGACTTGCTGAAGCTTTGTTAACATTCAAAGATATTATTCTTTATAAATACGAAGATTTGACTTCCTTACGAACTTCACGATATAGCACTACGGCGAATGTGCTATTCGGAATTCAATTTTATCCCAAGCGTGAATAGCTCTTTGCACCTTTCATCTTGTATTGTCCTAGATTGCCGCAATATCTGCATTGGAATGATATTTAACAAAGCCAAATTTGAATATCATCATGGGAGAAAATGAATATTGGGTGGGTCCTCAATGGCCTTATTCCCTATTATGGCAAGACCCTTGGGCACATGGGTTGGTTTATTTGTACTTTACTTGCACGAGTCCAATGTGACTACTATACACTACTTGCATATGGCTTAATTAATTCTACTAGGTTTTCTAATTGTCCTCGTTTCATATTTTGGATTATACGACTGATAAGCACCTTTCTCAGGAATAGAATTTCAAAGGCACTAATATGAACGATTATTATTTCCAACGAAATAGTAGGTATCAGGTGGACTTCCCCCCACAAGGTACGTAAACATACTAAAAAACAACCTTCACATCCTTCGAGTATATTTTACACACAGGACCTAAATAACAACTGTTTCTACAACTAAGAAATTGACTTTTATAGATGTTAAACATGCTCACGTTCCAGTTCTACAGTCTACAGTAAATTAGAGGATTTGGTCCGAACCTTCCAACTATTTCTTCTTTCCGTTCCTTTCTCTTGAAATGTGTAAGAAAGGTGTTGTATCATATTACAAAGTAAAAATTTAAGTCAAACTTCAAAATCTAGTTCTCCTCAAACTTCAGATGAATTCCATTCATCAGTGGTTGATGTTTCCTGACCTGCATTATAAGGAAACTCTTCACACCAATATTATAATCCATATCTTGTTCAGAATTGCTAGAGATATTAAAAACAAATATATGGAACTAACAGCTACATAAGCTAATTATATTGAATAAGTATAAGTGGGTACCCTCAAGCCTATTGAACTGCAACGATAATTTATTTACAAACAAAAGTTTAAGAAAATGTTACCTTTACACCAGCTAATGAAAGTAGTTTGTGAGAGGCTATATATGCCATAGCTGAATTTTCTAATCTCTTCTCCACAAAATAAATTACTTCGGAAACTCCTGACTGCAAGAAATAATTTAATCGATAATGCCCCTCTTTTAAAGATTGGGTAGTAAGATAAAGATATGTCCGACAAGTGTACTGTTACAGACGGGCATTGAATATGATTATCAGCTAATACAGAGATCATAAATTATTGTAATTTTCGTCAACTTAACGCCAAAAAGCAGTTGTTATTCACATTATACAAACTAAATTTTACCCCTCAGGGAAGCCTACTGTAACATGATGACAGAATGTGGCAGTTGTAAATGACACCTATAAAGGACCTCTCAGCCAAAAGAACATAAATGAGCCGATTTATTTTAGAATTTTGACTTTTCATTAACTTATTTCACAAACTGACTTGTAACATCAGAGTTATCTCTCACTTATTGATCATCTTTAATACACATTCTCACACCAAGGCTAATAATGAAATGATAGTAAGTGATCTAACCAGCTTTATAATCATTAGGATAAACTTTAATATTATGATTATACTTGGCAAAACTAATTTAAAGCTTTGAAGGTAAAAGAAAAACTGACTAGTTATTGAGAGTTGGTAATGTTTTAAAACGTAAGTGTTTGATATAATGATATGTGAAGCAATTGATAAATATAAAATGACAAAAATAAGCATCCCAGTACAATGTTGTATATAACTTTTAATTTCATTGATAAAAATATATTTCGGAGTTTTAATAATTTTAGTCTTTAATTATTTTAAAATTTTAATTTTATTTATAATCAAATTCAAAATAAAAAAATATCAAACTTTTAGAAAATATTAGAGCTGTCAAAAAGGTCAATCCAGCCCAACTCACCACGGATTGGTTACATAGTGAGTTAACGCAACCCGGCTCATTTATTAGTGAGCCAGAAAAATTCGAACCAGACTCGACCTACCACGGGTTGGTGGGTAAACGGGTTGGCTCACTGACCCACTTAATTACATTTTTTTAAATAAAAGAAATTATAATTTTTTTATAATTCAAATCTAAACAAATTTCACTCCCAAATTTCACTCAGATGTTTAATTAATTTTGAAAATAGGAAACCTAAATAATTTTTTCAAGCAAAAAAAATAATAAATATTTTTTTATAAAATTAAAATTAAATTTTAATAAAATAAAATTAGGTAGATAGGTCGGTAAGCCAACCCGGCCCACCACGAGTTCAACCCGCATGAGCCAGGTTTAAATAAATCGGGTTGAAATCTGACCCGCATAAAAAAATACAATTTTTTCAAACCCAACACGGCCCGAACCTGTGATGGACCAAGTTGGCCCACGAGTTGTGACCCATTTTGAGTATATAATATTTTCATTATTTCAATTAATGTAATAGTTAAAAGTAGAGGAATATAAAAGAATCATCATTTATCAATAATATCAATATTTCGAAGTCTAGTATCAATATAATAAAATAATAGTGCAAATAGCATAATAGTCAAAATAAATAATATAAAATAAAAATATTACAAAATTAATTACTATCAATATCTTATGTGATAAACAGGAAAAGAATTTCAATTAAAAAATAATAAATAAACCCTGCTTATGAGTGGAAGAGAAAAAGTTAAATGTAAAAAATCTTACCTCATGAAAAAAAATAAAAGGAAGATTGAATGATAATTTTAGAAAAAATGATAATTATAAAAAGCTAGAAGCTAGTGTTTTAAAATAACACTATAAATTAGTAAAAATAGTGTTTACCCAACACTGTTAATGTTATTTAGACTTGGCTTCCTTTGTCTGTGGACCGGTCTGTCCGGCCGGTCTGGTTGTTTACTTTGGGCTTGTTTTGTTTTGGGCTTGTTTTGTTTACAGGCTTTGCCTGTTGCGTGTTTATGTTGGTTAAATATAGTAACCAACCCTGTTGCTTGTTAACGTTGGTTATAAATAGTAACCAACCCCGTCTTTTCAATTACAACTTTCAATTCAATAATATTCAGTATTCATTCTCTCGCTCCGCTCTCTCTCTTTTATTCTCTGGTTCTAAGGTTTTCTTGAAAAGCCCCAAGAACCCAACAATTGGCGCCCACCGTGGGGCAAGGATTCAAGAATTCCCAAGGAGCAATGGCAACCAAGTTCGACGTAGAAAAGTTCAACGGCGCTAATGACTTCGGGCTGTGGAAGATCAAGATGGAGGCAATCTTGATACAGCAGGGATGTGTTGAAGCGTTGAAGGGTGAGTCGAAGATGAGTGATACCATGACTCAAGAAGAGAAGAAGAAGATGGGAGATAAGGCAAGGAGTGCAATCATCTTGTGCCTTGGTGATAAGGTACTGAGGGAGGTTGCGAAGGAGAAGACTGCCGCTGAAATCTGGGTAAAACTAGAGTCTCTGTACATGACGAGATCGTTGGCTCATAGGCTGTGCCTAAAGCAGCAACTCTTTTCGTTCAAGATGTCAGAATCAAGAACGATAGAGGAGCAGATTGCAGAATTCAGCAAAATAGTTGATGATCTGGAGAATATTGGAGTGAAGTTGGAGGATGAAGATAAAGCTGTCATCCTATTGAATGCGCTTCCAAAAACCTTCGAGCATTTCAGGGATGCGTTACTCTACGGGAAAGATCAAGTGATCACGTTAGAGGAGGTTCTGACGTCAATTCGAACCAAGGAGTTCCAAAAACTCCAAGATTCGAAGACAACCGAGGAAGGAGCGTCCGGTTTGATTGCGGTAAAAGGGAAAGGGAAGAAGTAGTCTAGAAAAGAGAAGAAGCTGAATCCGGACGGTACGAAGCAGGTGCGTTGCTTCAAGTGCCAGAAGATGGGTCATATCAAGAAGTTCTGCCCGGAGAAAGGAAAGGCCGGTCGGCCACAAGAAACCGCTGATGTGGCAGAGGCGTCTGAGGGATATGAGTCGGCTGGAGTGCTGGTGGCTTCGTCTGAAGATCCTCAAAGGAGCTGGGTCATGGATTCCGGCTGCTCCTATCACATGTGCCCGGTAAAGGAGTTTTTTGAGAATCTGGATCAGAAAGAGCATGGTAATGTACTGCTCGGAAATAACAAAGCTTGCCGAGTGCAAGGTGTGGGGTCGGTGAGGCTGAAGATGTTTGACAATCGTGAGATGGTGTTGCAGGCCGTCCGGTATGTGCCCGAACTAAAGAGAAATTTGATTTCTATTAGTGCATTTGATCTTGGAGGTTACACCACTAAAGTTGAAGATGGAGTAATGAGGGTTTGTTCTGGAGATTCTGTGGTTGCCAAAGGCAGAAGGAGGAACGACTTGTACATTCTGGAGGGATCAACTGTCATTGGTCATGTCTCAGTAGCAAGTGGGACCGAGAATACCGCCCGGTTATGGCACTTGAGGATGGGACACATCAGTGAGAAGGGTCTTGAAGAATTGGAAAAGCAAGACTTGCTTCTGGGAGACAAACTGCAGAAGCTGGATTTCTGTGACCATTGTGTCTTAGGGAAATCACACAGGATACCGTTCGGAAAAGGGAAACACTCAACCGAACGGCCCTTTGAATATGTCCATGCTGACTTATGGGGACCGGCAAGAACCTTAACTCATGGTGGAGGAGCGTATTCCTTAAGTATAATTGATGATTTCTCAAGGAGAGTGTGGATTTACGTTCTAAAGAATAAGTCTGAAACGTTTCAGAAATTCAAAGAGTGGCACACACAGATTGAGAACCAATTGGGGTGTAGGCTGAAATGCCTAAGGACCGATAATGGACTGGAGTTCGTTTCAGAGGAGTTTAATGGTTTTTGCAAAGAGAAAGGGATCAGGAGGCACAGAACGGTCGTTGGAACTCCTCAACAGAATGGATTGGCCGAACGGATGAACAGAACCATTCTGGAGAGGGTCCGGTGCATGTTGTTGGGATCAGGGTTGTCAAAAGCTTTCTGGGGAGAGGCTGCCAATACGGCCGTCTATTTGATCAACAGGAGTCCGTCTTCAGCTCTCAATTTTAAAACGCCAATGGAAGTGTGGAGTGGACGACCGGCTGATTATTCACACTTGAGAGTATTTGGTTCTTTGGCGTTTGCTCATGTCAGGGGTGATAAGCTGGATTCCCGGGCGGCGAGATGTATCTTTCTTGGATACGCCGACGGAGTTAAGGGATACAGGTTATGGAGGTTAGATTCACCTTCAAAACTAATCATTAGTAGGGATGTCATTTTTGATGAAACAAGGATGGCGATGCACCCGGAAAACTCTGGAAGTGAGAAGAAGATTCTCGTGGAGGTGGAGCATACTACTAATGGAGCTGGCACGGCCGGTGGGACTGAGGAAAACCAAACGGGTGAAGGGCAAGTTGAAACCGGTCGGACGATAGCTGAGAACCGACCGGATGAATTTCGAACAGACCTTGGTGATGACACAGATGATATGTCTGGCGAGGGAAGTCATGGAAAAGCTGCTGGTGTTGATTTGAGAAACTATCAGCTTGTTCGTGACAGAGAGAGAAGGATCTCCAAGCCAACCAAACGGCTTGGAGAGGCGGATCTAATCTGCTACGCCCTGAACGCTGCTGAAGATATTAACCGATCGGATGACCCGAGAAGTTATAAGGAGGCTCTTGACAGCAGCGACCGGCATCTTTGGCAGGGTGCTATGGAAGAAGAGTTGGAGGCTTTGAAAAAGAATAACACCTGGAGATTGGTGGATCTGCCGAAGGGTAAGAAGGTCATAGGTTCGAAATGGATTTTCAAGAAAAAAGAAGCTACACCGGGCGGTGAGAAAGCGAGGTACAAAGCTAGGCTTGTTGCCAAAGGCTTTACTCAGATTGAAGGCATAGACTATCATGAGATCTTTGCTCCAGTGGTTAAGCATTGTTCGGTCAGAGTTCTGATGGCAATAGTTGCACATTGCAATTTGCATCTTGAACAGTTGGACGTTCGGACAGCTTTTCTGCACGGCGATTTGGAGGAAACCCTCTATATGAAGCAACCGGACGGTTTCGCTGTGGATGATAGGGTGTGTCTGTTGCAGAAGTCACTTTATGGCTTGAAGCAAAGCCCAAGGCAGTGGTACAGGAAATTTGATGACTTTCTGATAAAGCTGAACTTCAAGCGGTGCAATTATGATGACTGCGTTTACACTCTGAACCATGGCGGTGAGATGCTATATCTCTTGCTTTATGTGGATGACATCCTAATTGCTAGCAGTGACAAGGGCATGATCGGTGAGACGAAAGCAAGGTTGGCGGATGCTTTCGAAATGAAAGAGCTAGGGGAAGCAAGGCGGATTTTGGGCATAGACATTAAAAGGGATAGACCGGGCGGTAATCTTTTTCTGTCACAGGAGTGCTATTTGCAGAAGGTAATTTCAAGGTATCGGATGGCTGAATCTAAAATGGCCAACACGCCGGTCGGTCAACACTTGAAACTTACCAAGGAGCAATGCCCACAGACCGAGGAAGAAAGAAAGAAGATGGAATCTGTTCCATTTTCAAATGGGATTGGGAGCATTATGTACGGCATGGTCTGCACAAGACCGGACGTGGCGCACGGTGTTAGTGTTCTCAGTCAGTACATGGTTAATCCTGGACCAACCCACTGGGAAGCGTTGAAGTGGATGCTCAGATATATACGGGGGTCTCTCGGTACTGGATTGTCTTTCCAAAATAACTTTCAAGGTGGAGGTTATATTGAAGGTTTTGTTGATTCCGACTTTGCCGGATGCATGGACACTAGGAAATCCCGGTCGGGATATGTGTTTACACTGTTTGGGACTGCTGTTAGCTGGAGGTCTACACTACAGTCGGTTGTGGCTTTGTCAACTACGGAAGCTGAGTACTATGCTCTTGCTGAAGGAGTTAAGGAGGCACTGTGGTTGAAAGGTTTGGTTCGGGAACTTGGTTTTGATCAGAAGACTGTATGTGTTCATTGCGACAGCCAGAGTGCTATTCATCTGGCCAATCATCAGATTTATCATTCCAGAACCAAGCATATTGACGTCAAGCTGCACTTTGTCAGAAGCATTGTTGAATCCGGTGACGTTCAAATCTGCAAAATTGCATCCGAAGAGAATCCTGCAGATATGTTAACAAAGCCGCTCGCTAAGGAGAGGTTTCTCTTACTGTTGGCCAGGATTGGGTGTCTACCGGTCGGTCACTAATTGTTTGACCGGCCGTTTCCGTGTTTTATTTTGTTTTGTTTTTGAAGCAAGTCTAGGTGGAGAATTGTTATTTAGACTTGGCTTCCTTTGTCTGTGGACCGGTCTGTCCGGCCGGTCTGGTTGTTTACTTTGGGCTTGTTTTGTTTTGGGCTTGTTTTGTTTACAGGCTTTGCCTGTTGCGTGTTTATGTTGGTTAAATATAGTAACCAACCCTGTTGCTTGTTAACGTTGGTTATAAATAGTAACCAACCCCGTCTTTTCAATTACAACTTTCAATTCAATAATATTCAGTATTCATTCTCTCGCTCCGCTCTCTCTCTTTTATTCTCTGGTTCTAAGGTTTTCTTGAAAAGCCCCAAGAACCCAACAGTTAATAAAGTTTAAAAAAAAAAAATCAGCTAGCAAGTAAATTTAGATGTTAGCTCAAACATGTTACAGATATCCTATCCTAGAATTTTAGTTTGCATTAAACTCAACTCCGCAAAATCATGAAAATGTCTCTCACTTCTATATTTAAATTTAAATATATTTTTAATCAATATAATATAAGATCTCCAACATATTTCCTTATCAGAGCAAGAAAGGTAAGAAAGGTAGTGCACTACTCTCGTAAATACTTAATGCTTTGACAACAAAAATGTAGACAGTTCATCAAAACATATTATACGTCAAGCAGGACAAGATTACCAACCTGGATTATGATCTTAGCACATTCATTGCAGGGAAACATGGTCACATATAGCCGCTGCAACGATTAGACAAGAGAAAAAGAGATAATTGGAACCTCTTTGTATCAGGTGATTAAGTAAACAGTTTGTTTACAACGCATGTGTTCTGTACGCAATCCTGAGTATGTATTAGTTAAGAAATTTAACATAGAAAGTTTTCGCTCAAAGTTTACATTCTGAATTAATTTGAAACCACAATAAAAATACATTAATGAAAACATTCTGCTTTGTTAGCATTTGTCATAACAAGGAATCTTTAAGAAATTTCTTTTCTATGATAACTGGTAAGGGTAGTGATATACTCAGTGACTGAGCCAGATACATAGTCAAGTTTCCAAAAAAAATTAGAAACAAAGCATAACTCAATATTCCGATTAAGACATTTAAATGATATGTTAACCAGAGAGTGTAGCGAAACTCACTTGTCCAGCAGCAGAGGCATGATTTGTGTTAAGAATAGCATTTACTTCTGCATGACAAACATAACTAAAGTAGACAGAAAAAGCATAATTAACACGATCACGTTTAATAATAATAATAATAATAAATAAATAAATGACTTGAGCAAGAACATTATCAAGCCACACAGAAGATTCGGTGCATAACAGAATCCATCTCATCAAAACACACTTACGGGTACTTTGTCTCCAAAGGATTCCCAGTCCTGGATTTCTGAAACACGGAGATTTCTGAATGAGAATGATTAAACAGTACTAAAATAAAAACACAAAATAGTTCTCTTAAAATACCAACCTTTGCCCAGGGTAGCTTGTCATCAGAACAACCCCTTGGAAACCCATTATAACCAATTCCTGACAGAAGAACAATCAAAGTAAAATCCATGTTTCACATAAGAAAGCGAATGGATATAAGAACCTAATGAACTTACCAAGAATTATACCATCTTGACTCACCAAACAAGCACCAACCTGCAACATCAACAACCCCAAATGCACAAATTTATAATTTAAACTAACACAGGCTAACCCAAAATCCAAACTTAATTATATTCACAAAAATTGAAATAAACATGACCTGCCTGTTAGGGTCTTTGGACCTCTCAGCTGACAAAAATGCAATTGCCATAAAATAGTCATCCCACGATAAATATCTGTAGAATTATAAAAATTAAGTAAAAAAAAAGTTCAATCCATCTATTTTTCGCCACAGGATAACTCAAATTACCCTTTTCTCTTGGAAGGGTCGAAAGGGTCCTGGGGAAAGGAAACGGTGCCGTTTTGGGACGATTTGACGCGCGTTTGAGAGCGGCAGAAGAAGCGGAGGGCAACTGCAGAGGCCATGGCGCCAATCACAGTTGCCGTGGCAACCAAAGTAGCCTCGCGATAGTTCATAGATTCAGAAATATGAAAATGAAAGCAAATTGGGTTCAGGAGAAGATCCAGTTTTGGGGTTCAAAATGTGAAAAATAAATAAATAAATCAACACAAGACTTGGAACTTGGGAGCGGGAAAGAGAGCGGGAAACTTTCTAAGGAATACTGTTTTAGTTGGTTTATGTAATAACTTCCCATAGACCGAATAGAAAAAATTATTTAAATTCACTTAGTACTATTATATCTTTATTTTTTGGAGTGGGAACAAGGGAGTAGAAGAAAAAAAATATAAATATATATATATATATATATATATATATATATATATATATATATGTATGTATGTATGTATATATATTTAATTTTTGTAAAATAATTTGATATACTAATACACTTTTTAGACATATAAATTACACTTAAAATACATTTCAAATTAAAAATGAAGGGAAATCATTATAAAATTTTAATAAAAAAATATATTTTATAACAGTTATTATTTCAATTTTTTTATTAATTGCTTATTTATTATGATATAATATTAATGAAAATTTAACGATTATTAAAAAGTATAAATTATGCTAGATTATTATAACACAATCAAGATGATATATTTTTTTAAGTAAAAGTAGTGCAATGAGTTGATGGTACTCACAAAATAAAATAAAATTCACGAGGTATGTATATCTTACATACATTATTTATAAGACGAGGGCAATTTTGTTGTTTTAGTCGTCTTAGTTTGATTTTCCTTAAAAATGACCAAGATTTCCCTTATATGACAATGTATACAGATGATGAATAAAAACAAAGAGAATATTAGTTTAAAAAGTCGAGATCAAATTCCATGGTCTTCACTTTGATGAGAAAAGAGAGTTACAGTAAAAAAAAAAAAATTAGCTATTTTGATTAAGTGTTTTCGATTTAGTTTCAAATTTTATTTTTTTTTCTGTTCAATGTTATTCTAAAAAATGTAATTTTTGTTCAATTTGATTTTTTTTTCCAAACGACGTTTAAATCCTTAACGGTCATTGTTCCAGCTGTGTAAACCTCAAATGAGATGACATTTAATTACTGTCACGTCACCATCTTCTTCAACCTTTAGCCCACCGAACCTTACCACCACCGAACCCTAACGCCACCGCCTCCACAGAGATCGTCCAAAGTCACCATGTCGCCGTGAAGCCGTGCCTGCAGAGAACCATGGTAGTCATCTCACGCACAACCTCCATGGCCACCACCATTAAAGTCACGATCTCCCTCAAATCATGAAACTCTAATCACGAAACCCTAATCACGAAAAATCTCAAATCAAAGAAACCTAGAATCGCGCCACTGCTTGCCTCCACCAGCCACCATGAGTGTTTTCTTTCACAGTTAGGTTCGTCTTCTTCATGCTACCATGAGCCGCACAATTTGCGAAATCATCCTTCATTGAAGCAAAACCTCGAGTAACGTTTTCCTTCTTCTCGCGGGACAGGCGCACGAAGGTTTCCCCCAAATGCAGAACCCTAATTTTGGGTAGGAAAGGGACTGCCACGAAGACTCTACTTTTGGTGACATTGCAATAGCTAAATGTCGTCGTCTTGTGCACATCTGAATTGTTAACAATTTAAACACTGTTTACAAAAAAGACCAAATTGAACAAAAATTACATTCTTTAGGATAACATTGAATAGAAAAAAAAAATTGAAACCAAATCAAACACACTTAACCAAAATATAGACCATCAAATATATTAAGCCAAAAATGTAATGGATTATCTTGATATGATTTATCAAGAGAACTAACTTATAAATAATTAATTATTTTTAAGTTATAATACATTGCTACACGTACATAACCAAATAAATTAAAATATAATTAATTATTATTTAAAATAATTGATTAATTTGCTTACGATATATGTATTCTCGTATTCACGTAAACAACTAAATAATTAATTATTATTTATAATACTTTATTAACTTCATTTTTTTTTTAAACTAAGTTGTGTTCTTTTAGTTTGGAACATATACAAAATTAATTGAATATTTTTCTTTGTGTGTTTAAAAAACATGTAAATTGAGTTCTTTTATAAATGCTTGTGTAAAATTTTCGATATGATTCATAAGTTATGATGAGTTTTAACCCAATTTTTAAATAAGCTTCTTCTTAAATAAGAGGGAGAAAAAAATATCTTAATCTTTAAAATTCTCTTTTAAACGAGTTAATGGTAGAATTAAAATAAAATCGACTCTCATCACAAAAACTTTGAATAAACTCTAAAAAATAACATCGTTGTCCTGGATCAAAGTTTCTGATAGTCTCAAATTGGAAACCAAAACTAATTAATCTGATAGTCTCAACATAAAAGTTTAAAGTTAAAATAAATTTTGGAAAATATATTAATTAACTTTCCTTTTGAAGCATTCAACTTCCTTACTTTTACAATTTTGATTTGTAATTTAAAAATGATTTTTTTGTTATATTGTAAATATATATTTTAGTTTTATGGTTAACTTGCCATTAATTTGTAATAATTTTAATCATAAGAAATATATCATTAGTTATTTATTTTTTTGGTTGGTCAGTGACTTTTTATAGTTTTGTTTTACTTTTTTTTTTATATTTTGTATTAAAATACTTAACTTGTGAAATTTAAATGATTAATGTCCCTAATGTTTCTTTGGACTTATCAGACATGCTATAGGTTAAAAATTGGATAGTTAATAATAAGACTAAAATTATCAATTTCTGAACATCTGAGCCAAAATCAAATTGTTTAAACCGTGGAGATTATTGAAAAATATATTTTTAAACGTCGTTATTCAGTTGGACCATTCTTCTTCTTTTGTTTGCTTGTTTAATTATCTTTTTTTTAACATCTTTTATTATTATCTTTAAAAAAACAGCCTACTTTTTAAATATATTTAGTAAAAAATAAATTATCCTTTTTAGAATTATGACTTGTTCCACCAAATTGGTGATTCTTTTATTATTGCACTTCTTTTGACCACTCTTTTGAAGTGACCTTCCATTTTTCATGAACTTTCCTTGTCAGGTAGATATAATTAGGAATAAAAATTGGATTTTTTTATAATCAGTATTATAACTTTTTCTTATCAACTATCATCAATCAATAGAGATTTTTCTACATGATTAATCGTTTATTCTTGTTATTTAGGATTTTATTTTTACGAATAATTCAATAACTCGTTCTATTAGAGCATTTCCATCATATCAATTTTAAGAAGTTTTTTAAATTTAATCACAATATCTCATAAGACATTTTTCATTAATGTAAATTAATATATGAAGTTATTTTTAACAACTTATTTACGACCATGTTAAAAGTAAAATATTTAGAGTTAAATTTGTTATTAATTTTTAGTGAAAATATTTTTTTTAAACTTTGATTTAATTTAGTTTTTTTAATTTTAAAAATATAAAAATTTATTTTTTTAATTATATTTTATTAAATTTATTTAATATTTTACTAATATTTGAATGGTTTATCTTGATATTTTTTTATATTAATTCAAAAACATATTTAGAACATTAAATAAATTTAACAAAATTTAATTAAAAGAATTAAATCAATTTAAACTTCACTCAATATAAAAATTAAAACTAAATTAGTTTAAAATTAAAAAAATATTTACTTATTGAAAAACAAAAACATATTTAGTTTTAGTATTTAAATTGTGAATTTTAAATTTATTTATGGTGTGAAAAATTTTAATTTCACCGACCAAGACGCTGGAATAGAAACATGCCTACTTATTTTATTGCGTCTCACTCTACTCGATCATTCTGAAAGATTCATGTATAGTTACAATGAATAGAATTCATTCACCTATCAACAAAAACAATGATGAGAGGTATCCCACAACGTGTGTCAATGTCCTTTTATAAATCTATAAAAATTAAATCATAAATTTGAAAAAGAAAACACATAACATCACACTAATATTTTAAGACTATAACCAGATAAAAGGATGATTTATTGTACCTACTTATCTACTTTTAAATATTTACAACCTTTACTAGTTGTGTTTTAACATAACACAGCCAGATCTATTATTTATAATACCAATTTTATCAAAATATGGAGTAGTCTCAATCTTGTAATATTATCATCAAATTCACTATTTGTTAAGATTTTTTTTTTTTTATCTAAACGTAAAATTAAAGATTGATGTGTTTGATGCCTAAGGAGAATTCAATTATTTCATACCATTTTTTTAATGTATGGTATAAAAAAGTCCTTTGCGACGGAAAGATAATAACTTTAATTTAAGAATACTATTTTGATACCCTAAAATTGTTAATGAATCTATTAAAGGAGAGTGAAAAGTTAAATAGAAAAAAAAGGAAAACTTTCTCTAATTTTACAAAGTTTTAAAAAGGAAGCGATGTAGTGAAAATGTATGGAAGAAATGGAAAAGTTGTTGGATATAAACAAAGTTTTACATCAAATAAAATAAGAGATAGATATGAATTTATATATATATATATATATATATATATATATATATATATATATATATATATATATATATATATATATATATAATACTTTTATTGGTAAGAAGTACTACCGACGTATGTTGAATTTTTCTGGAAAGGAAGATGTGAGGATATAGAATATAGAGTATGGAAAATAATGAGAAAATATAAAATACGTTTATTGGTAAGAGATAAAATACGTTCATATATAAAATACGTTTATTGGTAAGAGATATTGTCGATATGGAGATTTATGTGTATGTTGAATCTTCTTCCCAAAGAAGATGTGAGGATATAGAGTATGGAGAATGATGAGAAAATATAATTGAACGAAGGGAAAAAAAAGTACTATAGAAGAATGATGAAGCATGTGAAAGTTAAGAGGGATTGTTATTGGAATGGTCTAAGTCCATTATAAGCAGCATTTGAGGGAGTGATGGAGGTCACTTTAGCACAATCATTCATTTATTATGGCCTCCAACTAAGCCTTCTCTAACATATTCTTCTTTGGGACCCTTTTGCCAGTTGTAGCATTACTCTTATTTATGCTTTCAACTTTTCATAACATCCCATTATCATCATCATCATTCTTCTTTTTGTTTCTTTCTATTAATCTTTCCTTTCTCTGCTTCCTAACTAATAACACTTCTTCATCATTTACTCTCTATGTAAAAATAATCTTCTTTATTATCAATTTTCCACATTCTTTTGTTCTTCAAAAAATTTAAATAAATCATTTCATCTCAATATTATTTTACATCAAAGGTTTTTTTTTTTTCTCTCATGTAGATCATGTCAGATTTAAGATTGAAATAAGGATGCATATATAAATAATTATTATTGTTATTTAATTATCTTTTTTACTTTATATGTGTAATATAGTTATACAAGTATGTAACAACACTTTTATTGTATACGTATAGATTATTTGACAAAAATTGTACACAAAAAGTAAGGTTGTATATAATCCAAAGTTTATGACTTAATCTGTAAAAATCAAGTTCTGTGGAGCATTAACGATGTGATTTAAGTTTTTATACGTAGAATATGAATTGACTTTATTATTTAATAAAATTTAATTATTTAGACACGGCAAATTAATCATTAAGCCATGTTTTAAGTTATTCCCAGGATTACTAATATTAATATATTTATTACTTATTTAAATAATATTGCCATCAGGTTGAGATGGCCGAGTTGGTCTAAGGCGCCAGATTAAGGTTCTGGTCCAAAAGGGCGTGGGTTCAAATCCCACTCTCAACAATTTAATCTTTTTTTATGTTGATTTTAACAAAAATAAATAGTATTCTAAGGATTTAAAAAATTATTGAAAGTGTCTAATACCAAAATTATTTCCTGATGTTTTTTTGAGATATTTCATTGACCTTTTATTAACCACATTCGTATAACAATTGTCATGTAATAACAGATAAAACAATTTTCTATTTTTGAAAAATATGATATTTTTTATTTTTTAGAAAAAAAAACAGTATTTATTTTTTAAAGATAGAAATACCTTTTTCCCTTTGTAAAGAAAATAAAATATTACACTGAACAGATATTTATCTTTAAAAGTTTAAAATTATTATAGTTTTTAACAGAATGGAAAAGCATTGCAACCCTCCCCCTCTCTTTTTTTTTTGTTAAAATTTGAAAAATTATGATTAAGGGAACAAATTTTTACTCACAGTAAAAGAGTTTTTTTTGTCATTTTAATGTATTATATTTAAATATTTATTATAGATATAAAATGAATGTTACTTTGTGTATTAAATTGATTTGTAATTTAGTTTAAATAGATTGTGTTGTATGAGAGTAAGTATAGAGAATAATAAGATTTATATGAATATGAAATTATAAATTTGGAATGAAATGTAAATCATTGTCATTGTTTATTTTTGTATATTACGTATTGATACTTAAATTGTAATATAGATTTTTTTATTTCACTAATTATCTAAGTTATTTTATCAAATGATGAGAAGGAAATGTATTGAAGGTAAGAAAATGATGTATTGATTTGATTGTAATGATATTATATGCATATGTATGCACATATTAAGGGATATTGTTTCTAATTTTCTCTTCAGATTTATGAGTGAGAGAGTCACTTTAAGTTTATCTCTCAGTTGGTTGAACCGAAATTGAATTAATGTTTTTGTAAGATAATAAGCAACTTTATCAAATGATAGAACATAGGCTTCAACAATTTTGTTTTACAATACTCTATCTTTGGTATAATGCACATCAATCTCAACATGTTTTGATTGAACATGCATAACTAGATTTGAAGCTAGAGCCTTGACACTCAAGTTATCACAAGATAATTTTGGTTTTGTTAACAAAGGGAATTTCAATTCGTTAAGGAGCAACTAAATCCATGATATTTCAGTAGTTAAGTCAATTGGGAATGTATATTCTGACTTTGTACTAGATCTTGAAACTATCTTTTCCTTTTGAGGACCAAGAGACAAGTGTTTCACCAAGAAAGACACATTGACCAATCATGAAATTTCTATATTCATACTGGCTCAATCTATATCTGTCCAAGTTAATGAATGGTTTAATGTGTAAACAATGGTGAACGGTACCTCGAAGATATCTAAATATTGTTTTCATACCTTGTTAGTGATATATAGTTTAAGATCTTGTGAATGACTACTTTTACTTATAATCTTATATCAAGTCTTTTGTTTGCTAAGTACTACTCTGATAGCTTGCTTGAAGATGGTTGAGTCTTGTAATTTCTTCCTTTCAAATCTAAATTATTTTTCGGTTACCATAAGTGTTGGGCATGATAAAATATTTTGTTTGTTGAATTTTCCCGTAATGTCTTTTATGTACTTTGATTGTTTCAAGTACATATTAATTGTGTCTATGAGATTATATTATCACTAAAACATATAATATATTTCATGTTTTATCTTACGATATTTTATGCTAAATATCATCTACTCCTACACTAATAAAAAGATAACGATACACTTATAAAAACTTATATACCAATAAAAGAACAATTATATATGAATCACGTCCAGTATATGTTGGGTCTATCATGGAGGAGGTTCACCGGGGAGATACAAACACCAATGAGATATGAGCCCAACCATATAAAGGATTGACACCACTCTCTACCCAACACCTTAAGGCAATGGGTTAACGGGTCTTTCATATTTATTTAGTGTTCTACTTTCTCATTTTTATCCAATGTGGGACTTGGACTCGCACTTGCATTCCTAACAGTATATAACACAACCATTGATATTTTTTTTGAGTATAATATATTTCTTTTATCACATTATCTTACTTAAAACAAATTCTTCGAACAACCTTACTAGCTTACATAAAGGAAAACATTATTGTTTAAGCAACAATAACTTGAACACAAAAATATTATGTCTCTCTTTAACCTAACTCAAGTGTTCATTGTCTCAATTTCTATTTGTTCAAGCCTCAAGTCATAGCTTAAATGACATGATTTTTTCACTTAATCTTAGTCTAAAATCTTCTTAACTTGATCTACCATCTATCATCTCAGCAAGGCTATAATCTATTTACAAAAGCAAATCACTTCATGATTCAAAATTCTACAGTTTTACAGTTTTAAGGAACATAAAGTTTACATCTATTCATAACCCTTTTTTCTTTTATGCATTTTAAATTCTATAAAAATTCACATCTTACAATAATAAAATTTACCCCCATTTGTTCTTAAGATAATCCAATTTGATTAGATTATAAATAATAATTGGCTAGACTTTGTTTCTTCAAATGAACATGAAAAAAAAGAAGATAGAAATTATAATACATATAGTGTGCTGGGGCTGTACACATAATTGTTCTACCTCACACTTTAGTTGAGCATTAAATCGTTGAAGATGTTTGATGGGCTAGTTTTGTGAATTAAGTTATGACTTTTATCTCTCCCTCATCATCCCATACACAGATTTGACCACTCTTCATGCACCTTGTTTACATGTTGGCATTAGAAAAAAAAAAAAAAAAGATCTGGTAGATTTGGCAGCCACATGATGCTTAGAAGATGCAAAAATTAATAAACAAAATAGAAGGACCCCTACCTCTAAGATGAAGGGTGAGAAAGCATAATGATGAATGATGTGTTAGCCCCTCCCTATAATACCTCATTTCCCACTCTCCCACGTGCCAATCTGCCCAAAGCGTGGGCGTGGCTTGCTCAATGCTTATATACATTTCCCTTTTTGCTCCCCTTCCCAGACACCCCAACCCTACCATAAAGCTACACTTTTACATCATCCCAATACCCCAAAATATATATTAATTTAACCATCACATAACTTACTATCAAAATATGGTATCAGAATTTAGAGTTCACTTTACTCCATTATGAATTAAGATTTTAAATGTCAGAGATACAACACTCATAACATTTATATTCAAAATGATATCAATATCTCAGTTCGTATTTTATTAATGTGGTAGCATCTTATTGCATCTCATTTTCAAAAAGATATATTATTGATTTTATAACGGATTATTCGTTTTAATGATGTACTCAAACTAGTAAAATATTGGTGAAAATTTCTATAATTTTATGGTTAAAAAAAATCATAAATCAAAATGTCACCAAAGTGTGTTTTTTTTTTTTCAAATTAAAGAGTTAGGATAACTTTGGGGTACATGATAAACTCAATCAAAATTTTCTTTTATGACAAATTATTTTATCTGAGAAATATGTTATTAATATGAATTTTATCTCCAATGTCAGGAATAAAAATTTTGGAATCTGTCACTTTAGGAGAAACTTTCCTAATCAACCACTATAAATGAATGAGTTCAGAGCTAAATTCACACTTATGTGTTTTGAGATATCAACTGTAATGTAAGGTTCTAAATGCATTAGTGAGATGCAGATCAACCCTTGAAAATAATATTAAACAAAGAATAAATATTAACAAAGAATTTTTAATATATGAGAATTTTTATTTTACTTCTCTTGATAAATATTAAACAAAGAAATTATCATCAAATTTGTGATAAAAAGGGAGTGAATACACAAGTTTCACTTGTCAATTCTGAATATCTCATAAAAAATAGTTATTAGACCCAAAACTTGACCAAGAAAGGTAGATAAAAGGTGAAACGATAAACCAAAATCTTGACTAAAATAAACTCTTAATTATTCTAATACCATATTAAGAGTGGAACTTAAATCCAAATTTTAATAAACCAACTCAATAAGGAGAAATTTGTCTCCACTTATATATTATAATTTGATATTATCTCTAGTTGATATGGAGTTTCCAATACAATAATAGTCAAAATCAATAAAATATCACAAATCAATCATAAGATTACATTATTACATTGAATAATTGAATAAATGTAATAAAGCTTACCTTAGCAAGGATAGGCCAATAATTATACGATTTGAAATTGAAAGAAAAAAAAAAAACCTAGATGTAACATTTTTTTAGAAAAAGAAACAATAAAACAAAGAAAGAAAAGAAATGAAGAAATTACTTTTATATAATTATTTATATTTTTTTTTCATAATTTTTTATGAAGTATAAATTTTTATTAATTATGAATTTTATTATTATCTCTCCGTATTTTACATTATTTTATTTTAATGATTTTTTATGTATAACAAATTATTAATAGATTTTGATATATAAATATAGTTAAGATGTTAAAATTCATAATAATACCTATTATTAACTTATTTAGTAAAAAAGGAAAAAAAAGAAAAGAAAATAAAAAGTCTTAAGACAGGTTTAACCATAATAGTGGGTTTATTATTTACTTTTATTTTAGTAATTTAAAATTGTTACTCATTATCAATTATTTAAGTTCTTGCATATTTATTAATTTTATTCTATTTCATTTTTACAATTTATTTATATGTAATACTTTCATCATTTAGAAAAATATATATATGTTTTAGTAGATAAACATTTCCCAAGTTTTTTTAGAATGTTTTATATTTTATCTTTTATAATTGTAATTTAATAATAAATTAGGATTAAATTTAAAGTTCATATCACACTTCTCCTATTACAAAAAATTAAATTTCAATACTTGAAATCAAATTATTTTACAGCTAAAATAAAGTTGAAAGTATAAATTTATACAAATAAAGTAATAAATGCATTTGAAATAATAAACAATAAATAAATTATATAATTTAAAAATAATTATTTATCACTTTGATCAATCATTTATCACGTTGATAAAACATTTATCGCTTTTGTTTAATATAAAACTGCAATATCAATCATATCTCATTTGAATATCAAATTGTCAAATTTATATGTAAAAAATTATTTTACTTTATTAATTTTATCATTAATTTAAATATAATTTTCTATAATCATCACATCAAGTTTTTCTAATTATCAAGTTGTGCTGTTATTACTAGTATTACTAGACATGTAATTCATAATTTTTTATTGACATAATTAATTTGAGTTTTAGTTAAATTAGAAATCAATAAAAAAACATTATTTATATACAAAATAAATATTGTCCAATCTATTTTATTCACAAGAAAGATAACTTTTCAAAACTTAAAAAAAATGCATAAAATTGTTGTAATACACATTAAATTTGTGGATTTCTTTTATATCGATTAAAAAAAGTTTTTTATGTTAATTTAAAGATTGACATAAAAACTCTACAATTTTTATATTAGTTATCGTTTCAATTTTTTATGTTGATTTTAAGTATTATCGTTATAAAGAAATTTTTATTTTATTACATAAATGTTCCGTGTATATTAATTTCAATATTATTAATATAAAAAAATTTATTATAATTATAATTATTTGAGAAAATCATTATTATAGTAGATAGATGATAAGAAATATAATAAATCATCATAAAGTGTAAATTTGAAGACTAAAATGTTTATAGCAAAAAAATAATTAAAGTTAAAGTATTGCTTTCAAGTGAGTGTTTTAACTCATTTTACTTGCAAATATATTTAAAGTTAAATTTGAAAATTATTTAATAAATTGATAAATATACTTTTTACTGAAAGGCATAACACTACGCTACTCCATGTAATTTTATCTAATGATGATCTTCCAGGACTTGTAGTAATTTTGTTTCTTTTAATTTCTTACTGCTAAGTATATTTAAGAGGTTAGTTTGTAATATTCATTTAAAATATATTTATAGGTACAATTAATAATTAGGAATACAAATGAATTTATTCGTGTGGTATTGTCTGATGTGTGTTTTATGAAAATTCTTACATTGATCACGTTTGAATATGAATATGATTAATATTTTATTTTTTTAATTAAATTAGGAATGGAGATGAGGATGTTTATATCCGATTTGTTCCCGATTTCATGCTCCTTTCAATACTAATTTTTGTCCTTATTTTGCTTTTGCTTAAATTACTAATATATATATATATATATACACACACACACACGAGTGTTTAGCACTTTCAGGATGTAATGAATGTGCGACATCAACTTTCCACTACTTTCAATACTTGCCAATCTTCAATAAGAATAAACCTTAAATCCTTAATTCTTATTTAACATGTTTTAAAATTTACCACTAAATCCTAATTTTAAAATGTTTAATGTTATCAAATTATAAGTATAAAGCTTTGTCAATGCTATGTATAAAAAACTGACCACGTCAACGTTTTAGGTAATAAAAAATTTAACCTCGTTAAACCAATTTAACAATAAGGGTCCAATTGAGTCAAATTTTTTTTAAGGACTAAATTGGCAAAACTGATAAGATGGAGATCTAATTGAGAAAAACCCACGTAATAGGGACTTTTGAAGGAGTTTAACCTATACACACACACACACTTCACACAAACACGACATATTATCACAAGAAACCTCTTATTATACATTAAACAACCAGAAACACCATTACAAGTCATTAGAAGTCACATATAACACAATCTTTCACGGTATTTTGATACTCACATTTAGGTAAGGAAAACAACTTTGAAACCTTCATCAACAGCTCCAAAGGGTCTAAAACCCCTAAAATGACCTAAAGAATGTCCAAAACTGATATCCAGAACCCTAAATTTAAGATTTCCAAAACTTGAAAAACCTAAAACTAGTGCAGTGGCATTGAGACCCCCCCCCCCCAAAGGAGCGCCCAAATGATAGGCCCCTGGAATAGGGGCGCCCAAGGGCGCTCGAACCCCATACCAGTTGATAACACACTCGAAAATTATTTTTGATGCACCTAGGACTTGTTGTGTTGATTAACTTGGTTCCTTAAACATAAGAATTGTTAGGAAAACACATTTATAAGTGAAAACAAGCATCCATTTGATCATTAGACTCAAGATTAGTTGCATCAAACCGTTTTTGACACTCCAAAGCACCTAAACTCAAATTTACACCTTATACACCAAATTTCTGCAACTTCACCACCTGAATAAGTCCTAATAGACAATGATAGTCCTCAAACCGTTACATTTTGTCTAGAACTCCAATATCAAAATACCACCAGTGAAAATTCCTAAAATTGGACTAAAAACATACAAAACACATCCAAATGATGACCAACCAATTCTATATTAGAATTTTGTTTTCATAACACTTAAACAAGTATTAATCAATCCTTAGATCCCTTTCAAAACACAATTTAACCAAAATAACCCTTCCCATAACTTTTCATCTATCAAAACCCTTTTTCTTGCCTAAAAACTACCAATTTCTTTTGCTGAAATGTAAACAAAGTTTTATACCATTTGAAAATTATCATTTCACCCAATTTAACATCTTTAAATTCATTACATACAATCTTCACATCATAATAACATTGCATCTCACCATTAAATAAGTTTTCACATCAACACATATTATATAAACTCAACTCAACATGCTAAATTTCTCAATCAAATAAAATTTTACAATTCAATCAATAATTCATCACACAAATATAAATCAGAACTCGTTTATCAAACAAAACCAAGTAAAACTAGTTTCCCTTACCTCACAAGAAATTGCCCATCTCTAAAACGTCTCGTTGATTGCTTGGAACACAAGAAAACTCTAGACAAACCTACAAAACATCAAAGGATGATTAGAAAGAATCTTTAGGACCTCAATTTAACCAAGAGTATAAGGGAAAACAAAAAAGACTATATGCAAAGTCAGATTCTTGGAAAGAATCATAGATTCTTGGAAAGAATCATAGATTGAAATAAAATAGAAACATGAGTAGAAATTTACTTGCTCTATGACAAAAAGTGATCAGCTAGAAATATAAAGTTCATCGTCGTGATCGATTAAACACCTCCTAATCGTAAAAAAGATGACTCAGGAATTAGAACTCTTAGAAAGAAGATAGAGAACTCATAAAAGTGGGTTTTAGAGAGATGATACATTTTAAAATAATAAAACTCCTTTATAAAAAAATTATTTATAATAAACCCATTCAATATTAAAATAAACGAGTCTCACTATTTTTAGACTATCAAATCTTATAAAATACCACTTTCTAGAGTTTTACAGTTTATACCTATATTTAAATTCAAAAGATTAAAAATTTATTTCTAAATTTAAATTATTATTAGTAATATATTTTTTTATTTTGGTTAGTGGAATTTCATTAGAATTAAAAAAAAATGGACATGTGTATGATTTTTAAACTTTAATATTTATTTTCTTTTTGTAATTGTTTAAAAATAGTTTTCAACTTTGAGTACATGCACAATACACATTGGCCAAGTCCATTAGGGTAACAAGCTTGTAAATATAGTATAAATAGCATAATACACGAGATATCTTAATTACGTTCATTAATTACTATATTGATGATCTTCTAATGCATTTGATTGACTTGAGTGTCATAGTTTCTTCTTTGAATGCTTGAAGTGTTTAGAGAGTATATTTGATTCTGTAAAAATAGTTTGACTCTCTTAATTTGCGTAAACCCTTCATTTACTATGTAATTTTAAAAAAAGTATCTATATTATCTCTGATCCTTAATCTTTATAATGTTTAGAGTATTTTTTATTTCGCTCAAATAATGGATTAATAGTTCTATATTGAGAAATTTTTTCAAATGTTCAAATTACTTTTTATTAATTATACATTTTTTTAGTTCAATTTCATTTAGTGACGTGTCAAATCTTTTATATATTTTTTTTTATTTTTTTAAATATTTTTATTTTGTTTATCATGTATCATATTATTTGAATATATTTTTTTTACAATTTTTTAACTTATTCTACCACCACAATTGTATTAAACTTTTTATTTATTATAATATAATAATTTAATGTTGTCATGAGATCTAAAGTATGGAATATATTTGTCTAAATTCAAACTTTTATATTTCATTGTGTGATTTTTTTGAAGTAGTAATGTATAATTTTTTATTATTATAATTTAAAAGAATAAGCAAATAAACATTGAAAATATTTTAAACTTGAATATTTATTTTCTTTTTATAATTTTTAACTTTACTAACTTTATTTTATTAAAATTATTTATTTTTAATTACTTAATATTTTATATTTTTTTTTTACTTTTATTTTATTGTTTGGTATTATGATTTAAAATTTATGTAATTATTTATTACATATAAATATTTGACATTAAATATGTTATTTTGATATTAAATATTTAATAATGTTATGTTTATGTTTTTGTGCATTTTTTTATAAATAATTAATTAATATTAAAATAGGCATTTAGTATATGAGTATATTCGTTACACCACGAAAATCGAAAATCAGAATGAACCAAAAGTATGGAAATATAGATGACTATGAATTTTTACTTTTAAAAATGATGATAAGATAATAAAATTTAAAAAATAAGAATGAGATAAATAAATTTCCCCGTTGGCTTAGAGAAATATTTAATGTTTAACAATGTTTTATTTTTATTTACTATGAAATTAAAATTGTTATAATCTTATTTCTATGTAAATGACTGATTTATAATAACTCACTTTCACTCCATACTTCTTGACACTTGTTAAGTAATTGTTGCATAAAAAAGAATCAATTTGAATTATTTAATGGAAATGTGTGCGAATTTTTCATGGATGAATTCTTAAATTACATTTAATTTATATATACACACATACACACTAATGCTTGGAAGTAAAATGTTCAAAATAACGCCTTTTAAATATAAAAGGATTAAAACTATATTTAAGCAAAATTAACAAATTAAAAGATATTTAATCCTGTAATTTATTTAAACAATGAGAGGATATCCCATGCGCTACCCTGCTTATTTTATTATCCTTAATAATAAGGCTTAATATCTTCATTGGTCCTCGTATTTGTGATCAAATCTCAGTTCGGTCCTCAAGTTTTGAACTGTCTCAATTGGGTCATAATTTTTGTAAAAATGCACATATTTTATTCTAACCGTTAACTGATCTCAAACGGCGTTAAGTTTAGCTAATGTAGTATGCTGACGTGTTGGCTTAATCCCTTCTTGATCTTCGTATTTGTGTGAAAATCTCAGTTCGGTCCTCAAGTTTTGAATTGTCTCAATTAGGTCATATTTTTTGTAAAAATGCACACATTTTACCCCAATCGCTAACTGATCTCACTGTGCAACCGTTATACTATCAGTGGAAAAATAGCTTAAAGGCTGGTGATGAACCTATAGGTTACCAAGTTGGTTCATTTGCAGAAAAGGCCGTGAGACTGATTACACTGGTTACGCGAGTTTTCCGGTGACTTTATTTTTTGAGCCGACGAGATAATCTCTGTAAAATCCTTGATTCTCAGAGAGATGAATAAAATCCCTAATTCAAATAAACTAAATAATAAGCACTGTGCCACGTGAAACACTGCTTATTTTAAAAAATAATTCATATAATTAAATAATACACGTCAGCATGTCCTCTGGCTACCACGTCAGCTAAACTTAACGCCGTTTGAGATCAGTTAACAATTGGGGTAAAATGTGTACATTTTTACAAAAATTATGACCCAATTGAAACAGTTTAAAACTTGAGGACCGAACTGAGATTTTCACACAAATACGAGGACCAAGAAGGGATTAAGCCAACACGTCAGCATACCACGTCAGCTAAACTTAACGCCGTTTGGGATCAGTTAACGGTTGGGGTAAAATGTGTGCATTTTTACAAAAATTATGACCCAATTGAGACAGTTCAAAACTTGAGGACCGAACTGAGATTTGCACACAAATACGAGGACCAACGGAAGTATTAAGCCTAATAATAAGTATGAAATAGTAAAATATAATATTATCTCCTAAATTTATTTTTCATATATGTTTAAGATAAAAATTATGTTCATTTAATATACATTATTTATTATTTTTAACATTTCATTTGTGACATCCCAAAAATTATATGATAATATAATTTTGAATGATTAAACATTATAATATGATAGAATAAGATGAAGATATAGTTATAAGTTTACAATCATCTAAAATTGACCATAAATTTAAAACTTTACTTACAAAAAAATATTTCAAAATAGATAAAACAACTAAGAAGGATCTTAAGAACTAGGCAGCTGCATCTTCACCCTCCAATGTTTGCTTCAGAGGTACCTCATCTATCTCTGCTCACATCCAAGTGGATGATCATTGCAAAAGGAAGAACACAGACATACAAAGCACAAACAAACAACAAGGGTAAGCTAGGTTTTTAAAAGCATGCAAGTCATCATACATCAGATAAAAATAGAAAGCAAGTACATACAAGTGATTAAACAATTGTCCTATCATGTTATGACACACTAGACTTGTCCGGACTTAGAATGAATGTCGATCTGGGGCGGGTTGTGCACTTGTGGTGGCCTCTACTGCCTTGCAAGGCCATTGCCAATGGGTTTCACCCTACCACACACAAGTGTAAGTTTGTTACCGGGCAAATAGGCCTCCACGTAGCACCTATCACTAGGACCTCACACTACTCTCATCACATGCGTCAATCCTCTCTAAGTGAGAATGAAAGACCATTAGAGTGTTGGGATAACCCCTCATATGGAAGCCTCTTACATTCATTCTAAACACTAAATGATCTCATCTAGATCTTACTTTAATACCATTCAAATCACCATAATCAAATCACAATCCTCTTTGAATCATCAACAAGTCATACTTGTTACATTCAACACCAATCATAACCTTTATATGTACATACTTTCAAACTATAATTCACACACAATACAACATGTCCTCAATCATGTTGCAAAATCAAGCCATATATATAAACATACAAAACATTCTTTCAATTAAACAACATCAATCAATCCATGGCATAAGGATACTCATATTTAGGTCATGAAAACAACTCAAAAACCATCATTAATAACTCCAAAAGGGTCCAAAACCCCTAAAACGACCTAAGGAACGTCCAAAATGGACATCCGGAACCCCAAAAACTATCAAAAACAAAAACACCAACTTGTTGGTACGCCCAGGGGTGCTCGAGGGTGCTCAACACAAATCGTTACGGCATCCAGAGCGCCAGGGCTCTACCAGGGGCGCTGGGGCGCCATACCAGTTGACAACAACCATGAAAATTGGCTTTTAATGCACTTGGAACCTTTCTAATGACTAAAGGGGTTCTTTACACATTTGTATTGGTGGGAAAACACGTTTATAAGTTAAAACAAACATCCATTTGATCACTAGATCCAAGACTAGGTGTATTAAACCACTTTTGACACTTAAAAATCCAAATTCTTTGTTTTTAACTCTTCATTCATCAACCCGAGGACCCAATATCAATTTTACCACTTTGAACATGACTTTTCTCAATTTTATGACTCTAACAAGTTCTAATTGAGTCATCCAAGCTGGCCAAAATGCCCAAATACGTTTAGGACCCTTAAAGCTAAAAATCACTATCTCACTTCCTCTCTTTGGACCTAAAACACTACTCTAGCTACTGTTTTCTCATTTAACACTACTAACATGTAATTCTCACTCCCAAGTATCCCCTAACAGTCCTAATTTACTTAGCTAGGATGTCTAAACTGACTAAAACCACATGAAACACCAAACTCTAAATTTGACTACCTTGGCTCTCTTCACAAGACTTAAAACTACAATAATTTACTCAACTATTTCCTATTATATTGTCTAACAGAAATTAATCCATCCAAACACTCAATATCATCACTACAAAGTATTCATACCAGTTCATAGACAACCAATTCGCAATAAATGTACAAAGCACACTCAACTCAACATGCAAAAATCTCAGTTCATGGATTCACATAGCATAATTTCACTACAATAACTACATGTAAGCATTGATACATGACCCAGAGCAAAATCCTCAACTTCATGCAACCCAATTTCCCTAAAACAGAAAAGAACGAAAAACCTAAGTTTCCCTTACCTCAAATTGACAGCACAGTAAACAATCGAACCTTGCCCACTCTCTTGTACCTCAAGGAAATGCTAGAAACATCTATAGATTGCAAATTTATGGTAGGAGGCAGGATTAGGAACCTAGAAAGAGTTGAGAAATAATTCTCAAGAAAATTTCACATCTGCTGCATGCATTACAACCCTAATTAAGATGCACGGAAGAGGGGAAAATGACTTACCGATGGCGGAACGAGAAATCAAATAGTGAAAATGAAAGCCCACTACACTGTGAGTGTTTGAACATCACCTAACCAGAGATCAAAAAGTTAAGTGTGTAAGATTTTAAGAGGTAAGACAGAGAAGTTTGATGAACAGAATTGTAGAGAAATGAAGTACTTAAACAAAATCAACCAACACTTTTAAAAAAATCTATTTAACTTGTTGATGTATTTTAATTATAAAATTTGGTTCAATTAACACAACACTCTTATCAGCTGTTTAATCCCATTTTTAGGTTCTTACATCATTAAATTAATAAGTTATTAAATAATATAATACATGCTTTATAAAAAGCTTGTACTCATGAAATGTTAACCAAAATAGAATATGTACCAGAAAAAAGAAGAAAGAAAAATAAGTTGAGAAAAATTTCATCACTTCTTCTTCAATTCAAATTTTATTTATTTACTATATTTTCGTATTTATCTCACCACCTTTAAAATGCAACATTAAATTTTCGTATTTATCTCACCACCTTTAAAATGCAACATTAAATCGATAATATTATATTAGGGCATGAATTTTCTCTATTTTGTTCACGGGCGCGCACGTGCGACTGTAATTATTACACACCCACATTCGTATACGCCATGCTCATCTCCTCTCCTGTAAAAGAAAAAAGTCAATATTAATAAAAATTAGAATATTAATAAAATAAAATAAAAAGATACCAAAGAAACTTTTCACCATCTGAATTCTCAAACTCAGGGGTCCCTCTCATCCCAATAACGTCATCCGTTATTTTCCCTCCCTTTCCTCGGTCTCATAACGGATTTTCCCACCCTTCAAAACCCCGTCCCCACCCTCTTCCTCAATTACTCTTTTCTCCTCCTCATTTCTTATTCTTACCATCAATGTACAAAAACAGACTCACCTTAATTACTGCCTCATTTTCTTCTATTCTCTTTTTTATAAAATCAATTATTTATTCTTTTTAAATTACCTCAATCAGATAAATACATTTTTTTCTTTGAAACGAAATATTTTTTTTTACGGAAAATGATACTTTAATACTTTTTGAATGATAAATTTTTTATATCAACGACGTCTCAGGTTGTCACTAGTCGACTTTTAAAAAAATAAAATTTATTTTTTTATTTTCTTAAAAGTTGACTAATGACAATTTATTATTTTTAAAGTTGTCAAAGTATCATTTTCCTGTATATATATATATGCTTCCACTAAAATTTCGTATATAACTCAACTATCAAGCTCATAAATATTATATGATTAATTAAACGACAGAATAATTAACCTCCCAATCAAATGTTTTCTGAAGCTGAGTACAATATTGATACTTTAAATTAATTAATGTATTCCTATAATAAACACAAATAAGTAATTTGCATAGAAGATAGAAAAAATAGATATAGTTTTGCTGATGAATTATTTCTGTTGTTGCACACATTTTTTACAAATTGATATGTTGAACGTCCGCTTAAGTAATATCCTAGTCATTCATTTCAAAGCTAATATTTTTGTGCCTGGTTCTACTATCGATTGATTAAAGTTGTTTTTGATGTTAAAATTAGTTTAAGTCTAATTAATTAAATAGTTAATATTATAATAAATACACAGTAAAAATTATATTTTATATTTATAGTTTTTTTTATATTTTTATTAAAGCTAACATAATCAGATGGAATATTTTTTAAACTTAATTATTAACTTATTTAGATGATTAACTGATTTCGATAATGACAAATTATTTTCAAACCTGAAAGATCGATCATGATAATTCGATCAGCATATATCGAATGGTTAATATAATACATGATATTTTGTTACTGTGATAATTAATTATTGTGAAACATTTTTAATTTAATTAATATATTAAATTTTAATATTAAATATATAAATAGATTTATGTTAAAATAGTCTTAACATGTTCAATGATAATTATATCCTATAAAAAAAAAGAGAGTCTCTAATAAAACGAACAAAAAAAAAAAGTTACCAAGTATTCTTCTAAAATGGAGATGTAATTATTGTATGGTAACAGTTTTGGTTATACTAAATAGAAATAGAAAGATTGAGAATTTTGAGTATTGGGAAGGGTGAAGTGGTAATTTAAAGTGGAAAGTTGTTTATATATAGCTCCCGCTACGGGAATTCAGTCTTAACTCGTTCTTTCATTACTACACGATCAAAAACAGTTTCCTTCCTCCTTGTAACCGTAACTCGTTCCTTCTCCAATGGAAGACGAAGTTAACAGAGAACTCGACCTTCTCCCACCGTCGCGCTCCGATTCTTCTCTCCTCCGCCTGCGCTCGACGGTGTCCTCCTCCTCCACCACAGACTGCGGCGGCGCCCCGTCGCTGGACCTGCAGCTGTCGATCAGCGTGCGTCCGCCGGCGGCGATGCTGATGTGCGACGGCGTGGAGGCGCTGAAGTGGCAGGCCGCGGAGCAAATCCGGCTGGCGGCGTTGGAGAAAGCTTACGCGGAGCGTATGCGGGAACTGACGCGGCGCGAGATGGAGATGGCGCAGTCGGAGTTCGCACGTGCGCGGCAAATGTGGGAGCGTGCGAGGGAGGAGGTAGAGCGAGCTGAGAGGATCAAGGAACGCGCGACCAGACAGGTGGATTCGACGTGCATGGAGATCACTTGCCATTCCTGTAGGCAAAGGTTCAGGCCCGCTTGATCCAGAAATACCACTCCCTTCCATGATCGCTTTCTTTTGGCTCTGTTTCCATTTTCTGTTTCTCTAACAAACCAACCACAATAACACTTCCCTTAATGAATTAACCGGTTTTCCCTTCCTCACAATAACACTTAACTACATGCGCGTGTTTCCTCTGTAAATCGTTAATTTCATTCCATGTTTTTATTTCCAAGATACATATATACATGTGTTTGGCGGTGAGCAGACAGCACAATTAATACTTACGTACGCGAGTGAGGTCCCGTGAGAGGACGGAGATTGAAGACTGAGCACCCAATCCTGTTTCCTTAAATTATTTTCTGCAAATCTGTTTCTTTTACCCTTTTCAGTTAAAAGGATAAATCACGGTCCAGAAATGAACCGGCGTGGTGGTAACCAGTGCAGAACCTTTAGTTTTCAACTTTTCATAAACGTCTGTTATATAATTATTGCTCTTATTACACATCTCGAGGATTGCAAGCAACCCAGATATATCACCGCAACTTGTGTGTTTCTGCTCACAAAAAGTAATAATATTGTCTAAGAAGGGCGATCTTCCCTCTAAATCATTACATTGCTGTCCATTCTCACCAGTGCATTACTATTGTATTGCTATTGCCCTTTCAAGCAAAATTAACTACATTCTATATATGTTAATATCTGTGTTTCCTTTCGATATGCTTAATTATTAATTATTATATAAAAACATACAGTACTGAAACCGATCGCGAATAACGGAGTGGTGATAAACTTGGTGAGACAAGAACCAAGTTGGGAACTTGGATGACGATAGAACAAATGAATCGGAACAAAAAGCATAGTATACCACCAATCACAAAGACTAGATAGCTGTATCCACTTGTATTCAACTTCTTAACTTTTGCATATCACCCACTATCCCTGTCTATTTTGGATCGGATTACTGACTAAAAGCATCAATCAGAACAGTGAACAGTAGTCCTCCTTTTCGAAGATGTTGCAAGACTGGAATTAGCTTGATATGTCGGCAACCCCCCCCTTTTTTTTTTCTGTACGAAAAAAAGGGTCTTAGATTAGGGAAAGTAAGGAAAGAAACACAACAATTTTTTATCTTACGGAAATTTTCCAATTCTCGAGTTCAACTTTGCAGCAAGTAACAAAGCAAGAGAGTCAATTATCGTAGTCTGCGATTGTCAAGCAACCTCTGATCTAAATAATATAACACTCAGATACGTACAGTGAAAAGCGTCAAGGGTGTGACACAATAATACAGTAGCCACTTTGATTCTATTATGAACTGAAAAAGTATCCAGTGGGCGCAAATCATAGACTTTGCGAAAAGTACGTTTGAGAAACGTTAGGGAAGGCATGAAGTCGCAATCCTCATAAGTCAAATTTGTATCTAGTCTTCCATTTATTCCTAATATCATTTTATTTTATTCAGTAATAATCTAGATATTATGGGTTCATGAATTGCCTTACTAACTACTAGGGGTCTTTGTTACCCACTATTGCACGACAAGCTTCAAAAGTAAGTTACTGCCTCCGTGTCCCTTTTATATGCTATTATTTTATGTCATTTTTTTCTTCAAAATAATAAAATACATCCTAATTTTGCTATTACTTATTTTTCAAATAAGAGAGTGCAAAAAATTATGTAAAAGAACACACACACACACATATATATATATATATATAAAATGGCTTCTTTTCTGCTTTAGGGTACCGAAATCAGCATTGTTTAATTCCATATTTTAGGATGAGTATCACCCGTAGGTTATTATCATCAAAATCAGAAGTTTGTTTGCAGCAAGTTGCGCAACATCGTCAATTATGAGTATATATTTCCTTTGAAAATTGAAAATAATCATCGGAAAATGACGGGATATATAATCAAAACGGTATTTCTGAAACAAAATAATCATAGTCTCCTTGTCGAGGAGGAAAAGTTGGGTCATTCTAGGTTGTTTTTGAAATTTGGAACGGGGGCAAAAACTACAATATGAACCACAGAAAAACAATAATGCTTAATTTTTGAATCCAAACTTAGATAAAACATTGATGAGCTCGGTCATGAATGAAGATCAAACCGTACTCCGACATATGTCCAGCTGAATCACAGTTGCATTGTCTTATATATTTTATTTGGTTACAATGATAGAAATGCTAGAACAATCAATCAATTTCGTTCAGAAAGTCGATAGCACGGTAAAGATGTAGGACATGTTTTCCGATCCATCAAACTAGTCATCATGACAAAACCTTAACATTTGTCTTTTCAGGTTGTCCGCATATAATTGTCAAGCGATACTGTTTTGCTTGGGTTGGGGAAAATTATGTGTGCATATAGACGATGGTTACACATGCATGAACCATCATACACAGAAGATATCTCCTTTTATTATTTCATTGTTAATATCTGGGACAACCAAATCTACATCGGCATTGCAGGGATATGCAGTGCACAGTACACAACACCCGTACTTATTATTAGTGAATTTCCATACACTAGTGAGATTCATCCACCTCCGTTTTGGGCTGGATTCAACTCCAAATATATAGTAAAGGGAGATAAAGGAAACCAGTAAATAATCATTATAACTATGCATTTCTATGGCAATATGACATTTTAGTTCAAGCAACTAATAATTTTTGCTTTAATTATTGAGAACTACTTTAACTATACTAGCTAGGAAGTTGAAAATATCTAGCTACCTAGGTACTTGTTAGGTTATATAGCAATTAAATCTGCTACAATCCAAGCTTGTCAATTACTTTGAAGAGGAGAGGAAGCCATAATAATAATAATAATAATAAAAAAAAAAAATAGTGAAATGTTGATGTTGTCATGTGAAGATTGAGGTTGAGCAAAGTTGATATAAAGTTGTTCCTGACATAAAGGAGAAATATTTCCAAAAATGAGGGAACCGTTTTCCATGTCTATCTAGGCAGGAAGAAGAAAAGGAAAATATGGAATGGAATGAGCAAGATTGTTGAATCAATCATTTAACCAATCAGGTAAAAAAGGAAGCTAGTTTTGGAAAGTATAGGAAAGTTCTGATCCTGCTAAACTAAAACTCTTGTAGAGTCACACCATGTGAGGTTATTGTGGAGCACCCTTTAATTCCATTATTGGACTTTCCCAGTATCTGCTATTGAGATGCTTAATTACCAAATTCATCAGGAAAGAGATAAACTTCAACTTCTTCTTACGGCCACGTACAAATTCTATTCTATTCTTTCTTCTTTTTCTTATATTATTATTATTATTCATCATACACAATAGGAGCATGAGGCACAAGAACATGAGAAACAACTTAAAGCATCACCTTCACTTTGCCCTATTAATCTTATCTCTCATTATATACTATACTTTTTCCCCCATTCATTATCTCATATCATCTCAATTTCACAATTCCTTCATCTGCCCAATCTTTAATTCGGTGGCTCACATTTTAAGTTCACCCCCCATAATTTCATTATATTCATGAATGAATGAAAAACTTCAAAACAAGAAATATATAATACCAATTACTGTTTATCATTTTTCTTACAAACATTACTCATTCATAAAGATTCTAAATATTTTCACGTTAAATTTTAATAGCTAAATAATGTCACCATTTACCTTACATGGGGACCAATCTGTTCTTCGCGTCTACTAAACCTTTTTATATATAAAATATCAATCTTAAATAAATTATTCAACCGTCTTCCTCTTGGATTATATATATATATATAACCTTTATAATAATTTAATACTTTGATCACTTTTAATTTAACATAAAAATAGATATTTTTAATATATAATACCAATGAACTAAGATACATTTTTTATTTATTTTACTCATGTAACCTTGTATTTATATATTTTATTGAATATTTGAAAATTCAGTTCAACAATAATAATACCAACATAGGATTAAAGTGATTTTTATCAAATTTATCGTCATTAAATCCATTAATGGTCATTTATATTGACATAATGAATAACATAAATCATATATGGATGCGTAATGTGATTTTAATATGTCTAATTCCATTACGTTATCCTCAAACCATAGTGAGATCAAATCATAACATAATCATAGTTTAAATACCAAACCTTTATTTCTATTAAAACTATAATTAACCGTATATACATCTAAAATTACAAACTCCTACTAAAACTAATACCACTTAAAGAAATAACACTCATATGAGTAATGTACTCATGAAATATGTTAGGAATTAATCCTTCAGTGAGTGTATCTGTAATAATGGAATTTGTATTAATATATTCTATAGAAAATTGTTTACTTTGAACTTGATACCTATATGTTTAAACTTTATTGATTGCTGGAAAATAAAACGATTTATTTGTTATGCAAAAACTTGAGTTGTCATTTTATACCATTCATTGTGCATAGTCTTAAGAAAAAAAATATGATTAGATACTTCATAACATATTGTGAACTTATCTACCATTTTTTAAGAGGCCTAATGTAGTTTTTATACTATCTTGGTGTCCAACAAAATCATAGTCAATATAACTAATGATTTGAAGTTGATTCGACTTAGTATGTATGACATATTTGACTATTTTTCATTTATTCAATCTTAAATTACTCAAATAATTACCTAATATTTGAAATAATTAAAGTGAGTCTAGAACTCATATTAGTTAGAAACAACAAAGTTAAAAATCATATAAGAAAGGAAAACTATAAATTCATTGTCTCAAGATAATGGATAAAAACAACAACACAGTAACATAACCATAACAACAACATAAACTCATTGTTTTAAAGATTTTTTTGTTGGAAGTGGTGTTCCTTGTGTGATTGAGACTAAATTTGTTAGTCATAGGAGTAACATGTTTACAATTTTTCATGCCATCATATTTCCTTAAAACCGTTCTGTATACCCAATACAATAATTCACCTCAAACCATACAAGGTAATCACGTATAAAAGTTTTCAAGCCAAATTCTATGAAGATTTTGAAACAGTTTTCTAATTATACGCATAAATTGTGTTATCAATATTACATTGAGAAATATTTTTTTTACATCTATTTTACTTAACTCAATATCGAAATGCATTATCAATAAATAATAATGTAATTTATTAAAGGAAAGAATATTACAATGTATATTTCTATAGATCTAAGGAGAAACAATAATATTCTCTTTTGGAAAAAAGAAACCAACTACTGAAACAATCCTGAAGGAGAAATAATTTTCCATCTTAAATTTTCTTCATGCACTAAAGTGGTAATAAAAAGAAATTATTTTGATATGCCTCACTAAGAAAGCATTATGCTCTTTTATAATAAGAAAAGCAAGCATCAAAGTAATATTTGTTTGATTTGAGATTTATCTTCTCATATTATCTCACTTGAAGATTTTGAATACATTAATTAAATCTTCATGGTATATATATTTTTTGTCCCCATGTTACTTATTTTTTCCAATGGGACATATTTAGTTGACTAAACCTATTTTCACATTGTTTTAATTAACCTCCTTGATTTTAATTTACTAAAAATGACATATTAACTTCTCTTTTAATTTTTCTAATGCATTTAGTTGACTAAACCTATTTTTAATTAACAAAAATCTCAATAGTAGAAAATAACTTGGAAAATGGTTATTTTTCATTTATGTTTTTTTCTTTATTAAAAACATTTAATACCGTTCCTTAATTTACTTTGCTTCCTCGTCTTGATTTTTATTGGTTTTGTATTTCCACCTTGACTTCTTCCATCATTCACTTAGAAAGAGAATGAAGAATTTCGGTCTAGACTTCTTCATACAAATTTTTAATTTGAAGGTATTTGAAATAAGGTTTACTTTTTTCGCAGGGTTAGTATTTTACAGGAAATGTTAAGTTAATTTTAGTTGATTAAAGATTTTAATAAACTAAAATGTTTTTTATTATGCTGAGTTTAAGGGCTAAAACATTTAATCGTTTAAATCTTTACTGTAGTTTATTAAAATCACTTGAATTTTAAAAAATGAAATTCTGCTATTTTAACAGGATAAAATGTAATCTTAATAGGTTAAAAATATAATACCTACAACGTTATGTTTCATATTCTTGTAAATATAAATTAACTAAAAGTTTAACATATATGAAATCTTTCAAAATATCTTGAGTTTTGCATTCTAAGAAACATTTTATTGGAGTTTTTCTATAATAATCATGGAATCAAGCATAGATCAATCAACTTACATTGAAGACTATAAATATTTCCTTGCTTCATGGTTTCAGCTGAAATTTATCCAGGTAATATATATTTTTTTCTCAAGAATTATTGTTCTTGAATAGGGTTGTTAAGAGTTCCATAAGAGATGGTAAGTGATCTTGTAAGGTTAAATTTTGTATGAATATAGATATCCGGTAACAATGGAAGATTCTTGAACTGGCAGTTATGTTTAGTGTGTTTTCAATTGACAATGGAAGTCATTCTCTCGATGGTGGCAAAGGCGATAAAGGAAGTTTACCACTTACTCCCACTAATAAAGCGGTGAGTTCCTTTGTCTTTTTTTTTTTGTGTTTGTGATAGTGGGAAGGTATATATCTGTTAATCATCAAAATATGAATACACGAGTTTCTGCACTCCTTGGTGGGTTACTTCATATGGTCCTTTTCCTCTCTCTGTCTTTTTGTTAATTTTTTATGTCATGTCACCTGTATGATTGGTCTGGCTGCAAGATCAATGGATTTCAAGTTTTGCCTAAATTTTAGGTATCTAATTGCACGTCTTTCGTGATCAAGGATTGTAGTTTTCTTCTTGAAATGTATGTTTGTACTTTTCTATCTGTTTTTACTTCCTTTGATGTTTTCTGTTTTCTTCTATTATGTCTATCAAATCTGAGATGGTAGAATGATAACACAGTTACCAGTTATTCAGCTTTATCTTTAATTGTAAATATATTGCATAGCAGGTGATTAATAATATTTAGATTTAATTACAAACAGGCAGAATAGGATTAGGGTGATCCAATTTGACTATTAGTGTAGATTAGCTTGTGATTAGAGGAATAATTAGAGTTGGAGGTATATGTTATTATGTCTCCTTCATTGCTAAACACATGAGTTTTAGTTGCTGGGAATCACACGACTACTTTCAGAATAGAAGTGAAAACCTAATTCTTCAAGAAAATCAAGATCAGCAAGGTCTAGGAAACCCCTATCAACGAGTTCAAACGACAGATCCAGTTGTGGGTTTGATTTTGACCGTAAGGTTTTAAAACTAATTCTGTGAAATTAGTCTCTCAGTTTTTCGTCATCAATTATCTCTCTTCCCTTGTCTCTTTTTGTTTTTGTTTTTGCTTCCATTCCTGCAGCAATATAAAGCTTTCAGAAAGGTACTAACAGTTCAAAATTATGCATTCAGCGGCAACATGGCATTTATGCTTAGAGAAGGTTGAGTGTGATGGTGATGACTCTGTATGCATCATGGATTTTCTATCTTATGATCCTTGTGTTGCCAGTTAGTTGCAGAATCCTTCCAATTTTTTTGGCTGTTGAAACTTTCATATGGTTGATCAGCACATTTTTTTTTCAGTGACTCATCGTTTCGAGTTTATGTCAACCAGCATGATTTTTAACGTGGGATTCTGTTGACAATCTTAGATGGGATTGATTTGCAACATGTTTCTGCTTTCCCCAGGGCAACATGGTCCATCGTGGTATGCAAAATAGTGAAAAATACCTTCAATTACTTGAAAGTTTATTAAGATAACCTGTATCTGCCTCACATTTATTATCATTTGAGCCACTAATTGTATATGTTTATGATAGATAGTCAGGGAGTTGAAATTGAAACATAGTTTATCGAGTGGTACTTTTAGGTGAAAAATGTTAATAGATTAGTGAGTTTTGTATATCATATATGTAACAGAAAACAAAAAATAAAAAAATAAAAATTGAGTACTATATCTCTGCCTCAACAGGGCAGAATCTCGTGGAATTTGAGAGACCTCTGATTCTGAAATGCCATAACTTCCCTTTAGAATACAACAAATTCTCATCACACAAGAACTCCCATGAAAACCATTTCTCTATGATACGATCTACATCATGTACTATTACATCTGAAGTATTCCCTGCTCTTGCGAGTACACTAGTAGTGTAAATGGACCCCATTCTGCCTGGTGATTCTGGTGAATCCCCACTGGGTCCATCTACCACCATGACATCCCAGTTCTTTTCATACACCTCTAATGGTAAGTTTTTCAATGCAAGCTTGCATTTTGATTTTTGAAGGAGTCTAGGATTTGGTACACATGCAGCCGGGTTCTGCCTTGCGTGCTTGAGCAGTTTGTAACCTGCTTTTGTTGGCATGCTATACTCAAATCTGTATATTTGAGTGTTGTTGGAGTTTAATCTTACCTTGCTTATTTTATCAGGGTCATCATCAAGAAAGATGGTGCTACCAGCAGCATTCATGTTTGAGAGGGTGAGGTACTGGGGTTGAAATCCAAATATAAGAAGGTTGCATGGGGATTTAAGAGCAACGAGATCTGAAAGAACTCTGAATTCTTTCTCAGTCAGGGTGGTTGTGGTGTTGGGAGTATGTGATGCAATTGTGTTGCAGGTGGATAAAGGTGAAGAAGAACAATTGTGTTGAGGAGCTGGAAAGAAAGCAGATATCCCAGTTGAAAAGGGTGAAGTCTTGACATTGAGGCTCAGAAGTCTGAGGATTGATATGATTGAAAGGATCAAAACAAGGATGGGGATGAGTTTCTTTTTGGTGAGAGTCATCCCTTTCCTTCCTTGCCAGTATTTGTGAACACAGAAAATATGATTTTCTTGTGCTCGAGATGTGAGTGAAGGAGAAAATTGAACAAGAGGTGATAGGAGAGGACGAAAATGAAGTACATCAGGGGGCATCTTAATTTTTTTTGGATGCTCGTTACTCTCTCCTATGAAAAAACTGCTGTTACATTACATCCTTCTCATAGTGTTGTGAGATTTTGGTGATAATAACTGTTCATGGTGGTCCTTTTCATCTTGTTGAGTAGGGAGGAAGGGATGGCTTTGCTTCTGTTATAAGTGTCCTCTTTCTTTTCATCCAGCTGCTGTTAGCTACCTAATTGTTGTGGTTGCAGGTTAAGCTTTAAGCTCTAGAAATTTAGCTACATGTCTCATTTAGAAAGAAAGTTCATTTCAATCATTTGTTAGGGTGCTGACATGCGTCCTTTAAGTTTGGTTTGTGGTAATGTTTTCTTTTTGGATGCTTGTTTGGTGATCTTGAGTAAGCTTTAAGATGGCTAGCGGGTTGGTGAGGGGTCTCTGTCGAAATTTCAGCACTTATCACTAAGAAGTTTTTCTCATTTCATATGAAATGATTTGAGGTCTGTGATGGGAAGCAATGATTGATTCCTATTTATACTTCTCTTTCTGATTTTAGATTTTTCACTTACAAACTTAATGCTCAACTTGTGGAGTTTCTTATTAAGATTTTCGATACAATGAACTTTATATTCAAGATGCTTCCTATTATTAGATTTCTCATAAACAGAAAAGGAAAAAGTTGATAATAGAAGAGCCCCATCTGGAGCCTCAACATATCCTTCGGATTCATTGAATAATGCACTTACACACAATAATTCACTCACTTGTTTTTTGTTTATGTCTTATATTAAACATAGGAGTTGGCTTCTACAAACGGCCAAATCACCTCTGTCTGACTTAATAAAGATCATAAATATTTATATATTGGGGTTGAAATTTTTATGTTTTCTTAATAATTTAGAAAGATTATCGTTGGTATATTCTGAAGTGAGTGAATTGACAATAACATATTACTTTGCCGGAAAAGAAAATAGCGTTCTTTGTGGATTGTGCGTGCAACATTTAGCGCGAGACCAGGAATACTTTAATAATTTTCCCTTTCAATTTTCAATTGAATATTATACAAGTTTTTTTTTTTTTTCATATCACAAAATCATAACACTATTGGCTTTCCTTTGGTGAAGATTCTAAATAACTATTACATTAAAGTCTTATTAGTTTCCCAACCTAGTTCTATTATTAAGTTAGGTAGAATTTTAGAATGCAAATTTGTGATTATAAAAAAGGTGTATAATTTAAATTTATAAAAACATTACTAAATATGATGGTTCAAGTAAAACTAATATTTTTTTTTTCTATTGTAAGTTGGGAAATGTGTTGTTTTTTAGTATAATATGTTCACAAATATGGTCTTAAAAATGTTAAATATGTTAACCCTACTCAATTCTATGAAATAAGTGGGTTGAAGCCCTTTTTTGAGTTGGAACGAAAATCCTAACTCAACTCGATCTTTTAGTTGAGTTAGGTTTGCCTACTAACTTATTTTTTTATAAAAGGGTATTTAATAATTTTACTTGTCTTAACGTTTTTCTAAATTATAATAAGATGCAATTAAGAAAATAGAAAAAGTTATAAAACTAGTAAATATTTAAGAGATATCATGAATGACATAAATATTAAATGTAGTATAAGAAAAAAAAATTGATAGATTAAAGAGTTTAGAAACAATACTACTTCAATCCAACCCACATTTAGTTAATAGGTCAAATTATATAAGTTGGTTGAAATGTAAAACTCAACCTAGTCTGTTCAACAAAATTATTTGAATCTACATATTAAATAATAGCATGTTTGAAGATGAAAAATAATATTTTTGACACTCTTTGTTTTTGGATATAATTTGATAACCTTATTATAATAGTATAATAATATAATATTTAAAATTACCTTGTTAATTTAAACATTTATAATGTCATATTATTATAACTTTCTATAAAGTAAATTATATACAAAATAAAATAAAGGTGTCAAAATATCATTATTTTTTGAAGATATATGACTTTAATATTAAAAAACATTGTTTCGTGAGAAGCAACAAATGCTTGCTTTTACTTAAGTATCTGTTTGGTAGGTTGAGAACAAAATTTATAATCATTAACAAAATGATATTTTTATTTGGAGGAGAAAAAATGAAATGATTTAGTCAAACTCATCAAATGAAATAATGGTAGTCTTAATGAAATTAAAAAAAATGTGTAAAAAAAATAAAGACTACATTGTTATAGCCCTCTTTTTTTATTGAGTTCGACTATGTTAATGAATAAAGTTTATTGAAGGCATGTTCAAAAAAAATATATTAGTTAAATACCGTTGAGTAGTTTCTTACATGTTTCCAAATACATTATAATATACTCACATAAAAAATCTTGAATTTAATGAGAAAGCAATATTTTAAGGTTTAGATGGAAACAGGAGAGGTATTATTAAATGCAAATAGAAATTTGAGATTTCTCTTTCAAAAATTGTCGTATTGCCCAAACAACACATTTTCATATGATTTTCTTTCGTTTTTTTCTTGCAACTCGTCAAATGGCTCTTTCATTCCTAGTAAAGCATGAAGACAGAGTAGCACAATTTTCAAAGGTGTTAGTTTCATCTCAAGAATCAACTGTTGAAAAAGTGATAATGGTTTTACTGTTAACCATAATCTCTAGAATCTTGCTTTTATGTTGAATTTGATCTCATTGTGCTTGTAGTTGCAGACCAAATTTCTTTCCCACTCAATTCCGTTCAGGTTTTTTGCCGGGATTTCATCTTAATGTCTAGCAGAAAGTCACTGAAGAGTCTCTTTCAAGTACTTAACAGTTAGCCAATTTTGCCAGTAATTAAGGAAAATTATAACAGTAACTCTGTTATAATGCTTAGCAAAAAATTCATTGTCATAATATAATATAAGACTAAAATATAATATATATTTAGATGTAAACCTCACTTTATATAAATAGGTTTTGTAGGGTTGAGTTAGACTTAAACCTACTTTTTAATATGATCAAAGCCGTTATCGATTTATTATCGGACAATCTATTTCTACTGTCGCGCACGAGGTATCACCTTGTAATATTTTCTGAGAATGAGTTAGAATTAACGAGATTTTGTAGTAATGGCTTTGTTGAAATTCCCCCGTTATTGTGAAATGGTCATTTTCCATCCAAAATATAAAATTCCCATTGTGACGTTGCTCTACCAATAAAATGGTGATGCGGTTGCCATTGGAAAGCCTGACCTAAAAACTCTCACTCATAACGTGTTCTTTACCTCAATTGATGGAGCTAAGAATCAAAGCGAGGTTGAAATTTTAATCAAATCCATAATAAAAAACTATTATAACGGAGAATCCTTTGCAATCCATGCTTACAGCAATAGGAGATGCCACCACCACTTCATCATCACCTACTATCCTAGAGGGTTGCTATTGTCCTTGTCGGCTTAATCATTTTCTTTTACTTTCTTTAATATTTTATAATTAGATTCACATCTTCAACAAGAAATCTCATATTAGTGAGTTTCGCTGGACCAGCTCCTCCTTTCAAATACGCTTTTTTCTTCATATTTTTTCCCTTATTCTTCATTTTGAAGGTGTCTTCTTTTTTGTCCATGGTATCCCAATTCTAATTAGGACTCGCTACTCACTACCCTTAAACATGTTTTCAATTAGTTTAACTTTATAACTTTATGTTGTCCGATTTTGCTAGGGGAAGAAACTAAAGTGGTATTTGCACACTGAAAAATAACTATTACCTTTTGCTTCTTTAAGGAGTAAAATATTGCCATGGGAACAAACAGGGAGGATCATGGAGGATCTGGGGTAAAGTGATCAGCAGTTTATGTTTCTTGTTGATTTTATTTCAATTGCAAAAGCTTGAATAATCCTACACCTTATGTCAGGTAATTTATCAGGAAATGGCAGAAGATGAAGCCAAGGACATTCAGAATGTTTTTGTAGGACCTATACACAAATTAATAGCAGAGAATCCCAAGTCAAACAGTTTGGTTATAAAGGTAAGTAGCAAACTCTTACTTTAGTTGTTTCTGGTACAGACATATGATGCTATATATTCCATGGAAAATTAACCAGTGAGCATAATTTGTACCAAAACAGAAACCACATGTGGTGATTCCTCCTCATATCATAGCAGAAGCCATATCAACGATCCGTGATATTGACATTAGATGGTCGGGTCCAATAACACAGAAAGAAATGGAATATGTTGAACAGTATGTGTTGGCAAAGTACCCTGAATATGCTGGCCTAATTGAAGGGGATGGGAATGGCATAGACTTGTCTAGCTTTATTATCAATGAGGAGCCTTCAGAATCCATGTCAGATGACAGGAAAAAGTCACCAAGAGGGACCTTTAGAGAACCTTTGTTTGGTAGTAATCTCCCTGAAATGGATAGGACCCAGTTGGAGCCATCAAGATTACTTGATATTCTCACCAAAAAATCCTCCTTTCCAGGAAGTTTCATCTCAATCCCAGAAATCCAAGCCCAAAACAAGGTTTTGAAGCATTGTGGGTTGCCTGATGAAGAGTATCTGGTTCTCTTTACTCCAAGTTACAAGGATGCAATGATGTTGGTGGGGGAGAGCTACCCTTTTGTGAGGGGAAACTACTACATGACAATTCTTAGGGAAGAGGAAGACTATATCAGGGAATTTGCTTCTTTTAAGGAATCCAAGGTGATTCTGGCACCCAAAACTTGGCTGGATTTGAGGATAAGAGGGTCACAGCTTAGCCAAAATTTTAGGAGGAAGTGTAAGGTTAGCCTGAAAGGCTTATTTGCATATGAAGCAGATGTGAATGGGACTAATCACTGGGTCTCAGAGGCTCATAGGAACTACTGGCATGTTCTGCTTGATGCCTCTGCATTGGTGCTGGGAAAGGACAGGTTTTGCATTGGCCTTCACAGGCCTGATTTCTTAGTCTGTTGTCTTGATAACACTCATTCCAATCCTTCAAGAATCACTTGCCTCTTAGTCAGAAAGAAATCTTTTGACACCTCCACTGCTTCTTCTCAGGCCAATTGATGGGTGAGAATGAAAACTCCTTTGATATTTTCAAGCAACACTTGAACTGCATTGTCTTAACTTGTATCAAACTCGGTTTAACAGTAAATTTTCCTTGAGTATTATTCTGTAGATTGAATAAAACTTTTGACACATACAGAGAAAACCCCTTATGACTGGTTCAGATGTAATTTGGTTTTTGTATTCGTGATTGATTACTGATCATTTGGGCGGTTTGTATTTTACTACAAGGAGAAATTCTGATCCATGCTTGGTTTTTGTGGCCCAACCATTTTTCTATAATAGTTATTCTCTTTTAAAGAATTAAAGAATTTTAGTCGCTACTATTTTAGCTTGTGGGAAAGTATTCAGGTGCTCAAATCAAATCTTATGAAAGTGAGAAAAGACTGATTTAATTACCAGCACGAAAATCTACTCACTTAAAAAAATGGAGATGCAATGACATTACATCCAAGTTCTTTTATGGAAAATGTAGGAATTTGTCATCGTGCAATCTCAAACAATAAAACATGAGAATAGAGAAACTTGATATATTTCAAATATTTGACTTTTTATTACATTTTGCTATCTATATATAAAATACATTAATAAAATAAAACAATAAGATTTTTATATAATGTATCTCTTATATATTTCATATATTTAAACAAATTTTTAGGTATTGTTATCAAGATAAAATTGTTGGAAAAAACGTTTTCAAATTCAAAACTCATTCAGAAAATTCTAGTGACAGCATGAGAGAAATATAAATCAATAACTCTTTTGTTGGAAAAAATATGCAAATCTCAAAATCCTAAAAAAATGTTAAGATTAAGGATGAAATATTTCTTACAATATCATGTGTTACAACCAATAAATCTACAAAAAGTTAGATTAAAGACAGTGGTTGTACAAATCATATGACTCACAATGAAAAACTTTTCAAATAGCGCAACAGAGAAATATTTCCAAAGTAAAAATTGGAAATAAAGAATAATTTGTTGTAAAAGATACAAGAAGAATTATTGTTAAAACTCATTTAGGCATCAAATTAATTTATATGTCTTATAAGTTCCTAATATTACTTAAAATTTGTTAAATATTGTTCAAATATTAAAGAAAGGTTATAAGGTTTCTTTTGAAAACAAACTTTGTGTGATCAAATATGCTAATAACTTAAAAGTATTCAAGATTCACATTAAAGACAAATGTTTTACTTTGGATTTGATGAAAGAGGAATTGACTTCAAATGAAAAGGATATAAAAGAAATGATCAAAATGAAAAGATAAATATCTCTTAATGAAGTTTGATGTCCAAGTCAAAAAAGTATGTAAAGATCCACATTCTAACTTTGATCAAAGATCTAATGTCATTGTCATGAAATCCACAATAGGCAAAGAAGATAACGAGATGGTAAAAGAAGAAATATAATAAAGAATGTCAAGTATATTGATTCACCAAAGTCCCACAACGAGTAACATGAAGAAGAAAAAAAAAGTACTATAAAAATAAATAGATATTTTTTGAGTTGTAACCATAACCCAACAGATCTCTTGAGTGCACGAGGGATTTGGGTAGTTGTGTGTCATTGAAAGGTTTGTAATTTTTGTTAAAAAAATTGTGCAAGGATTTGTAGTTTTGTCCATAAAAAATTGCATGAGAAGAGTATGTGTGCTTTTAAACTTTTGCTCCTATTTCTGTGTGCTTCCACTTGAATAAATTATTTTACTATCGTGTGATTCCCAATAATGGTATGGAAGAGGAGCAGTTAGGCATGTTGACCATGACCAACTTTACGTGTTGCATCTTTGGAGAGAGATTAGCCTTTATCATTATTTTTGTGCAATAACTTCATTACTGTATATGTGATTGAGTTTGGCTTATCTAAGGTGGTATTGGTGATGAATTCTCCTTGAGTATCAATGAGTTGTCAGCAACAATGATGTGAAAGTTGTTGATAATTAATCTAACATACAAGGCGGTAAGGGTTGATGACGAGAAAATATTATCGTCGTCAATGACTCCTTGTAGATCACTAGTGTCAAGAGAAATTCAAGCAAATATGTCAGTAACATATTAGATGTTTGTTGCAGAGCATATAATACTTTTAGTGAAGATAAATTAGTTCTTTAGTGTGTTCACCAAAGCCCCACATTGAGTAATATAAGAAGAGAGTAGCAAAAAAAGTACTAAAGTATTATAAAAATAAAGAGTTGTATTTAAAGTTATCACCACAACCCAATAGGTCTCTTGGGTGTACAAGAGACTTGGTAGTTATGTGTCATTGGAAAATTTTCAATTTTTGCTAGAAAAACTTTACGATAATGATTTGTAGTTTTGCCTAAAAAAATTGTATAAAGGTTTGCATTTTTTTTCTCTTATTTGTGTGTTTCCAACCCTAAGCAAACTCTATGATAAGCCAAAGGAAAGTAAGCACGACCTTAAGACATCATGTCCCTTATGTCCTGAGTGACACACATGCTACAATGGACGAGACAAAGGATTGTGATCTCACGAGAGTGAGCTAACTCTAAAAACTCATCCTCAGTTTAGATTGTAGGCTACAACTTGTCTACATGCTTGAAGTGATAATTTTCATATTGCATGATTCCCAAATAAATTGAATGAAAAAAACAAGAGAAAACCAATCATAAAAAAAGAAGAATCAAATATGAAAATAAAATTCTAATACACATATATTTAACAATCATTAAAAGAAGAAGAATCAAATACAAAAATAAAATTCTAATACACATATATTTATCAAGAAAATATGTTTGAAAATATTTACTTAATATTATTTTAACATTAACTTTTAGGAATCTTTTAGTTTTAAAAATATTTTATAATATAAAAGTATATTAAATTATTATTTAGATTTAGAAGATGTAGTAGTGAGCTAAGGAAGAAGACGCATCGGCATGTACGACCACATGAGTTAAGGAGGACACATTGGCCTCCATGTCCACATGAGACCAAGAAGAGGACGTTCTCACTAGGGATGACAAAAAATTTCGCACCCATGGATACCTGCAGGTAAAATCCACTATAGGTAGTTCGTATCGGATGGTGATAAGTACTCGTAGGTGGTGGGTAATTTAATATCCGCTCATTAAAGGGTCGGGTTCAGATATCATACTATTTGTATTCGCGGATATTCGCTACCCATTTGAAAAATAAAATTACACTTTTACCCCATTAGGTTTTCTTATTTTTAAGGTGTTGTGTTACTATTCAATCTTTTTTAGCTTTTGTGTATTTTCTGCGGTCAAGTTCTCTGAAGAAGAAATAGTAAACCTTAGGCAAGCTATCAACAGGTAAGCAATATCCTATTTTACGAGTTCTAATAGTATGTTAGTTTGTCATCATCCATTGTACAATTGTACTAATAAGGACAGCTACCATAATGCTTCCCCTGTATTGTTTTGAGTGTGTTGAATGAATTGAAAACCTTTTGTCTCAATTTAATTCTCTCTAAAACTTTTCAATTTTAGTTTAATTCTTTCTCTCTAAATTTCTCTAAGAGTTTTGGATCCTACATTTACTTCAAAATGTTTCACATGTGTATTATGCTTATGTTTACTTGATTAATTGTTTAAACACCATCCTTATCCACAATTCATAACAAAATTGCTATCGATGACTTATTGATGCATATTTTATTGATTTTTCATTTTCTATAATGCAATGCTCAATTGAAAGAAATTATTTTAAAAAAGTATTTGAGTGTAGTTTACTTTTGAAGAGAATATGGTAATATGCTTTGAAGTAGAGCTGTCAAAACGGGTAACCCGGCTCGACTCGACCCGGCCCACCAAGGGTTGGTCATTTAGTGAGCCAACCCAACTCAGCTCATTTATTAGCGAGCCAGAAAAACTTGAACCCGGCCCGACCCACCACGGGTTGGTGGGTAAACGGGTTGGCTCACTAGCCCATTTAATTATATTTTTTTTAAATAAAAAATACAAATAAATTTAAACAAATTTCACTCCCAAAAAATTATGTTAAAGACAATTCAAAATAATAATAAAAAGTACAATATAATCCAAATGTCATCCAAAAACAAACACAAAAAACATACAAATAAGTTTCTTATATTCATCATTTTTTGTTCCTTATCCATTTACGATATTAGAATCTTGAATAGATAAATCCACAATATTTTGCTCTCTTGAATCATCCTGAATGTCAAACCTACTTGAATGTACCCTATCACATCAATTGTTGTATCCCTTGACCCTTGTTCTTGTTGTCTCTAAATTCACTAATAAAGATTTTCCTAATATCAGAACAATTATGACAATCAATAAAAAAATATTAGTCAGAAAAGAGAACCAATACTCAATAGCATCAACAAAAAATTAACTGTAACATAATTTCCCAAATTCAAAGATATCAAAAAGAGCTTGTTCAAATAATATATACTCAAATTGTTTAAATAAAATGAACAAAATCTTATACAAGCATGTCAGAACATGAAAAAAATCATTCCATGTCTTCAAATCCCCTAAATCAAAAACCAAATTCGCAAACCCCTATTTTTCTCATTATAGGGTTTTTGAAAAAAAAAAGAAAGAGAAGTGAGAAAACAAAAATGTGGAGAAAAGAGAAGAAAAAAGGAAGGGTGTTTTACCTGCTCCTTGAAGAATTTCAATGAAGTGAGGGTGAGAGCACCTTCAAATGAGAGCAAGTACCATGAAAGTGATTTGTGAGAGCAGATGTTACTTTTTGATATACACAGTGAATGAAGAAAGTATTTTATTTTTTAGACTTTCATAAATAAAATAATAAATTAAAAAAATAAAATTAGGTAGGTGGGTTGGTGGGCCAACCCGGCTCACCACGGGTTCAACCCGCATGAGCCGGGTCTAAATGAGCCGGGTTGAAATCTAACCCGCATATAAGTGGGTTGTATTTTTCAAACCCAACCCGACCCGAACCCGTGACGGGCCGGGTTGGCTCGCGGGTTGTGACCCATTTTGACAGCTCTACTTTGAAGATAAGGAAACGAGGAGATTGCTTCTTTTATGATATTGCTTACATGTTGTTTTTATGATTGATACAACATAATTTGTTTCTATTTATGATCTATGTTGTTCCTAGTTCAAATATTTGTATGCCTGTGTATTTTCTTTAAATATTTGTGGGTTAAAAACAGGTATCAATGCATTGTAAAAAATCTACTAGTTTTTTTATGGGGTATCTGACGAGTAGCGGGGTGAGTAATGAGTATGGTTTTTTGCATGTGGATCGGGTTACGGTAGACGCTATTCGTGTCCGTCCTGATGTGTTGTCAGCCCTAGTCCTAACCTACACTATAGTCGGACGAGGACACTTTGGCCAATGCACATTGAGACTCGGGGATGAGGACACTTCAACCAATGCATATGAAGACCCAAGAACAAGTACAACTCAGCTTGTACCTAGAAGCACTAGTGTAAAATAAGGCTTCAACATCTCACGTTCAACGTCAAAATATGAAAAAACTAACGTTAACAATCATCAGTAGCAATTTTGTAATTAGATGTTCAATTTAGACATCAAAATTTATACTTTTCTGACATCAGATGCTCATTAGACGTCAGAATTCTCAATTTCCAACGTCATATTGAGTAAATTTCATAGAAATGTTTGGTGCGAAGATGAAAATATACCCATGTAAGCGGTCAAATGTCCTAGTTTTAGACGTCAAAAAGTTATAAGATGTTATAATATCACTTTACAAACATTATATGCTAATGAAGTCATTAAAAATTTGGGTGGAATGGTAAAAATTTATTTACTCCATCTTTGTGCGAAACCTTCTTCTCTACTCAAACCCTTCACGGATGAAGCTTTCAGTGACCAACACATGTAATATTTCTTTCATTTTATACAAATGCACGTTGATTAAGTAGGTATGATTTTCTTTCATTTTAACTGATTGGTTTTGTGCTTAGGTAGTCTTTGGAACACATTCATGTTCTCCTTTCTCCCTCGCTAGTGGCAACTCTTTATTATGGTGGTGAACCCACTTTCAAGAAGGTTAGTTTTGTTTTGGGTTTTTAATGAACTTTCATTTTCGTTTTCATTTTTTATGGAATATAAATTGCTTGAACTTGTTGATATTGTTGATATTAGTATTGTTGAACTTATTTGTCATCCATATAATGTATACATCCAAACTTAGGATAAAATTGAGAGTGTATTCAAAAGAACTCCAAAATGACCTGAAAATTTGTTCAAAGTACTAAAAAATCATGAGAAACCCCCACACAAAATTTTAGATCAAAATTCAAAGTCTAAGTATGTAAAATATTTTTGCAAACTTTGAAAAAAAGGAAAAAACAAAATAAATTGACGAAAAATAGAAAACAACCTTCTTTTTTAAATCTAGGACGAACGGTCGGCTATGCAGCTTCCATGGCCTTGGAAATTTTTTCTACCCCAAAAATCGGTACATAATAATGTCAAATCTACCTAGAGCAAAAAGTTATGATCGTTTAAAGATATACAACAACTAGCTTTCTAAATAATTATTAAACTTCATACATATCCAAAATAAGGGCTCCTGGCCTTTTTTTTTCGCTAAAATAGGGGTCCAAAGATTGGTAAAAGAAATTCAATAAAAAAATAATAACTATAGTTATCAAAATAAAAAATCACAAGTAATCAGTCAGTATACATTACTAACTATAACACCATTCACTACTACTACTGCAGCACCACCACTAACATACATAATAAGGATTCATAGAATGACAACTCTTTCTTCATTATATGGGTGATGGTGCATACAAATATGATAGTTTTTTAGGTTTTTACTTATGATAGCTTTAGTTTATAGTTTTGATCAGTTCATACAAATTTGAAAATGAGTTTTAGATATATGAAATGACAAAAGTGGGCTACATTTGTTGGTTTTATGCTTTTCGAATTCGGTAAAATAGTAAAAAAGAATATTTTATTAAAAAAACAAAGGAGGGACGCCTGAAAGTGCACTTTTAAACGTCATTTGACTCATTTGATTTCGCAACTGACCAATTTCTCATGTCAATTAATATCTAAATATTTCAATTTATGACGTCAATTAATGTCTGAAAATGTTTATTTTTTACATTAATTAACGTCTGAAAATGCCAATTGCAGACGTCAATCAACGTCTTTTTTGCCTTCTGATGTCAATAATTAACGTCTCTTGATATGATGTTGATATTTTTTCGAAAGTTAAAGATAAAAAGTAAAAGCTTTTTTTGGTATTGGTGAAGTCAAGAACACGTATGCCATTGTTGTAGTATGAGTCTACATAAGCAAAATGACATATCACAAAAGAATTAAAGATATCAAACACATTAGAAAATCCTAAAATAAGGTAATCCTAAGAACCATATACCTAATAAATATGATTAGTCCAAGTACTACACAACCATTATTCACGAGATATGTAACTAGAATCGTTTTTTTATTGTTGTATTCCCATTTGTAACAAGATTCTAATTTAAGCATCACAGTGTTTTGCCATAGACTCCTCCACTTAATATACCTCAATCATGTTGAACAAAGATATAATGGTACATTAAAAAAATGATTTTTTGACATATCTAACTTTTTTACATTCATTTGACACTACTCTTTCTTACTTTTTTACTCTCTTTTTTTTTTAAATAAATAAAAAATTTTACAATTTTATGACCATTTTACCCTTATACTCTGTCAAATGTAAAAATGTGTCATGATATCTATTGGTGGCTAGCAATAAATAGTGTTTTTTTCAAAAAAGTTATCTGTTGTGGCTTTTTTAGAAACGCTATCTATTAGTAGATAATGTACTTAAGTAACACTTTCTAAGCGCTATCTATAAGTATAAAAAACGTTATCTATGTATTTTTTTTTTAGGAATGTTACTTTACATTAAAATAGAAGATATATCAACACGATGAGCATTCATACGAGACTTTCCGTTAAGGTCACAATTTTTATTCAACTATTAGAATATTACCCTTTTTAACAAAATTTTAAAAATATAAACCATACCTAATTTAATTATGAACTTCTTTCAAAACCTAATTCTAATTTCAAACAACTAAACCAATTTAACACTGTAACTTACGAATCCGCGGTAAATCTATCAAATCTCAAATTTAGGTAAATATACATTCATATTAATTATAAAACTAAACTGAAACAAGTTTAAATTATCCATTTTTCTTATTTGGCAATCACTTGTTTTTCAAGTTACAAAGATGGAAAGGATTTATAACTACTCCCAAGAACTCTTATCACGGAAAAATATTTAAAACAAAAAAATATCAAAAGTAAAAAGTAGAAGGTTGATATTAATAAAATATTCTTTTCTTATCTTATTAAAACTGTGAGATCTCTTACCATTCACAGGACAATCTAGAAAAAATTAAAAAAATATATATTTATAAAGCAGAAATAACTCTGCAAAAAATTCTTATAAGTTAAAATTAATCTTTACTATGCAATAATCTCATCTGTGTTATATGATTGTGGAAAAGATGACAAATGATCTAAAAAAAAGTATAAAGAAGATATATATATATATATATATAAAGAGAGAGAGATTAATTAATGTATGAGTTTTATAAATTAATAAATAAATAATTAATTAAAAACATAATATATTTATGTACTCTATATATTAGAATTAATTTTAAACACTATAGTTTTAAAATAGTTGCTGCTCAATCTCACAAATTTGTTTATTTTATTTTAAAACTATTTTAATATTAATAATTAGAATAAAGCTGCATTACGATATAAATATCTATCATATATCTAGTTTATAATTTTTAAAAAAAATATTTACTTTTGTAAATTAATGATAATTTGTTTTAATCTTTTACCAATATAAAGAAGCATCCATCTTATGTGTTGCACAAAATAACATTGCAAAAACATATATGTGGGTTTTTATTTTAAAATGTATTTTACAAATTAAGTTTTAAGAAGTAACAATACAATAAATTTTTAATATATATTAAAATTTAACAATATAATATGAAAACATAAGTGTTTTCTAAATTACGTGAGACTTACTTCTTTATAATGTTTAATAGGTTGGGAGATCCTATTTATATAAATTTGTTCCAATGAAATTCTTTGGAAGTGCTTAATTAGACCTTTAATTTGATAAATTTGAGTCAATGATATCCTTTCCGTGGAGGGCGTTAAGTTTTTAAACAGTTGGCATGCTCGTGTATCTTTTTATTTTTAGGTAGCACAGTTTGAGCTTTATAAGTGGATAATAAAAATGTTTAATCTTATTTTTATTATTTATAAAAAGAACTAATTATATTAAAAAAAAAACCTGTTCACTTTTCTGTACTGAGTTCTCTCTCAGTGTCACTCTCTCCTAACCCTAAATTTCCAAATTTTCGACCATGAGAAAGAAGCCGAAGCAGCATCCTGCACCCGTGGAAGATCCTTCATCTGCTTCCTCCTTCGAGTTTGAGAAAAATGATGATCAACCGCATTCTTCTCAACAGCATGTGGCAGCATCAACACAGGTTTCTTCCTCTGAAGAGGAAAACGATTATTCAAAAGAAAAAGACGAGAAGCAACGTTCCACTCTCCCTGCTTGTGAAAACCATCCCTCCAAGCCCCACCCCAAGTCCTCCTCCTCTGAATCCGAATTCCACACTGACTCCAAACCAGCTCGAGTCAAATTCAAACCCAAGCCCACGGATCTACCCCAGCCCCGGCCCAAGGTACAGGCCCAACATTCCTCCACGCCGGTGAAGCTGGGATCCAAGCGACCCGCTCACACAACCGAGCAAAACGCACGAAAGAGAAACCAACTGAGGCTCCTTCTCCTTCCTTTGCTCACAATGAAACAGAGGAGGATGAACCCACCCACGAACCCTAATTTTCCCAATTTCGCATACACCGACTCCAAAATAAGAAAGATCAAAATAGGAAACATTAAACCAGTTATAATTATATTTCCAGAAATCATTTATTAATTCTGCTTTTATTATATTTCACAATTTAAAATGATATAAATCCACGTATAAAACTCAAATTTTGCCACCTAAAAATAAAAGGATACATCAACATGTCACATGTTTAAAAACTTAATGTCATTCATTGCATTTAAGGGAAAAAATATTATTGAATCAAATTTATCAAATTTAAAACTCAATAAAAATAAAAAAATCCAATTGGAACCAATTCGCATAAACATAAATAAGAATCTATGAACTTATTATAAAACAATAATAATATTTTGATAATATTTTTTAACAACATTTTAGAATCATTTAAATTTTGTTGATTAGTTTAAAATTACTTTACAATCAATAATAATAATAATAATAATTACCATAGACCAATTACGTAATAAAACAAATTTTGAAATGTTATAAAAAATTATCGTTGAAATATCATTGTCCATGAAAAAAATGTGTTGCAGCCACCCACACCTTATCACTAATTTTCAACTACTTCCCATCTTATATCCACACACACACTTCTCATTTAATAAGTTCAATAAATATACCACCAGTACAGTACACGTAATTTAATGTAGATTCATACACAAGATAATCCTTTCAATTAAAATTGAATTATGAACGTATGAAATAAATCATAATAAAAAATATTTATTTAAATATCTATACAATACTAAATTCATACTTGAATGTATATTACATTTTAGATTTTGTTATTTTAAACATTTTACGTACAATAATAATTAAAAATATTAATTTTAAAAATATAGTTATGGTTAACATAACTTTAAATAATATATATATATATATATATATATATATATATATATATATATATATAATGTTTAATTATATTGACATTCATGTATGCATATTTAGGTAATTTTGTGGTTACATGGCTGGTATATTTATTGAACTTGTGTTAAAATGAAGAACAATCAGAGTTTAATTTAATAGTCAACATTATTACTTAAAAAATTCACAAGACATTTTTTAATTCAAAATTTTAATATTTTATATTTATAACTAGCATTTATCACAGTAAAAAAAATCATTATAAAAAAAGCGTCTGGTTAGAATTTTCACATACAAATATTATTTAAATCTCTTCATTTCTTTCTAGCGTTTGAGTTCATAAAGCTTTTTTATTTAAATCATAAAATAATAAATCTACTCGTCGTATGGTTGACTAAAATTTCATTTTCTTGTAGTACACTATATTTAATATTTTCTTCACGAACATAAAATGAACCAAACATGTACATATTCGAAACTGGTAATAGACATATAACCACTATCATTATCAATAATAAAAACTGATGTCAAAGCATAAAACCTTCAAATTTCTCCCGAATGTTTGTGTAAGAGACATTATGAACTATATTTGGAATGTGTAAAACTACAACCAAGCCACCAATATCAGATGAACCGAAAACCATAATTGGAACTTCTGAACTGTCAAGTGATTCAGCAAAAACAGGAGCTGCAAATTTTCAAAGACCAAAAGTTCTTCCTCCGATTCAGCTTTGTAGCCACACATTATTTGGTCTTGTTCTTCAGCAATAGAACCAGAAACCAATCGAGATAGTGGTAAATAACCCAACACTTGCAACAACCTCAATTTGAATTCAGAAAATCAGTGACTAAGAAGGTGGTAGGTTGAACCTACCGTTATCAAATGGTACACCTAGACATACTTGTGTTTATAAAAGACAGTATACTCTCAAAGAACAGTGATGATAAAAAATATTCAAAAAATGACAACCAAACTGCCTCGAGATGATTATTTACTGTATAGAATGAGCAGATATACATAACCAGAAATAAGCCACTCAAAACGAAGAATAACCGAAACAACTATCACTACGAGAGTATGCAGCAGCAGCAACTACAATAAAGGCGTGTATTGGATTATATGAACAAGTTGTGCCTAATATACTGTGAACCAAAAGATATGCAATTTCCCCAGCAGGCTGCTAGAACTTTTCTGACTAAACTTCGTCTTGACCATGACCGGTACTTTTCAAGATATTGTACTTGCACAGGGGGCAAGTAGCATTGATATGCAGCCATTTGTCCACACAGGAACAGTGAAAATGGTGGCCACAAGGAAGTTGCCTAAGTTCAACCCCATCATCATAAGCAGAAAGACAGATGCAACATTCCTACAGTTTGCAAACCAAAATTTTTCAGATTAGCCCGCACAACAGAGGGTGCAATCAGTTTTCCTAAAGCAAATTATCAATCTCATCAAAATTATCTACCATTTTCTGGAACCACTTTGTCGAATTCCTTCCAACGTAAACTTAGATTGAAAAGCAAGGCCAAAAAGGAAGAGATGGAAGGCAGAATAAATACATAACGGATTCTCCATTCTGGGAATGCATTCAAAAAACGACTCTGTGCTATGGCTTATAACAAGGCCATTGTTTTGGAACAAACATGGATTTCCCTTTGAAATATATTGAAAAAGACAGACAGAGCAAAAAGAATACGAGGGAAAGGGAGAAAAAGGCCAAGCCAACGCATAACAAAAATGAGCAGCATACCGCATCCTCGTCAGAAAGAACATGTTCAATGGGAGAATCAGTATCGCATTCAGTCATTATTCCTCCAGCAGTTCCTTGTGTATTCCCAGCAAGTTTCTCATTAATTTCGGTTCTCTGGAACTTGAACTTTGACAATTGCTCAATATCCTCTTTTGACGCCCCTTCCTGCTTTTTTTTAATCCCGAACAAATGAGAAAAAAAGATTAGACATGAAACAGTACAATTACTAGATTACTAGATTACAACAATTGTCACAATTAAATACTCAAGAATCAATAATATATTCACAGTGAACCAAGCTGTAGGAAAGTAATCATATGACAAATTTCACTCCTCACAAATCCTAAAAGGCCAACAATGTCAACCTGGATGAAGCACACAAATCACAGAATAAAATGTTATCTAAAAAACTAAAATATACAGGTCGTGCCAAACTTAGTAAAAGAGACAAAAATTAGTGTCTAGAAGATCAGGTAAGATACACAACTGAGTCGAGCAGTGCTTCTGGTTTGCTACAGGTGAGAACTCCCTCAGAAAGTCAAATAGCATTATCAAGCTCAAAATACAATGGGTTACCCTAGGTTATTCACCTTAAACAGTAGAACAAACATAATACTTCCTTTGTAACAATTCATGGGACTCACTGAATACAAGGCATAATAGATCAATCTTCATCTGTCGCAATCATACTCCATTCCAAATTTCTGCTAAGAATCTTATACACCACGAGTCCTATTAAAGTCGCACCAAAAGTAGCAACAGTAATGAAAATTAAAAATTGCACATATTTTGCCCGCACAAGACAGTTTTTCCTTCATATCCGACACGTTTGATCTACAAAAAATAGATCCTAGAAGCTAGCATATGTGTCTCTTTCTACCAAATAGAAAATCTATATGTATTCTATGTGCATCCTTCCATTTCATTTAGCTTCAATAAATTCAAAAACTCAAACATTTGGAGCCATGAATATCACTAATTTTCTTTAAAGACTCGGTAGATAAATGTTGATAAGTAGAGGGAAATTTAAGGACATGAACACTTGAGGTGCTAGATTCGTACATCCATACCAACTCAAACAAGAACCAGTAATGACACCATGATGTACCTGATCTGCAACTGCATACAGGAGTGCAATGATACATGGAAGACAACAGCAAACAGCTATACCAATGATGCATGCTAGTGCAATGCAGAAAACGACAAAGAAAACATCAAAACCCAGGAAGGCTATACATAACCTGCAAAGCAAGTAGAATTTGTCAAAGGTAATCAAGCAAAATAACTGCAGGTTTTCCAAAAAGGAAAGTAAATTACACACAAATACAATAACATAAGTATGAACAAGTTGCACAAGCACACGAGTCAGATACAAGACAAGAGAGAGAGGGAGAGAGAAACAAACCAGTAAAGCAGAGGAGAATGTTGAACCAGAGCTTCACTGTCAGCTGATATCCAATAGAATCCAACAACCCACCAAATGAATGAAAACATTGTGTTGGCTGATTCCAAATGCTTGGCCATACTGTTTGAGGAAAAAATATAAAAACTCATAACATTAAATAATAAAAATGATGAATGAATCAATAATTGATGGTACTATTTCCCGATCTAAATAAATATTTGACATGTTGTATTATTTTTCCAACGCTTACCTTCTGATTATTTTGAAGAGATGGGAAAATGTGAAAAAAAACTGCAACAAACTGACCCACATATAACCTTGCTGGAAATTATATCAGGCGAATAGAGAATTTTTCCCTAATCATCCATCATTTAGATTTCCAGACTTAGCCACCATACTAAATTAAAAGCATAGCAAACTCAATTCATTTACAAATACATCATAGCAAACAATTAAAAGCATGTCGATTCCTTAAATTCATTTGGCAAACTCAATTCATTATAGTCCAGCGCTATAGTAATAAATACATATGAAATGAAAAAAGTAGGGAAAAGTACTCTTAAATTCAAAGCGAAAACTTAGTTAATGTTTAGAAATTTACCTTATACTATCGTCCTCGAGCTGCGGCAACGACACGTAGTGTCCAGAGCCTTCCATCGAAGCCGAACTCAAATCCCCGCTGCCGCCAACAGCAACAGCGGCGCTGGACTGTTCACGGCGGCGCTGGCGCCTCCGGTACTCAACGCACACACACGCGACGTGAAGAACGCACTGCATAGCGTAGCCTACAATCCACAACCGCAGGGGCATATTCGGATTCTCGTTGCGACTAAGAATCAAGACGGTGGCGGCCGCGACAACGAACGCGAAGTTCCAAAGAATATCCAAGACTACGACGGGCTTCGAATACGCCCAATCGCTCTGTCTTTCTTCCAATTGCTCCGCCGCCGCCTCCCGCACCACCATCGACGGCTCGCGCATCAGTCGGCGTCCGCTCGCCTGCCGAAGGAAGCGCGCCGCCTCGCGTAGGCTGGGGCGGCGGAGGAGACGGCGGCCGGAGTTAGAGTCATCGGAAGAGGCGCCGAGGAACGGCGTGGGATCGGCACCTTCCTCGGAAGAATGGTTAGGTGACCTTGTCGTGGCCATGTGAAGCGCTTTAGGACATCTGAATCTGAATCTAGCTGAGACAGTGCAGAAGAACAAGGGATTCCAGAAATCGACGATTCAACGGGGGTGAATATGGAAATAGCTATTATCTGAAATCGAAATTAAATGACTATTATTTTTCTCAGAGTTCCAAGTCTAGGAGATATCACAACGGTGCCGTTTTGATCTTCGTCACGCGCATTCGTCTTTTACCCGCTTAAACAGATCAAGTTCGGTTTTTATTTCGTTTTTACGAGGGAATTTCTTGAAACTTCTCAAGTCTCAAATGTCGGCGTCCTTTTATTTAATTAATAGATAAATAAGGCAGTTAAAATAGAAAATTAAATAAATAAATATATTTAATAATTAGAAAATTCTATTTTATGAAATTTATTTCTTTTAGTTTTTTATTTTCTATATGAGTAAAATTGACAAATTTTCTTTTATAAACTTCCCTGTTTCCAAGTAATTATCATGAAAATACTTTATAAAATCCACATACTTTTCTATAAAATTCGTCATCTTCCTTTGTAACTAAAGTTACACTTTCACTCCTTTCTTTATCAAATTTGCTATCATAAAGTATTCACACTCAATTTGTTACTACTTTCTAGTTTCGCAGTTTATTATTTTTTTAATAGAAATTTTTCCAAGTTTATGCTTTATCTATGTACTAGATTGATGCCGTGTTGTATAGCCATAAAAAATAATTTAAACTTAATGTTATAAATTATATTTAGTGTATAATTATTATAGATTTTGAAATATTTCATGATAAATCTTATTAAAAAAATGATAAATTAAGAATACTTCAATGTTATATATCAATGTGTGATGTTTGCTTCAAGTCATCACACTTTCATATAAAATTTGATATTCAAAAGCATGAATTGTGACGTCCCATTAATTTCATCGTGTGAATGGGAGACAAACAGTCATGTTCCATAAATTCTCCACACGAGTGGAACACGTGTCACCGAGAGGGTTTGAAACAATTCTGAAAGTGGAGTACATGTGGCAGCAGAGGACTAGACCGATCGGTCTTGGTAGTAGTATATAAATTAGGATTTAAAATTTCAATCACTTTCTGCATGTATTTCTTCCTCTTCGAAATCTCTGAAACTCAAAACTCTCCTCCTTCTCTCTAACTTCCTGCAATTTCTCTCTAGAATTATTACCCTTTTTCCTGTTCCGATCATCTTCCAGGAAACACTTAAGCATTCCGGTTGTCTTGCACCGATCGGTTCTCGGTTTGAAGTTGGTAAGTTCCAAAGCCCCTCCCTTCTTCTAAGCTTTTTCGTTCCAAGATGCATGCAATCACTGTTTTGGGTTGCATGTGACTTTCCAACCTTTATCCTAAATCCGATGTTTACTCTTAACAATAGGTGAAGCTTGTTACACCAATTTGGACGTGTAGGACGTTAGAATTTGATTCTATCTCAAGTACCGCTCGAAAACTTAGGATCTCTGGGATTATAGGGTAAGGGAAGCTTATTTAATTTAGTTATATTCATTTGTTTGAAACGCTGAATGATTGAATAACCTATGTTTGATGACTTTTGTGGATTGATGATATTGTATGCTTGGATGAATGTTTGTTGTTTGGCAAAATTATTAAGTATTGGATAGTAATAGGGCTAAGTAAAACTCTGTAGATTCTGTAAGTTAAATCAGAGTCATGTATATGACCGTTCGGTCCTTCCCTTGTGTGTTTGGTCTAAACTGAATTCTGTAGAGGGTTTTAGTTAATGACCATTCGGTCTAAATACTAAAATGAAGTATATATTGAACGAGATTCCTTTCGGTCTGGTAATAGCTAAATTAACAACTTCTTTAACTTTAGTAGTGATCGGTCTTAAGGTTTAGGGTTTAGGGATAGAATAACCGTTGACTTTTGAAGTATTAAATTTCATATTATTTCCTTTCGAGGAGCGTTCGGTCTTATACTGACACTCATTGCCATAAAGAGCGTTCGGTCTCATACGGTCAATCAATCTCGTAAAAGTGTTCGGTCATGAACTGACATCGACTTCCTTGAAGAGAACTCCTTAATTTAAAGTGTTCGGCCAAAGCTCTAAGTGCTCGGCCTAATTTCCAAGTACTCGGTCTAAGATATTATTAATATGCATAAAGACTTTATTCTCGAAATAAGCCTATAGGTGTTCGGTCTTAGAAAACATTTAGCTTAACTAGTGTTAAAAGGTCACTAGACCATTCGGTCATACTCCTAGACCGATCGGTCATCCTCATAATTGTAGTGTCAGTTCCTCTAAGTTGTTGTCTCTGATTATAATTATGAATATATGTTTTTGGAAGAAATATTGAATCTATGAATGTGATGGAATATTGATGACTTGAATAATGAGGAAGATGTAAGAGAATTCCAAGGAGGAATGTCTCGTGATTGAAATTGATTGGTAAAGTATGAACATGGTCAGACTCTGGCTTCGTCTTTGATCCTGATATTCTGTGACTACTCCTCATCGTATAGAAGAAGGTAACTCATGTGTGGGAATGGCAGGAGGTCCGCGACCATAAGACCAGATGGTCGTTTTAGGACTAACCTCGGGTGACAGCTGTTGAGTGTATCCCACTTACTACACCACGTCGGGTGCTAGAGACGACGAGCTACATGGTTCATACAAGTCCGGACAGTGTCTGTAGTGGTCGGTTATACTGTATTATACGTTCGGTTTTGACTGTGATATGTGTATGATGATTAGTATGTCTGAATATGTTGTCTTAACTATGTGTTTTCCATTTTAAATGATATGTTTGATTTACTTAATTAAATTATATAAGCTTACCCTTATTTTCCTGTCTTGTCTATGTTGTCGTACGGTAAATTACCGTTCGGTCGTTCTCTTCACTGCAATGATCATTCAATGAATGTGAGCAGAAGGTATTGAGGACTCTTTGGAAGAAGCTCTGCAGGACAAGCAGCCTGAAGACAGTGTAGGACCGACCAGTCCGTAGACTAGGCTTTTAATCTATGTATAACCGTTCGGCATAAATTTATTTTGTATGGTCGTTCGGTATAGTCTTTTGTATCACCGTTTGGTCTATAAGAACTCTTAACCGTTTGGCTTAAGTTTGTAAATTCTATCAGACTCTTTATTTTCCTTGTTCAGCTTTAAATTCCTAATGATATTCCATTATCTCTTCTCCTTTTTACATATTTTCTACTGTTCTATCTTGTTGTTTTTGTTAACTCTTTACAAATAATTATAGTTTTAAGGCTATATTTATTGGGATGTTACATTGATCCGTAGATTGTTTACATATGTATAACGTAATCTTGTAATAATTTGATATTGTTTGAAATCAAGAAAATATTACTATTGTTATAATATGTATCCTTAAACGTTAAATATAATACTTTGTTCATATTGTAGTATTTTGAAAATGTTAACAATCCTTATGAGTATTTAGTAGAAATGGTAATTATATTAATTGTTTATAATTGGTATGAAAATATTTGATTAAAAATATAAACAAAATATGAAAAAGAATATTATTATTTGAAATGTTAGGTTAAAACCATTTAGGCGTCTCTATTTTCGTAAGGTATATCCAATTTGGTCCCCTTCTTTTAAACCTTCCCAATTGAGTCCTTATAAGTGCTAATTTTAAACAAATTAACCCATGCCGTTAAAAATCGCTAATTGTGTTAAAATTGTGCAGAGGTGAGTAGATGACGTGGTTAAAGTTCTCCTTTTGAGGTGTTAACATTGTGCAGAGGTGTTAAAATTGTGCAGAGGAGAATGAGAAAAATTTAAGGAGAATTTTAACCACGTCATTTATCCACCTCTGTACAATTTTAACACCGTTAACGATCTTTAATGACAGGGGCTAATTTGTTTGAAATTAGCACTTATAAGGACTCAATTGGGAAGGTTTAAAAAAAGAAGACCAAATTGAGAATACCTTACAAAAATAGAACACCTAAATGGTTTTAACCAAAATGTTAATAAAGGTCAATTAAGTCTTTGTCTGTGTAATTGAGTATTGGACTAAGGTCATAACTCTTTTTATTAAATGAATAAGATAGATGATTTTGAGATAATTATTACATGTTTTTTACTTTTAATAACATTATTAGTGTTGTTAAATTAAAATAAGAAATGGAATCTTGAAGAAAAAAAAATAGAATATTCTCTCAATCATTTTTATTTATTTGTTTTGGTTTTTTATTACATTTCTAATTTTATTGGTCAGACCTCTCAAGATCTTTTGATAGAAGAATAATTTTGGAAACAATACCTCTGACGTTAATGTTATTAACAGAAGTTATGAAAAATTAATCCTTACTCAGAGTCTCCATATTTTATATTCATAATCAACATTAACCTCTCAATCAAATGATATCTCATAATATCATTAATATGATATCACAAGTATGAAAAATTAATTTGTTATCCATACGTAATATGAATAATCATCATAAAAAAGAGTTTAGTTAACATCTATTCTTGAAACTAATGATTAGTCGGTACGTAATATGTTTTCTCACATAACTGTAAACCGAGTCTTCTTATAAATAATTAATTTAAGTAAGCTTTTAATTAGATTCATATTGGAGATGATAAAGTATTACATTAGGAATATGTTTGAATGAGATGTAACTTGGATAAAAGGAAAATTAAACTCTATTTTATGATGATTATTAGCAGAAACTAATTTATGTGTTAACTTAAATCTTTTTTATGATGATTATTTTAGATATAATTTTTCATAACAACAAATTTATATATTAATTTTGATGTAACAAATTATATATTTTGGATTAGAATTATTAATGTGGAGTTAGTTTAGCTAACTTGTTTGCAAAATCAAAGAATTAAGCAGCAAAGTAATTTCCAATTAAACAATTAAAGTGTGCATTATGGACATTGATTTTCTAAGGTTTAATACCTATTTTGGTCCCTCTTTTGAGAGGGTTTATTCAAAGTGATCCCTCCTTTTTTTCAAAAGTTCACTTTAGTTCTAGCTTTCGCAAAAACTGCTCAAGTTGGTTCTTTTTGGTAACGGCGTTAACTTGACTAACAGGTTAACAATGTCTGATGAGGTGACATTGTTATTTGTTTTAAATTTAGATATTACCCACCTGGCAGGTCTGCCGTTAGTCAAGTTAACGCCGTTACAAAAAAAAACCAACTTGGTTAACAATGTCTGATGAGGTGACATTGTTATTTGTTTTAAATTTAGATATTACCCACCTGGCAGGTCTGCCGTTAGTCAAGTTAACGCCGTTACAAAAAAAAACCAACTTGAACAATTTTGTGAAAGTTAGGACTAAAGTGAACTTTTAAAAAAAAGAGGAACCACTTTGAACAAATCCTCCCAAAAAAAAGATCAAAATAGGTATTAAACCATTTTCTAACCATCAACACTATTTTAGCATAGATAATAACAACTTATCATATACTCATCACACACATCTGAGAATGGATGATTAGATATAAGAATAAGAATCAATATATAAATATTTGTTTCATTTCAATCTATCTTCATACATATCTCATTATCATATTTATCACTGTATTAACTTTTATTTGATTTGATTTTAGTAACTTAAATATATATATATATATATATATATATATATTATTTTTTATTTTTTTATCATTACTCAACCTTTATTAAATTATTAATCATAATTTATTTTCATATTTGATATTGAAGAAAAAATATATATTTTTTACATTAAATACTTGATGGTGTAACATTTTTTTATTATAGTTGTCTGTAAAATAAATATTTTGTTAATATTTATAACAGTAAATTAACAATACATATGTTGATTAGAATATACTTAATTTTTGTGGAATGAAAATAAAATAAAATAAAATTAAACTCAGTTGAATATAAAAATAAAAATAAAGAAAAAGGTAAATTTTTACTGGAAAATAAAGATAAGATGTTGAAAACTCCCTGTTATATATGAACAATAAAAATAATAAAAATGCAGTTTGCAAGTAGAATGGACACAATACATAATATACTCCTAAACGAAGGAGCAAAATATACTTTCTCCCTTTTCCTTTTACATTAATATTCCATTGTTGTTTATTATATTTTACTTGGTCACTATACATTTATATCGTGCTTGGAGTGAGATAATAATATCTCTATTCATTTAACCTAATTATTAAGCTCATTTTCATTTTCATTAATTTATGTAAATCTTTATATAGAAAAATTACACCCATTACTCTACTACCAAATAAAATAGCACTCCAAAAGCATAAATAATCATTAAATTATCTATAATAATTCTATTATCTATTTAATTTCAACAATTACCTTAAAAACCATCTTTTAGATTTTTATTTAAAATATATTTTCATTCTTAAATTTATCACAAAATTTGCTATTGTTTTAAAATTTGATGCAGTTTGATCTCATATTTTAAAACTAAATAAATATAATTATTACCATTAAACAACTTTAAATTTTTTAGATTTATCAAAATTTTGAAAAAAATAACAATTTTCAATTTTACATTAAAATTCATTATTTCTATTATTTTTATTTAGTATATGAAAAAAAAAGAAAAATTGAATATATAAATGATAAAACAAATATTTTAAAAATAAAAGAATATAAAAACATGTAATTTTTGGTTTTTAAAAAAACATTTTCCTTTGGGATTTTTCCTCACACAAATCCAATCCCTGGCATGGGATTTTCCCTCTAAAATGGGGACACAATTCTTCAAAGTTTAAAGTGATTTGGAACATAGGGTTTTGAGGGTTCTCTTCTCATTTGCAACAGTATACTGAAACCCTTGTTTGTTGGTGGGCAAGCATGTCATCGTCTTCCTCAAGCCACACCTATGATGTGCCATGGGTAGAGAAGTATCGTCCCAACAAGGTTGCTGACATAGTCGGCAACGAGGACGCAGTCTCCAGGCTGCAAGTCATTGCTCGCGATGGCAACATGCCCAATCTCATCTTATCAGTAAGTTTTTTTCTTTCATTAGGTTTCTTAAATTGAAGTTCTTCCTTTGTTACTCTTTCATTCTATGTCTCATTCTCTCATTTTAGGGTCCTCCTGGGACAGGAAAAACCACTAGCATACTAGCCCTCGCTCACGAACTTCTCGGACCAAATTGCAAGGAAGGTGTTCTTGAACTTAATGCATCGGATGATAGGTTTGTTCCGTGATTTCACATTTCACTTCTCTGATTGCAACATTTTTCTCTCAATTTATCCTTTTTTCTGCTTGTTGTAGAGGAATTGATGTTGTGAGGAACAAGATCAAGATGTTTGCTCAGAAGAAAGTTACCCTTCCCCCTGGGAGGCACAAGATAGTAATACTGGATGAAGCTGATAGGTGAGTTTTGATGATAATCTAATTTTTAGTTCTAATTTTGCATGTTTTTACACCAACACTATATTCGTCGTTGTGAAACTTAGCTGTGATTAATCGAGTAGAGGTTTTAGTTTGATGGAGGCAAATTTGAGTTAGACTCCTGCATTGATTATAAATGGATAAGAAAAGCTTTATGAGTTGGTGTCTTAGTTTTTTATTCATGTCTCATTAGTGTCAAATCTCGCCCTTGTCTATCCATTTAACAATCTAATAAATGGTGTCAGAGCCATTGACTAGGTGAAGAATAGGCGGTGGAGTTTTTTGCATTTGTAACATTATAAGGAAGAAATTTGTCTGCTCTTATTCTGTTTGTCCTCTAATTTTGTTCATTTTTTCAATTCAGCATGACTACAGGAGCACAACAAGCATTGAGAAGGACAATGGAGATATATTCTAACTCTACTCGTTTTGCTCTTGCCTGCAATACTTCGGCCAAGATTATTGAGCCCATTCAGAGTAGATGTGCCATAGTGCGGTTTTCACGGTTGTCTGATCAAGAGATACTTGGTCGACTCATGATTGTAGTTCAAGCCGAGAAGGTACCTCAAAGTTCATTCTGCCTTCAACTATCATAGGACATGCTTGTAGTATTCCTACATGTCAGAGGAGCACACATCTGTCATTATTGCAGATGTCACTGTTTACGTGTAATAATACAGTCACCACTGTCATCATCTGTTTCTTTGTAACTGTGTTTTAGTGTCAAGCGGAGTTCTTGATTTAGAAGAAAGTTCTTTTCTGTTTTGTTCCCCTTTGCTTGTTTTCTTTTCTAAGTTTTTCTTTTCTCTTTTGATTGTTTGTATATCTATCCATTGTTTTAACTTTGATAATTTGACCTGTTTAATCTTTCTCAACTATTGTTTTGCATTCCTTCCTTTCTGGGAAATTTTCATCCTGTATTGTATAATGATTATTGTTGCATTTGGGAAGAAAGTGAAAAGAAAAGAATTTGGAAGCATTGCCGATTAGGATTATTGTATGTATTTGCTCCTCACTGTTAACTAAGAACCATGATCTTCTTAAATATTTGATCACTTGCTTCCTTAGTTTTTCTGTCTTTATGTGATATAGTAGTGAAAGGATTGCAAAAATTGTATGGCAACTAAATCTCATAGGGTTGTTTTGCATGCATTCTTAGATTTTTATAAGGCGGCCCAATATTCCACCATTATGGTTATAAAACTGTTTTTATTTGCCACAATAGTTGATGGTTCACGGCATCGCATACTCTATAGGTGAAGCAGGGTTGCAATGACAAGAATAATACTTCTGCGTTTTAGTAACTACTGTAGTTATTTTTCATTGTTTGCTTTTATTTCTAAATTTATTATTAGTCTCACTGATGAGACCTGTTAGAGTGTGTCGTTATAACTGCCATGAGCCACCATGAGAACCGTACCATGCCATAACATTGTGGCATCTCCATGGCTGGTATTTTATAATACTGTTTGCCGTCTATTTTGACTTCTATAATATTGATGAAATGCATAACTGAGTCGTGCTCTTGTTGAAGGTTCCCTACGTTCCTGAAGGACTTGAAGCCATCATTTTCACTGCCGATGGTGATATGAGGCAGGCATTGAATAACTTGCAAGCAACATACAGTGGGTTCCAATTTGTTAACCAAGCAAATGTTTTTAAGGTTAGAATCAACTATGATTTGTATTTTCCACAGGTTGTCATTGGTTTTGTTGAAACCTATGGTTGGTTTCAGGTTTGTGACCAGCCACATCCACTGCATGTGAAGAATATGGTGCGTAATGTGATTGAAGGGAACTTTGATGATGCTTGTTCGGGCCTCAAGCAACTATATGATTTAGGATATTCTCCCACTGATATCATCACGACCCTTTTTCGTATCATAAAAAACTATGATATGGCCGAGTATCTGAAATTGGAATTCATGAAGGTAGCTAATAATCTATTCGCTTTTACACACATACACGTGCATAAAGTATCTGACTGACACGGTCTTCAAATTGCAGGAAACTGGGTTTGCTCATATGAGAATTTGTGATGGTGTTGGATCTTATCTTCAATTGTGTGGTTTATTAGCTAAGCTTTCCCTAGTTCGAGAGACGGCTAAAGCTGTCTGAGCTGGTCTTGAGTGCAACTGAGTTCTCACTGTTTTCACATTTTCGATAGTGTAAAATATTCTAATGATGTAGCTATATTTTCTTATTTGCAGATGCCAATTGATACATCAATGCTTCGCCTTCTTTAACTACGTTGTTTTTAGCTTGGATGAACTGGTCACTTTTGAACACGTTTTATCTGTATAGTACTTATTTATGACATCAATTGTAAAAGAATGTGGGGGTTAGTTACTTTTAACAATGGGGTTGTGGGAAGGGAAAAAGAACGAACAGCGTTTGTTGCAGTGAACAAATCTTTACTGTTAGATTAATATTCAAGGCCATATGCAATGCCACATCATCACCACATCTATACTTAGATATAATAAATTGTACCCACAAGTCTTTAGGTTTGACACATAAATTTCCCTTCTACTTTCATCAACATGGCTAGAATTGTTAACTTGGTCTACTTCCACAATACTAAACCCTAACTCACGTAATGTGGATTGAGGTCAAAAAAATTTACAAAACGAAAAAAAACCCAGCATTGAAGAAGTTAATATGGTCAAAATATTAACAAAAATTTTGTAAAGTTAAAGTCATTATATGGACTTTTTTTTAAACATGGAAAAAGATATCAAATTTTTGAAATAAATTATTAGACTTTTGTTTTACGTCAATGTATCTTGATTTTTAATCTGAATTAGATATCTGTTTTAGTTCAATTTGTCTTGTCTTTCAGTCTTAATAAGTTTGTCTTGATCTTGTTGACTTTTATTTTGACCTTTTGTTTAGGTTGACTTGATTTTCTCTTTAAGTTGCTAGTCTTAATTTTTTTATCTAAATTAATTCGTCTCAATCATTAACCTATATTAATCCATCTTGATCTTGATTTTCTATCTGAGTTGGTCTATCTTAACTTTCATTTTAATCCGTTTATTCTGATCTTTAAAGCGATTCCTTATTAACTTTCAGTTTGGTTCAATTTGACTTGATATATGATCCATGATGAAAATATTATTTTTAAGAATTAATTAAAATTTTATAGTGAAATCAAACTTATCTTAATCCTTATCTTAACTCACTTTAATGAAAAGTTTTTGATAGACTAAAACTAAACCATAGACCATAAATCAAGTTCTCAACTCTAAGCATGTCTTGTTTATCGCATTTGAGAGTGACACGGAATCTCCGTTATTCTAAAGGATCTAAAAATTAGGTGATGAATGCAATAAGACTCCACCAATATCATGAGGGGTGTCGACAACAAAATCCCATTTTAATAAATGATAAGATTTTTCTAAATCCACATATATCGCAATCCGACCCAACAACATTCCCATTCTTTTTTTCACAAAGCATGTTTATCTCATGAGTTGGTAGTTTAGTGAAAGCACCATGGATACAAAATGCTGATTTAATTCTCTATTTTCTACTCCTCAATTCAAATAACATATCCAAAACATTTCCATTTACCACCTAATTACCATCAATATCTTGTACAACAACATCGTAAGGAGAAATGGAGACATAAGAAGGCAGATTAAACTTAAAAAACAAGACATCAATGCGGAAACAAGTAACAGAAAACAAGAACAACATATATCATTGTTGTTTGACCATAACATTACACTCTTGTAGTAAAATGAAAGGATCAAGTTTAAAGCTTGAAAACAAACGATACTAAGCTAATATAAATAATTTAATATAACTACACTTATAACTCATCTTTATATACTTATAATTCCAAAATAATAGACAATCTTAAAAAGTTGCATCAATCTTTTAAAAGCCAGATCAGAGTTTTTCTGTTATTATCGAATTGGAAATGAGAACACGCTAAGAATAAATTAACTAAAAATATAATGTGGTTTTAGCTGGAATTCTTTTCTTACATCTGTAGAGTGTGTGCTATACGTGTTTACATGTCCTCAGTACATTTTTGTTAAAGAGTTAAATATTCTTCCTGAAATATTAAACACATCCCCAAAATTGTTATGCATTATTATGTTCTTCTAAACTTTAAATCTCATTGTAGATTCTCTAAAACCAAAACAATTTTTTTTATATCATTGTTATTAACCACCATAGATCAAATTTTTATATGAATAAAATTGCGTTTAAATTTTAAAAGAATAAGAATAAAACGTTTCTTTATTAAGATTAAAAAAAAGAACCGAGTGGCGTCGCCCGGACTCGAACCGGAGACCTTCAGTGTGTTAGACTGACGTGATAACCAACTACACCACGACACCTTCATGTTCCTCTACTTTTAATGTTATTATATAAAATTGTTCCTCTACTTTAAATGTTATTAAATAAAACTGTAATTTTTTACTGAGTACCACTAGATTATATAATGTCATATTAAGAGTAATTGAGTTAAGTCATAAATCCTTTTAAGACTATAATAAAAGCCTTCTTGAATATTATTTATTATCTAATCAAAATTTTAACACGTTACAAATTATTTTACACTCCCTCCTAAATCTTAATATTTCAGGCATTTTTTAATATATTTTTAAAAATAAAATAAGAGAAATGATATTTAACATACACAAGTATTTTACATTCATTTTATATTATCTTTTTATACTTTTACTTTTTTAAAATAAAAAAAAATTACGATTATTTTATCTTTTTAAAATGTCAAATGAATCACTCTATGAACAAAGATTTAGAAAATAGTTTTATTATATTTAAAACTTTTTTTGTTCAATCGCATACTAACCTATATCAATTCAAATTTAGCGAAATGCTCTGCATTTGATTCTATATAAATTTAAGGATTCATTTAACAATGTTAGCCCCACTCCCAGTAAAAGAAATAATTATGAATGGATGAAGCGTGGAAGGTAAAACTGAAAGGCTAAGATAATAATTCCTTTGAACGGTGTCCAAGACTCACAGCACCAGTATGCACTGAAATTTCGAAATAGATTTCTAATGCTAATACTTAAAACTGCAATGGAAGCCCAAAGTACAAGAAGTTAGCAAAATCAGATGTTAAGACTGTGAAAAAAGAAGACACATAACCTTAAACATTAAGACAACTCAGTATCTGTACCCCACAGGCATACCAAGCTTGTCCAAACGACCAGAACCTGGATATGCCTTGTTGGTGAAGCTTGCATGCATTGCCCTTTGTGTGGCCAATCTTGACATGTCAAATCCATTAAGAGAGTATCTATTTGATGAACCAGGTCTCTCACAATTTGGCCTTTGTTTTGGGGCACTCAAAGATCTGACCTTTGCTTTTGAAGACTCAGTGCATGCCATGTAACTTGGGTAGTCAGCATAACCACGAATGTAGCTTCTAGAGCCATCACTCCTTGTGGGAGTAAAAGGGCTTCTTTTAAAGCCATCATCTTTGGAAGTGGCTGATAAGAATTGTGGACTGTTGTCAGCAGTGCAGAATGGACTCTCCTCAATCTCGTTCACTTTTTGTGAGCTGTAACTATAGGACTGAACTTCACCACATGGACTTTGACCAGATTGAAGAGATGTTGACTCCTTTGTGCTGTTCAAACTCTTGCTATAATGATCAGAAACTGTGGAGTAAGAGAGGTTTCTACGCTTTGTAAAGTGTGGTTTTCCAGAATCAACTTCAAGAACCCTGTCATTTCTTTCATCATTGGAACTATATGTTCTTATCAATGATCTTCCCGAGCTCCATGGTTGTTCGGTTACTTGATTCTCCAATCTACTACCACTTATCTCTTGATACCCATTGATCTGCACACAGGATTTGGAGCCATTTCTCTGCAATGAAACAGATGCTTCCATAAGAATTGACAACTTCACAAGGCATAAAATTCACACTTGTTGGGTAAATTCTGGCAAGAAAATAAAGTACCTTGAATATAGGTGATTGCTCATATTTCATGCTCTTAGAGCTGATGGGGCTTTCAAATTTTTCTGGTGTTTCCGGACCCTGCAAATGGTAATTCGAAAATCACATGATCATATCATTTTTGGTGCACAATCATATCAGGAGTAATTAAGATGATGAACCGTTTGATATATTGGTAAACAAGAGAATGAGTTAACCTCAAGAGGTGCAAACCAACTTGCTACATTTGTCTTTTGACAACTGATACCAACTTATATAGTTCAAGTAAAAGATAAAAATGGTTTTGAATCCCTCCAATAAAAGGATGGGAAGGGCAACGGAGAAAGCAATTTACTAATACTAACATGGAAGTGGCTAGATAACTTTGCACTTGAAGGTGAGGCATGCAGAGCCAACCCTGCAGAGACTTGTGCCTGTGTATGCAAGAGTGCTTGCACTCTTTTAAGCCACTGCGCTGTACGCTTCCTCTCAATGTGACCTCTCACTAATGCTTGAAGTTTTACCAACCCTTTTAATGCTCTCAGTGCTCTCCTTGCCTAAACATTGCAACAAGTACATCATCAGAATTAGCCTCTTCTGTGCAACAAGGTTACATTCCAAGTTATAGCAGGCAATGGTAAACTTCAGTGAACAAGAAGGAATAAATATTTGAATCACATACGGAACATAAAATGAAAGACTTCTTATTTTAACATAGAATTTTCCACTTTCATAATTTTTAACACGATTATATGTCATAGACACTAACCGAAAAGCTCGTATTAAGTATTATTACGATTAAGATGGTGAAGAAGGAAGGAAGAACAGGGTTGCATTTCAAAAACCCTGAGTTCACACTTTGGTATTTGTCTTGGAAACATGATAAAAGCGTATCAAAGTCAAATGTATTACGTCTCCTCATTCTGAAGACAAAGTCTGTCCCCACAGAACCAAAAGACCAAAGACATTGTTTAACCAAAAAGACAGTATCTTTTATGGGCCATGGCAGAAGAACTGAATCGTGTGGACACAATTTGGCCGGTAGTGGGAAACCAAACATTGAAAAAGGGTAATAACCACCAACTCATGCAATGCGCCACTACTCATGTCCTTATACATCAAACCTAAGTACAATACAAAGATATCACCCCTAGATTTCTAAATAGTTTCTACCCCAAAACAGTAAATCACCCATCAACTATATTCTTAATTTTTAAATTTCACATGTTTTAAATAATCCCTTTCATACGGTTAACGTTATTATTGTTATTAGTATTATTAAATATTAAATAAAGGCTTGAATTTTTCAAGTAATATTTCAGTTTTTGAGATTTTGCAAACCGAGAAATGATTGAGATTCTACACTAAAGATGGTTTCTAAAATCGGTGAACCACTTTAATAATGCCGGTACTACTAAGAAAAGAAGAGTTCACAAACGATGCGTTTTGGAGATAAAAAGTTTCAGGCAGCTAGTTTGGAGCAAAAGGACAAAACAGAACAGCTCGGTAACACAACGAACGGAACTATAGAGAATCACCTCAACAACAACAACAACAAAAAAACCATAAGATTAAAAAAAAAAAGAAAAAAAAAAGAACTTTGTGCGTACATAGATGGCAGAGAAATAAAAAAAAAAAGAATGTTGTAAAAATTGGTGAGAATAATAACAGTGAAGGATACGAACCAAACAGCCTCGAAAAGCGGCTTGGATCTTAACGGCGGCCCAGTGTTGGCGAATCCTTGTGGGTCCCGCGTCGGCGCATCTGCCACTGCTGCTCGTTAGTCTGACCACAACGGCGGCAGCTTCGGCGGCAGCCACGGCCGCTTCCGCCACCGCAGCAGTGGCTGCTGCGACTGCCATGGCGTGCTTACCGCCGTCGTTTCCTTGTGGTGGACAGGTGGCAGCAGCGTTGTTGTCCTTTTCTGTGTTTGATTTAACGAAGCTCCATCGGCGTTTCTCTTTGGGTGGCTTGGCGGGTGAGGAGCTATGCTCTGTTTTTTTGAGACCGAGAAGCCCGCGAAACCACTTTGACGCCTTGCCCATTGCTTCTGAGAAGTTTTGGGTTTGGAGAAAAAAGAAAACTTGCGTAAAAAAAATAGCAACTGGTAGGAGGGACAGAGGAAGAAGAGCGTAAAAGTTGAAGAGGAAGAGGGAAAAAACAGAGCTTACGAGTGAGAAAAGGAAGAGAAGGGAAGAAGAAACTGTGTACCTTTGTGACGTGACTTTAAGCCAAACCAAGTTTTACCCTCTTTTTTTAATCATTCCACCCTTAAGTGAAATCTCAAGTCTTTCATTATATCTGTTTATTATATTGTATATTGTATTAGGATAATCTACATTTACAAAAACTTTTTTAATTAAGTGAACAGTGGCGACTATTTAAGGTATTATTTAATGAAGTTGTTTTTTGCATGGCGTATTCTTATTTCTCCTCTGTTCTAAGTTTGATGAAGATTTTTTGACTTTTGAAAATTTTGTTGGTGGGTTATTATTAGTGATGAGTATGGCATAAAATAATTTATATGTGAAATGGTGAAGAGGTAATGTATGTAATGGAAGAGAATGAAATCTCCATTGGAGTGAATAATGGATGATTGTTGGAAGAAGAGAAAGATAATAATTAAATGTGGTGATAACCGAAGCTCGCGATCCCACCATGGATTCATGGAACAGTATATAACACTACCTCCCAAACTTCACATTTTTTATTTCATTTTTTTTTATCAGTTTTGTAATCATTCTTTCTTTTTTTAAACATTAAATAAGTAAAATAATTAATTTCATACTAACATTAATTTCTGTTTAATAAACAACACAGGTCACAATTGTTAAAGACTACATGCATATTCAATCATATTAATTATCCATAAATTTAAACAAAATTAAGAGAATAGAGATTGTTGGATGAAGAGTGTAGTTTCTTTTTCTTATACCAAAAAAGAAATATGTTAGTGTAATGAATTAACAACTTACTTTGTTATAATTTGTCATTGCTAAAATATGATTGCAGGATGCTGAGGGAAGTATTTTTGTTATAATATTATATTTTTTTTATTTCTTATATATTTGTAAATTGATTATATAATAAAAGGTAGATCTCTATTACATCTTACTTTAGAGATTATGTTTTTTTTTTTACTTTAATTCAATTTTATAAATCTAACTTGTAATATGAGATAAGATTTAGATTGTTTATATATTATAATTTAATTATTTATGATATTTCAAAATTATAGGTATTGTAATTAAGCTAGTATAATTGATTATGAATTATTTTTTAACTTAAAAAAATTCCTAAAGAAAAAGTAATTATTTTTCTATTTGTAATGCTCTTATTTTTTTGTATTATTTTGTTAAAAAGTTTTAGATTTTTGTTTTCATTTTTGTCTCTTTTTTTATTGCATGAATTCATCATCAATAAATTCAATAACATCCTTATTTTTAAATAATTATGATATTTAATTTAACCTTACTTAAAATAAAATAGTTAGAAAATATTGTGACTAAGTAAATGTTATACTTTTTATTTATTTACTATTTATGCGTGGTTTATTTTTTTCTTTTTTTATGATAATCAAAGCTACAAAATTATTATTACTTTTATCACTATAATAATAAAATTAAATATAAATTAATTTCATAATTATATTATAAATATAAGTTTTATTTATTTTGTAAGATTTTTTTTAATTAAAAAACTAATTAAGTTTAAATAACAGTCAAATAAAAAACGATTAAAATTTAAAGAAAGCATCCACTTAAACAGGAAAATAGGCAAAAGAACTATTTTAATTTAAAAAAATATATATTTAAGGAGTAAAGTTGTAAAACTGGATATCAAAAAAGAAAAATTCCCTGTGGGTATAAAAGTATATTTTATTTAATTTATATTTAGGTGCACGTGTCTTGTTTATCTATTTTATTATATTTACTTTTATATATATATATATATATATATATATATATATATATATATATATATATATATATATATATATATATATATAAATGTTAGGAAAAATCTCACTATACATACTCGTGAAGTGATTCACACAGATAATATCATCCTTCAATCAATTACGTGGATGACTTTCAACTTTGGCAACCTTTAAAAAGATGCAAATTGGTCTTGAACCAATTACAAATAATAAAAACTTACAATAAAATATCAACTTACTTAAAAATAAAATATTCTTATTCTATTATAACTACCCATTCCTCTTTTATATTTAAGTTTATTTCAATAAACTCTCCCATAAACTTAAAGAGTGTTCCGAACTTCTCCCCTTCAAGTTTGAAACCAATATTGCTTAACACAATTGTCCCTTGTATCGCTATCTTCTCATTGCTGTGGACTCTTCTACAATCTTGTAGAACGTCCTTCACTTTGCGTCTTTTTTACCACACTCCAATTTTCATAGTTTATCCCAACAAATATATATATATATATATATATATATATATATATATATATATATAATAAAGTAAAACTAAAAAGTATTTTGTTATATCACGTCTCTTTAGAAGATATAGTAAATATATAAATAGTCATTTATATGTGTTAAAGTCAGAATATATAATTTTTGTAATGGATTAATGAAACCATCCAAATATACCTACACACTCATACAAAAGTCACAATAGCACATTAGTTATTAACATTCTGAACTACTTTAGGCCATATTATAACACAAGTATAAACATACAACATACAGCATTCGTCATGTATATTAGACCATCACCTCTATAAAGTGCATCTTTTCATCACCATACATGTATCTGGACATAACACACTTAAAATGATAAAGAAAGAAGACACATGTACACGTATGTTTTTTACTCTGACGAACCCAGGCCCAGGCCCAGGCCCACCCTAAGCTAGTTTTGTTCCATGACAACAATCTAATGTAACAACAACCGTAGTTCCAATTCTTTTTCTTCTCATCCGCAGAAACGTGAAAATGAGTTTGGGTGAAGTTTATAAATGAAGAATATAAAAAGAAGGAAAAGAAAATAAAATAAAAAAATGGGATTATTTTTTTATATTGTTTAATGTAATAGGAAAAAATAAGAGAGAAAGAGAAAGCAAAATTAGATTAAATTAAAATGAAACAAAAAATGGAGAATCCAAATGAATAAATAGTCTCCTTTTCTTCGTATCGTGCAGTATATGCGAACAAAAGAGACATAAAATTTTCCATTCTGGAACATTGTTTTTTCTTGAAGAAACAATGCTTCATTGATATAAGTATTGACGAGTTTGAATTGAATGAGAGCTTATCTATTGAAAGAATATTTGCAAGTTGGAGATTTTGAACGGAAGAAAAGAGGTGGTGAAGATGGTGCAGTTGTTGGAACAGTGGAGGGATATTGTAAGAAAGGAAGAGCAGGATTATTCGTTTTACAAGAAGAAAAAAACATATAAATAGAAATAGGGTTAGGGGTTATTGATTGGTAGTCTATGAAAGAAGCAGTAGATGATAGGTAGGCAGCAACATAGGGAAGAGAGTGGTATGGTATGGTATGGTATGATATATGGTGGATCACGTGAGTGACGTAAAGTTGGGATGATGGACAGTTGACAGGAGGAAGGTCGGTGTTGGTACCAAGGGAGAAAGAAGCACGCAACAATCATCGTTTTAACCCCTCATCGTATCTGCCAAACAACCTTTGCCTCTCCTTTCTCTTGTCTTCTCTCTTCTCTTCTCTTCTGCTCCAAACTTTTCTTTTTCTCTTCTATTTTCAAAATACACATTCTTTCGGAACCAAGTATTTAAGTTTAATTCATTCAATTTTAGTTCGTCTTTATCTCAGCTGTCACTTTTAAATTCAAGTCTTATTTCGTCTCACACTTTTCATAAGTTAAAATTGTTTGAATGGTAGGCATACAAGGTAATTTAATATTAAAATTAGTAGATAACAAATGGAAAAACATTATTTCTGCTAATGTATATGTTTTCCATACATAAGAGAAGTTATATTTTAAACTTTTATATATAATAATTGGTATAGGTTTTAACTTTTTTACCTGTCTAATCAAAATCCAATGTTATGGTAATAAATTGATTCTTGATTATTATTTGTATTAATCTAATATTGATTTTGTAATTGACCAGTTATATTATTTAGTTAAGGTGATTGCTATTGAGTAATCTGTTCAAAGTTTGGTCAAAATATGATCGATTCAAATTTATTGGCCAAAGAATAAGTTAAAGGTGATCGATCACCTTATAATGGTCGGTCAAGGGTAATCGATCTGAAATGGTTAGCTAAGGTGGTCAATTCAAAATGATTAGGCGAGAGTGGTCGGCTAATGGTGATCGGTACATATAAAGTACATATTAATTTTAGGGTTAAATATGTTTTTATTCCTTATATTTGGGGACGATTTTGGCTTTAGTCCCTCTTTCAAACTAAGGTACAATTTAGTTCTTCAACTTTAGAAAACTCTGTTTTTAGTCCTTTTTAACAAATTTTTTTAACTTTATTTGCTGTTTCAAGCACGTTTCATTATAGCATTTGGATTGTTTACACTATTTGACACATTTTTACTTCAATGTTAATTGAGAAACGCGTTTGAAACAGCAAATAAAGTTAGAAAAATTTGGTAAAAAGGACTAGAGTTTGAATTATGTCCTAAAGTCTAAGTTTTAGTCCAATCGCTCGTTCAAACCCAGGCTCTTTTCCCTTCTACCAAGCGTCACTTAAGTTCCGCCACTATGATTTTGTTAACTGCCTTAGCTTGGTCGTTCGTCTGGGGATGCTCCATTAAGCTGGTGACGTATCCAAAAAATTGAGAAGTTGATGACTTAACGCATCGTCCACAAATTCGTAAATGTTGGGGAGAGGATAAGCAAAATTTAGGTAGGTCTTGTTGGAGTCAGTGTACATCCTTCACTGGTCATTTGGCTTTTCGACCATAACCACGTTTGTCAGTAACGTGATGTATGTAACCTCCTAAACGAGCTAACTTCTTCCAGCTTCTACACCTCGATCTCAACAACCTTCTTCTCCTCACATAGGCGACACTTCTTTTGCGTCACTGAGCAAGCTTCCTTGAACAAGGTGAGCTCGTGGAACATCACTCCAGGGTGAATGTTCGACATGTCCGTAGTAGTCCACATGAACAAGTCATTGTTGGCCTTTAACACACGCGTCACAACTTGCTTATGGTCTAAGCTCAAGCCATTACCCAGATTGGTTGATTGACCTTCTTGTTTCCCTATGCTCAATTATTTGATTTCACTTTGTGGCTTCATTTAATACTTTGTATTGGTTCTGGGGTCCATGTCAATCATGGCCACTTCAAATCTTTTGGCCTTTAACGGGGCAACGTATGAAGTCACCTTAAGCCTCGTTGTATAAAATTCTTGTGCGGTTTTCTAATCTGTGTGCATTGTGCAGATCTTTCCCATATTGAATGGGAAGTGGGGTGTGGAGACTATTACACCAAATGCATTCAAGAGTGGCTGCATGTTCAATACATTGTATGAGGTGTTAGCGTCTACTCATTGTATCAGACAATGAGGACTTTAGAGAGGTCCATCTCAAGGAATTTTTTTAATAAATGACGTTGATCGAGCTTCCCTAGTCAATCAACATCTTGGTCACCACGTAGCTTGTTATCTCAATCATGATGACTATATAATCATTTAGATTGGGGTCAAAGGCTTTGAAGTCTTCGTCTGTAAAGGTGATTGGAGGCATGGACCTCAGCTTCTTATCCACAAGGTTAACGGTCTTCAACACTCGGATGTGCTGGTTGCACAATGAGGAACCGCCTCTCTCAAACCATCTTGAGATCACGTTAATGTGACCTTCCAGCGGATGGTCTATGCTACTATTATGACTCGTATTTTTGTACCTAGACTCTCATCTCTCTTATTTCTAGAGGAGTGGTGAGAATACCTGTCGGGACTCCTCTTGCGAGGAAGACTTTTGTCCTCCCGCTAAGTCTTTACGTACTTTTTGCGGTAACCCGTTTGGATCACGTAGGGTGGTGCAATTTTTCATGCTGTGCTCCATATTCTTATAGTGCAAGCAATGTTTATTGTCGTTGGAACCTTAGGTATACCCCTCATTCTCTATGGACGAATCATATAAGCACTTAGAGCTTCCTCATGTATCTTGGAGTTGGTCGCATTAAGGGGGTATATTAGTGAAACCGTTGTCCTTAAGGTAGCTCCTTGGGCCGAGATTCCCCCCTTTTACCTCCTTTTGGTTTCTTCTCCTCCTTCTCATAAATTGAAGCCTTCTGCTTCATCTGCTCGCAAAAGTATTACATGTCCTCCATCTGGATGTACTTTATAGCCCTCTCCTTCAGCTCATCCATGGTCTTTGCCGGCCTCATGCACAGGCTATAAACGAACGGTTAAGGTCGTAAGGACATTATCATGTGGTGCAAGGCTATCTCGTGACTGAGATTTCTTATTTGCCATGCACTCCTTTCGAAGTGATCCATGAAAGCGTAGAGAGACTCTTCTTTCTCCTGTCCAATATTCACCAAGGCAAGCATTGTCAAACGGTGCAATCGGCTCATGGTGAATTGAGCGCCAAACAACGAACATATGGCTTCAAAGTTTTCTATTGAATTGGGTGACAGTGAGTTGAACCATGTCAATGTTTCTTCTTTAAAAGAGATGAAGAAAGCTATACACAACACTGGGTCACTTGCGATGTACAACATTATCCGGTTCATAAACATTCTCAAATGTTCGTCGAGATCAGTTGATCCATCATATTTCTTAGAGGTTGGAAAATCCACCGGTCGGGCATGGGGTCTCCATGATGGTCAGTGTGAAAGGAAGCAACCTGGTTGTGTTGATTGTCTACACGAATGGGTTTTCCCTGCTAGCTTACGTGTTGCCCTTGCGGACAGTCTTGCACGGGTCCTTTTTAGGCCGGGTAGGGGCAGGCTAGTATTGGGTTAGTGAGTGGGGCACCAATTTTTGAGCGCTCTACTCTTGGTGCACGGATGCATTCTCAAACCCCCTAGTTATTAGCTCCTCCTTATATCTTTGTTGCATTTCCTCCATCAGCTTTGGATGTTCCTGAGCATCTCCAGCTAGCTCAATTAGTTAATTAATTCTTTAGCTTGACACTGCTTGTCATATTCTTAATGGTAACCATAAAGTTTAGTTGGTGAATACTCACTCGTATGATGAGTCCAAAACGTCTTTTGGTGTAGGGTCGAGATCAACAATCCAAAGTTTGATGAGTCGTTTGGGATCTGAAGGTTGTCCTGAAGTTAACCTCTTGTCCAAACCATTTGAAAGGTATTTGTAAAAGACACTTCGATGTCGAAGTCAGCTTAACGTTAACCGTTCATAATTTAATAGCACAATAATTACATATCACTCACTTTCTTATTTCAAATATATATTTGTAAGCTTCAAAATAGCTTTTTTATTCACATCGACTTGATCGAAACCCAATCATGAATAATTATACTCTACTTCTAATTTGATTAGTATTAAAATTAATTGTGCTTGGTCATGCTCAATTGATTTACTTCAAGATCAACTAGTCTCACCAATACCGTATAGAATAGTTTGAATAATAATTGACCGGTTCATATGATTCAAATAATAATAATAATAATAATAATATATGAATATTGAACAGAGCACCTTAAATATGAACAGTGAATCTGACCTCGTCCATTAGCCTTCATGCAGTGGAAACTCAAATCAGTTCTTGTTATTGGTGAAATAGCCTCCTCCATTGCCTCACCAGCAGTACCACTTTTGAACGACAGAACGATGCTCAATTCCACTCTGTTTCTTCACGGATCTTCAACTTTCTTAACATTTTATCATAATAAAAAATAACTTTTACCTTATACCTTGCATTGCTTTCTAAATAATAAACTGCAAGATCTAAAACACAGATTTCTTTCTTACATGCTGGTTAAATACCTACATCATTACTATATTTTATTCACATTGTTCACGACTCACGAAAAACATATGCTAAAGCGGCTTCGTTTGTTTCTTTTATTAATCGTCTGTTGTGTCAACGGTCGGTCGACACAAAAATAACAGTCAAATATAACAACATTACCAGTTTGTCGACACATCCAACACTAACATTTTATTCTAGTAAAAATAAAATCATCTTGAATTTAAAGAATAGAAAATAAACCTATTCAATATTTAAAGATTTAAAATCATATTAGAAATGAAAACTTGTTCATCAATGTATAATAATGACATTATGTTAAAAATATGATATATTATTAAGTTTAAAATGAACTTAAATAACTTATAAAAATATAAAGAAAATTAAAAATTATAGTGCAGGTCTAGGTCATATCACTATTGGTAGGCATATATAGAGGGGGAGGGGTGGGACTACATTCAGTTTTTCACCTTTAACTATATAAAAAATGCCCAAAAATTTAGATAAAAAAATTGTTTGACTGAAATAGGTAAACAACAGTACCATACGCATTTAAGTACTACAAAATCAACAATGCAATGGAGTAAATTCACAGTGTTTCACTATGAATGAAGTCTTATATTAGACATCTACATCATTCAAACATCTTATAAATAATAATACGGAGTATCAAAAAATTTATGGATATACAGATTTTTTTTTTTGAGATATTTTTGTCTATTTTTCCTCCTGTTCTATTATTAAAATAAGTTTCATTTCCATCACAAACGTACCAACATTCCAAGGACAACTTATTATGCATTTTTGCCATCATTTAAAATAAAAGCTCGGAGACAAATCCCAACATCGAAAATCGACAACCACCTCTGTCACAAAATGTTACATACCAAACTTATATCCATTTAAAGAAAACAATATTTTATTTATTTCTCCAAAACATCTATACCAAATTCAAAAACAAAGAAAATTCAACTGCGACAAAAACTCTAATACTCCAATACAAAAAATCATTCTCAGATTAAGAACGCATTGATCTAACTTCTTCGACTTTCAATTTCAATGAAATATCAATCTATTGTTATACGTGATTGTGATCAAATTTCTTAAACGCATACTTCAACACTAACGTTAAATTTGTTCCAAGAAAACCATTTTAAAATATTAAATTTCTACATCAATTAAGTATGTCAAAAACTAACAATTCATTCATTAATTATTTAATTCAACACCGTGTCATTAACAATTTAAATATCATCATTAGAATATTAAACTAAATAAAAATTACAAAAATTGAAACTATTAAACACTCAGAATCTACATTAAATAAAATAGACGAAAATACAAATCAAAAATAATATTAAACCTTAGAACAAGTTTCATTTTCATCACAAATATGTCCAACAATCCCCCGCCCTGATCAAAATCAACTAAATCACAAGCAAAATAAAGTGAACATTCTCGCAGTTTTAAGAAAATAAATTCGTCTTTTATTTAAAATGAGAATTATTTTATAAAATTTTCTTATTAACAAAAATAGTATTTTAAATGAGAATTGTACAAGGTAAAATAAGAGAAATTTATAATGGTAGTTCTATCATAATACGATATAAGAGAGAGGGACTTCCAACTATTAGTTGTCATTCATTGAATAGTGCTGTAGTTGAGTTTGTTATGTAAACGTACTAATTTGTTTTCTCTTACAAACGTACCGATTTTATTTATAGGAGCATTTGTTACAATAAAACATTTTAATTAATACAAATATTGGGAAAGTAATATCAACTGGAATAAGTTTCCCAAAAATGTATTTTTGCTATTTTTCTTAGAAAATATTTTAATCAGTAGTGGAAAACTTAAGTTTCTTATGTTAAGATAAAAGTTTATTTAATGTGATAAAAAGAATTAAAATTTATCTTTGATTACAAGGAGATTGATATCTTTTTACGAATCAAACTTATTTTAAACATCCATATAAATCTTAGCTTTTAATATTCAATATCTTAAAATTTATTATTTTCATGTACCAAAATTAGTTTCTTATACCAAACTTTTCCTAAACTGGTCCAATAAAAATAGTATTATTATATATATGGTCTTTGGATGCTATAAAGAATACGAGGATCTCTAATTTTGTGATAAAACATCAATTAAATATAATTTATAAATAAGTGTAAATCTCGTCTTACAAAATCTATTTTTTATTAATATTTTGATTTTTTTTCGTGGAAGAAAAAAGAAAACCTACTTAAATACACGAATACGCCTAATTAAATAGAAAGATTCCCAACTAAACCTCAAAATATGGGTTTTTAAGCTGTTAATTTTTCAAAGACAGAATTCTTGTATTTCTTTCAAAATAAGTGAAAAAAAAAAGAAAAACTTTATGCTTTAAACATAACAAAAAAAAGTTGCCGTGGAGTTTTAATTATTTAAACGAGTAATATTTATACACTAAAAAGCTTTAAGAAAGATGAAAAAAGGAGTACAAGGCATGAAAGGTCATGGTCATGAAATTCACTCCGTGACAAAACCATGTGTTGTTATTTCATTCAATTAATAATTAATGCTGACATACAGTAGATGCTATACTTTTAATAGAAAATCTTTTAAATATATCTTTATTAGAAAAAGTTATTGGTTCGTATTTTTGAGTTCAGTCTATCACTAACCAGGTAAATTCATCTATCTGCAACGTGTCACGTGGAGCTGTCTTCTTTGTAATCACATCACACTGGTTTGCCTGGCAAACATTACATCACATTTGGAAGCATGTCGTGTAATTGAAATTCCATTTATGCCAAGGCCGAAAGCACATTCTTTGGTTTCACTTCACATCTAAGTTATTGTTTTTCACTCGATGCAGTCCAAAAGGTAAGTAGGACAGAAACATCGCTGACCGTTGTTGTCTAACACTTATCTCTAAATTGTGCATGTGAAAGGCCTTACATGTAGCAGGGAGAAGGCGCGTTTTACGGGTGTTTGTTCTTGCATACGACAAGCCCAATTGCTTTATGCATATCTATATTTGTTTCACATGTAAGAATGTTCAAAGAAAGGCATGAAATGAGTCAAAGTAACATGTGGAATGAGTCAAAGTTGATCGCTGAAGTGATTAGAGTAGGTGGAGTGCGTATAATAGACCAAGCAACGTATGAATCAAGCAATTGTCAGCAATGACAATGGACTCAAATGGAGGAAAAGCAACAATAAAGGGGTGTTACAGAATTGTAATAATCACAGATGACGCAACCAAAAAACCTTGACTAATATCACACTAGATAGATGATAATGTGAGATATGCTCGAGATGTTGGTGTCATTACATATGGTTCATTCCTATAGACACGCTCCAGATATTCTGACCAACGAGTGCATTCATTATAGTAACATGAATTTAGAACAAAATAAAATTAAAAAAATCATGTGCCCATTCTAGTTGCATTTGAAGAACAAAACCATTGAAACTTACTGAATGGTACATCAAGAACATAAGAGCTCTAAGAACCCCAACACAAAATCATGATTGTTTTTCCTTTTTAACCGGCATTCAGCATCAAGATTGCAGAGTCTTGCGTCCAGATACTAATCAGGGTGAAAAATGCTTACATCCAAATAAATGCAGCTATTTGATAAGTAATTGAAGGTGCAGCACCAAAATGGTTCCTGGAACCGAGAACTAATTCACGTGAAAAGCTCATGAATACCATGGATGCATAGAATCATACTTCGAAGTTCTCAAGATTTGACGTTTTGAACCGCTGTAGTACATAGCTTTGTCAGCGTTCTGTCATGATTTAGCATGGCGCTGACACTCTCAACCACCAGAATGATCTGCCATACGACAAGTAAGAAGCATACATAAGTTTACAGGATAACATACAAAACGTTTAATATCACAGGGCTAAAATGTTCATAAAATCCTATGGACAAAAACTCATCCATGGGTTAATCTTTCTTTTTCTTTCTTTCTTTCTTTCTTTCTTTTAAAAAAAACTCCTTTAAAAATGAAAGTTTCAATTTTATGTATTTTAAAAGAATCTTATACACATGAATAAAAACATTAATTTGCTTCAAGTTTGGTCATTCACAACCTAATTTAATTTAAATTATTAACATCAATATCATGATCCAACGTAAGTTCATTATAAAACTGAAAATCTCAATGAAGAAAAACATATATTTCTTCAAGGAACAAAAACATAAAAAAAACTAACTATAAATTAAAAAATAAGATGATTTCATTAGGTGATTGGAAAAGAGAAATGATGTTGAACTGAACCTTTTCTTTTAGAGATATTTTATATCTATGTGATATAATATTAATATAAATTTCAAGGTTGTTTAAAATTTTAAAAATAAATAACATTTATGGTTAAAACGATTATTTGAATTACAAATCCTATCAATTTTCAAAATGTTAGAATTTAATTTATAAAGATCAAAATTACCCATTTCAAGGGAAACAAATATCAATAATTCGAAATTTTAAAGATGTCCACGCCAACTTTTACTGTTATATTTGTAAATTTTTATTATTTTGTCTTCTGAGATATTTAAAAAAAAAATAATATGTTTTAAATTTTGCAAAAAGTAATTAATAACTGAATAAAAAGATTAAAAATAAACTACACAATCAACTTATAAATAATAGTAGTGGTTGATATAAATTGAGAAAGCTTAATTTTGCTTACTAAGTAAATTTACAATTTATGTAAGTTCATCACCAATAAAAATTATGAAATAGTAGATATATTATAATATCAATAATTAAATATTGTAAAAATATATAATAATAAAGAGGTTACTCTCAAAATAATAGTTTTCAAACCATATTTATCTTACACCACTTCTTTTTATTTTAATTATTATGTAACATACAGATATAAACAAGGAAAAAGAAAATAATTTGTTTCATATAAAAATAAATTAGTGAAAATTTATTACAAATTTAAGTCAAATAATTTTACATTATATGCTCTTAGTTATAATAGACAAATTAATGAGATTTTGTTAAGCAAAGAGTAATATTAGTTCATTATTTGTTAATTTCTTTTTCTTAAAATTTGCTGTTATGTTGTAATGGCTCAAACTCACTTCGGCCTTTACCTTAATCCCTTTATATGGGGTCTTTGGAAGCTAGGTATAAAAAGGGGTTATTTTAAAAGTGAGCTGAGGTTGTCCGTAGGTTAAATTTATAGGTATAATTTTGACAGAACTTGCCAATTGCAATGAAGTACACCACCATAATGTAATTAAGTTGGTTTTGAAGCGTGGACATCGAGGAAAGTGAAAAGGGTCAAGATTTTACTACGGGACCCTTGTCCTAGACAGAGGCTGGGGCTTGTGTTGATGAGCTAGCATCAATCTTTGGCTCACAGTATGTGATAAATATTCAAGAAAATACAAATAACTTCAACTAGCATTATTTGATAAACATTTTCTGAAAAAGAATGTGAATAAATTAAATGCAATTCTGATCATGATAAAATGGGTGGTAGATGTAAATTGACAAAGATCTCCATTTGTATATAAACTTCATGGCTAGAAAAAGTTGTGAAGAAAAGAGATACAGCAACAATAACTAACATGAGGTGAGGAGAAGCGAATATCACAATGAGTAGATATAACGCACCTGAAAGCACGCATAAGTAATTGCTGTCGCAAAGTAAAAATTTGCATTACCAGTACCCTGCCGATTTTATTACAGAGATGAGGAACTGAAGATAACAGAAAAATCTAATTGAAATTGAAGGTAAACACAACTCCATACCCTCCATATCCATAAATTGTGCATCACAGGGCTAAGAAGTGAAACCCCAACATAACCAGATAATAGGAAGAATGAAAACTGCATATCTGAAAATCAAGGAAGTTGATTATACAAAAAGAGATTATGCGCAGTATAAAAGGTTAAAAAAGAAAGAGAAATGACCTTTGAGTTCATACGCAAATAACCCAAGTAAACCCAAATACAGAGCTGAATCACCAACCTAGTTATAAAGAAAACAAAATGGTTACAGGGATTAGTCCAGTTTGAAACATGACACAAAATCACAAAAAATAAACACATCAGTGATGGATTTATTTAATGTCTGAGTACTGACAAGTTAGAGAAGACAATATAGTATATAGATCAATCACATTGCAACATAATGCAAATTCACACAAAACACATAATATATATGGACTTCTCTAAGTAGATTGGAGATAGATGCATAGATGAATGACAGATCAATCAGACACCAGCATGATGAAAATTCACACAAAATAAACACATCAGTGCTGGACATTCCATGTTCAAGTTCGTAGCTCAATATTTACAACTGCACTGATAATATTTTCCCATCTAAGCGTGCATATGTGAATGTGCTAAGTGTGTAACATACTTATTTGCATAATTTCTATTTTGGACGACGTAATCATACAATATCATGCATTTAACATTTAACAGGATAACAACATCTCTTTCATTCTAAATTATAAAAATATTTTCAGCAACACCCAGAGAGACCATCATGCCTGAATTCTAGGAGCTAATTTGAGTCCAGGTAAAAAATAGAAACTGGTGAAAAAAATAAACAACTTACTGAAGGATAAGATTTCAAAATAGAAGATATCACAATGTATACAAAAGCTAGAAAGCATGGCCGGTGATTAAGCCGCAAGGCTAATGGTGCTAGCATCAACAGAATATTCCCATGAAATACTATCAGGAAGAAATTTCTGAAAAAATCGAAAACTTCTGCAAAGAAGTACCTGTAATGCAAATACCATCAGAACAAAATAAGTGCCAAAGTTCATGAGAGGAATAAAATATTCAAGTCCACCCTAAAGGTGGTAGTTTCCCTTCCTATAGCACATACCACAAAACACCAATGTTTGGAGACAGATCTTGTATTGTAAGAATGAAGCCATAGGTTCTGCACAAACAACCTAGAAGTTTATTTACAAGATATAGAAAAACTTGTCATTCCCATGAAACAAGAAATTGTGACAGTTGACGTTTCAACAGTTCTTGATAATGATAATAACAAAAGAGAATAAAAAGAAATAATATAAAATTCATAATCACAAACAGTGTTCTCAACAGAGATAATGCAGTAAAATCTACCTCCCTCAACACATGGAAAACATATTAATTAATTCTCCGCACACTAAGTACATTTACTTTTTAAACAATGATGTTGAAAAATGTGCATAGTTTCTTTTATAATAGAATAAAAATCAATTATTTGATTATTTGGGTGGGAAATGAATTATTTGACTTCCCAAAGGGTTTTACTTCAGTGTTTCACACCAACAATAACTAACTACAGTATGACATGAACAAACAACAGTAATATGGGCCTAAAATTTTCTAAATCTTATGAGGCCTCAAGATAGCTTATGCTTCTCAAAAGTTGTTGGTGACTCCAAAAGCCGATAATGGCAGCAGGTACAGACCCAGTACTTCTGTAATTATTTTGGAGTTATCGTAATTGTGTATAACTATTTTCACATGATATTCTGGATTTTTCATTGCCTCTAAGAAAAGCTTCCCCAGTCTTTACTTTTTAGAAGACCCGTTAACGACTAGACCCGAATTATTGCAACTACTATAATAATGAACAAATATGCATATATATTTCGTCATTTGAAAAATTGTTGTCAGAAATGAATAATTGTAAAAGTATTTAAGCAAAACCTTTTGAATAACTCCTGTAGACCGCCATACTGCTGGACATAAATACTACAAAGGACTAAGATGTAGGATGACCAAAGCAAAGTCCATAACAGAAAAGACACAACTGGCCTCCACGAGAATACATTCGCAACCTTTAGCTGATTCTTTGCTTTCTCTTCTGAATAACTATCACTTGAGGAGGAATTGCCAACTTCAAGCCTATTCCTTTGCCAGAATAATTTCCTAGGAGGAGCATCAGGACCATATCCCAATAACAATATCACCTAGAAAAGAGGATAACATTAGTATCTACAGATTAATAAATGCAAATTACAGAGAACAAAGATTTGCAGATTATGCTGAAAATGTTATACAACGAGTTCAAGCAACATCATACTGGGATAATAAGGATAGCAGGGTACAGAGACAAGTGTGTAGCCATGACCCATCCAAAAGCTGCCAACGGAGCTAGTCCTGTTGTACATCAGTACAGTTTCATTTGAGAATTAAACTTTAAAATAATTCTAGAGGGCTTTATTGATCCCTCTCATAATCTTCTATTTATAAAAATAAATTGATAGAAAAGTACATAATAATTAGGATAACCCTAGACACAATATAATCATGATAATTAGAATAATCCTAGACACAATATAATCATGATAAATAAGGTAATCCTAGACACAATATAATCATGATAAATAAGGTAATCCTAGACACAATATAATCATGATAAATAGAGTAACTATTCTAACACAACATTACACAAAATATTAGATGTAGATCACAAGACCACATATGTAAGGTGATAATGATCTTTCTTCCTCGGTTCTCACAACTACTTTCAAAATCTAATAAGCTAGCTGAATATAGCAATAGGCAACCTCTACACAGAAATGGATACCAAATGAACAAAGACATGTAAATTCAATGGCAATAATAACAAATGAAATATTGTCCGTGCATTGGAGAGAAAATATGAAAACACACACATATATTCCTTTCTATTCAACACAACATAAGACCAAGAAACATTTCAGGAAAACAGAAATATAATAAAAAAAAATGGAAAACTGTTTATCAAAGTCCTTTTGCATAAAAGTAATCCTTCAGCTAAAAATTTAGATTCCCACAAAACTTCCCTAAGAAGCTAGAACTAACAGAACTTTTCATCAACGCCAAGCAAAATTCATGTTTCAATATTAGAGAGCAAATAAAAATTAACCAGAAAACAACTAACAAATACCAATTAAACATGATAGGAGTGAGTCAGTAGAATCTAAAAGTTCAGAAATTAAAACCATAGGTTATTAGCTGCTTACGCGAACATGCTCCATAAAGAGATAACACAACCATCAAATTCTCAATTGCAGATGTGGATAGACCAACGCATGCAACTATTGTGAAAGGATTCCATAAGTATACAAGAGCAGCAAAATCTCCTGAAGGAAGACGTTCTGGAAACAGCACAGATACAATCAAAAGGGATGAAAAAGAATTTGCATAGTTTCAAAAAGATCCACAACCAGAAGGGCAAACTTTTACATTAAATTTTAAAATATGACCATCACCTACCCTTCACAACAATAGTTGCAAATACCCTGTTTTATTCTCAGCAATTCAGTAAAACACATTATCTTTTTTCCTGGAAAGGGAAGCATGGTGTTTGTTATGATACAAACACTAGACAGACAAAGACTTCACCATCCGTTTGTTCACAAAAACCACACAGACGTGTGATGATTGACAAGGTGTTTCATTTCCTACCTTTACTTTTTCACATTTAATACACTATCCCAAAAGAGGCACTCCTTGCATATCTATTGTTAATATTACCAGTAATCTTCATCAAGTACCGTGTCACAGTTTTCTTATAATGCAGCATGCACAGATCAAAATTTATCTCTTTGATTGTACAATATATCTTTATCTGAAATTCAAACTTATACACTAGTTTTTATAAATCACTTAAAAATAACAAATAAAAATGGGAGAAGCACATACAACCATACTCATTAAATTTGAACAGAAGGGTCATAGTGGAAGCATGTGCTAACAACCTGAATTCTCTGACAAATCACGAAGGCCAAGTAATTGTAAGCTTGAACTGTATGCCACCTGGAGTTTTTCACCAGCAGCACAAATAAGCATTGCACTAACCACATCTGCAATAACAAAAACCAAACTATATCCGGAAATGAGCTGATTATTTACTGTTTAACAAAGAATGCAGCAAACATAAGTGAACACAGGGGTAAAGAACTGCATATACAAGATTCAAAGGCAAACAGAATTACAAGTATAGATAAGAATTATTGAGCAGTGAAGATCACAACAAGTACGATTCAGGGGCTGTGGAAATTAGAAATAAACAACTGAATAGATACTAGTAATACTTGTCTAGTAATACTTGTCAGTAACAGGCGGAGAAAGTTACCTGCATAAAAGATGATCAGGCTGTCCTTCAATTCTGAAGCATCAACAAGGTAATTCGAAGTCATTACAACATAGGAATTTCAAACTTAGTAAGTGAGTCCATTTAAATAAAGCAACGGAACAAAATCTGACACAATTGAGAACAGGTACCTTTTAACTGTAAGCGGACCGAGAAGTGTCAATAACAAAGGGGAACCATGGTACATCGATCCTGGAAACACGAACAAGAGCCTGAGATTTCTTACACAGTACTAAACAATAATATAAATTGATCCAATAAACGAATCTAGAAAGGGAAATACCAGCATAGGGTGAAACTGACGACTGCTTCAACCAGTAACCCTCGGCAACTGCGAAAAAGAGAAGTTGAAGTTGATAAGAAAACATGATGTAGGAATTAAAGGTAGTTGAGGAAGAAGAAGAAGAAGAAGAAAAGTATACGGCGGCGGAGGCTGGTGAGGGGGGTGGAGACTTCAGGGCGAGAAGAGAGGTTGAGGTTTTTGGGAAAGTAGAGGAGAATGAGCCTGAACACGACAGAACCTATGACCCAAGTCCAGAACCATGGAACCTTCTTCTTCTTCGTCATCTTCGTCTTCCTTTCGTGCTGCGTCTTCAGATCGGAACTTTGCGCAACTGCTTCTTTCCTTGCTCTGGCTATTTCGGAGGAGGTGTTCAACCAAAACGACTTCTATTGCTGTCGTTTGGCTTCTTTTGTTGTAAGTACACATCCACCAAAAAAAAAGGTGAATAACAATTTTTAATTTCTGTACATGCCTATTGTGTGTTAATTTTCTTTTTATGATAATAAAAACAGTAAAACTATTATTATTATTATTATTATTATAAAATTAAATATAAATATTTTTTTATAATTTTATTTTAATAATTTTTACTTATTTTGTAGATAGTTTTATAATTACAAATAATAATTGAGTTTAAAAACACGGTCAAGGGTTAAATTTAAAAAATACAACATTTAAAACTTTTATTTTAAGAAGATATATGGTCTGGTGTTCTCAATTGAGAATTTTCTTAATTTAAAACCTTAATTTCTCTGTTAAATATTAAAGTACTGTTTAAAATGTTGATCTCCAAAAATGAAAATTTTGAATTTAAAAAGCAATGTAATGTCAAACTAAATATTTATACATCTAAAATGAATTATTAAAATTTGGATTTGAGAGTTAACTAAAATAAAAATTATAATTTCTTTTATGTAATAATGTTTTTAATTTTAATTAACTTTTAGACAATTACTCATATATATATATATATATATATATATATATATATATATATATCACATTAATATTTGTTTATATAAGTGTTTTTATTTCAATTTGAAAATCAATCCATTCCAGATTCTATAAAAACACGAACTCAAAACATTTACACAACTAAAATGTTATATACCTATAATATATATATCATCAATTACATATAATCCATGTTGTTCAGAAGTCCATAATGCATTAATTTGACTGTGATTCTTATGCAAATCTAACACAATCTTATTTCCGAAAGATATATTCACATTCTAATTATTTATAAAGACACAGTTCATCCATACCTCCCTTCTCACCATTTAGCACAAACATCAACATTTTCATTCATAATTTCATAAGACTAACATTTAGACTTTTTCTAGCAATTCATTATTATATAATGGTTGGGCATACAACATGTAACATCCCAACAATATATTCTTAAACTTTACTTAAGAGTTCTTATATTTATAATAAAATAGAACAATTATTATAGGAAAAAATAAAATTAATTTACATTTATCCTAAAATAACCATAAATTTAAAATTTTACAGAAAACTTATACTGAATTATTACAAGTACTAACCAAATGGTCGTACAAATCAAGTATAAATCGAACGGTCCTAAACTAAGACAAAGAATTACAAGACCGAATGGTCTTACTCTAGAAGAAGTTGCCTTCACTTTCCAGCGCCTGTTTCCAACGTACATTCCGCACCCTCTGCTCACATCGACAGGGTAATCATTGCAGTGACAAGGACGACCGAACGAATAACATGACAAGGCAAGAGAATAAGAGTAAGCTAGTGTAATTTAATTAACTATGTTAACATACAATTCATACAAGCACATAATAAAATTATACATACACATAAGCCATACAATATATAATATAACCGACCATATTACACTGACTGTCCAGACTATATGAATATGTAGCTACGATCGTTCGTGCACTCGTGGGTGGTAACCTGGAAAAACCCATCAGTATTACCGCAACATGGAAAAACCCTTGAGCTTGCCACACGAGGTTAGCCCGTTATACCACACCTTAGGTCAAGGTACTACATACCGCCCAGGCTAGGGCCTCCTGCTATTCTCACCACATGCATCATCATTCTCTACTTGAGACTCAGTGACCATTAGAATGTCAGGATGAACGCCAGCTTAGCATAACCACATTCATACTATTACCACATCACAATCAATCACCGAGACATTCCTCCTTGGAATTCTCATTCAGATTCATATTATAAATATCACAACATACATTCACATTTCATCAGCATTATCAAACCATATTTACTCGTTCATAACATGTTTAATTAAAATCACACAACTCGTAAAACCACTCCCACCATTGAACGAGACCGAGAAGAAGAGGTTACAGAATCTCTGTACAATACTGAATGGGAGGACACTCTCTTAACTCAAGAACATGACCGAACGGTCATGTAACAGGTTGGGTTCAAGTATGAGCTGAATACAGTCTAAGACTGAATGCTAAGGACTTAGACATAGTACATATAACGTGTACCAAACACTTGGAGTCTTAGCCGAGCACTTAGGGCTTAGGTCGAACACTTGACTATGGGATGAAGTTTTCTTCAAGAGACCGAGTGTCAATACAAGACCGAACACTCTTCGAAAGACCGAGCGTCAGTACAAGACCGAAAACTCTTTGAATGACCGAGTGTCAGTACAAGATCGAGCACTACCGAGACCGAATGCTATCAAGACAATACATGACCGAGTACTATAAAGACAGTACATGACCGATTGGTCATTAACTGAGATTCCATAATTGAAAAATTCAGTTAAGACCGAGCACTAGGGAAAGGCTGAACGGTCCATGAAGGACCCTTACGCTGTGTTCGCATCAGCGGAATTTACTGTTTACGTAGAATTGAGGGCGATGAATTAAGATGATTTCATGTTCGTTTAGGATGAAATGCAGAGATGGAAATGCAGGAATTTGCGGGATTGCACTGTGTAAACAATCTTCGCTGTTTCGATAAGATTTGCGCGGATTTACGGTTTAAAGACTAAAGTGCCCTCTATTATTATTCAAATTACAACTCAATCTTCGGCCTTGCATCACATTTGAAATGACCATTAAGAACCCATTCCAAGAAGCAACTGAAATAATGTATATAAAAATGCCATGACTGTGACTCACTGCCATTGTAAGTCTTATATAAGGTTGGGCATAATTATTGTAAAAGAAATACAATTACAAAGATGGAATGTATTTTTATATTGCAGGAAGAAATTTTTTTAAAAATAAAATTAATAGTATTTCATAACAAATTATATTATAAACAAATACTATAATTAAAAATAAAATTATTTTACAACATTATAAATTTGTAATATTTTAAAAAATAATTTTACTTATTATTTCAATTATTATTAATTAATTTCCTCTCTTTATTAACATTTATACATTCAAATATAACATTAAAAAATCACATTTTATATTACTTTAATATCTAGGGGCATTTTGGTAATCTATAATTTCTATCAATTAAACTAATTTTTTAAATTTGTCACATCAATCAAATCCTACACTAATTCTCACAAACTTTACTTTCAAATCCATTCTCAATTACCCACAAATCCACTCAAAAAAATAATAATAAAATTACCCTCAAATCCACTCAAATCCATTCAAATCATCTCCCCCAAATCATCTCCCTCAAATCCATCCAAAGAACACACCCTTAGGCGGTGTTCGGTTCAGGGTAATGTCATGTTCACGAGCAATGAAGAGCGAGTGATTAGAAAATAAACATGTTCACTTCAGAGTGATTGCAGGCGATCAATTGAAGGTAACAGAGGGATTATTGCACTGTAGCATCACTCCCTATTATGCGAAGATCTGGAGGGATGAAGGAGGAATTGTCTGTAATGCCCCTTTTCAATTTGTAAAATTAAGCCATGCCATTAATTAATGATATAAAATATAAGAAGCATGCAGTGCATAGTTTCAGTTTTACACTGTGCAATTCACTAAAGTATAATTTAATAAAATTATTAAATTATTTTTAATTATTATTCCATTTTTTTTAACTCTTAATATCATTTTTACAACATCTAACGTTAACAAATATCATTTTATATTATTTTAATACCTAGGGACATTTTGGTAATCTTTAATTTCTACCAATTAAACAATTTTTTTTAAACTGTCAAATCAAATCAAATCTTACACTAATTTTCACAAACTTCACCCATAAATTCATTCTCAATTACCTCTAAATCCACTCAAATAAACACACAATTAGTGAACTGCATAATTCTGCATAATGACTATATAATTATGAACAACACACATTATTATCAACTTCAGTACTTTCGCTCAACTTCTAATCCCCTAAACTTAAATCATACATTCTTATACATTAATTAAGAGTACCTAGGTCTTTATAACATCATTAAAAAGAGTTTCATTCACAGATTTGAGGATCAAGTCTGCAGGGTCACGAACTCAATGACCGAGAACCAGATTTACTAGTTTTGGTACATTTCTAATTGTCTTAAGGATTCTAACAAGTTTCTAAATAACAGACCCAAATTTCCCAAACATACCAATCTTAACCCGAACACAAATCCCCCGTTTCACTACCATATTTCCTTCCAATTTTGCTCGGCCACTGAACCATAAACATGCAGACATCCAATCATCACACACATCATCAATATAATTTACACCATCAATACAGAACATTGATTCATCAATTTCACATACATAAAACATCATCAAAACAACATATCCACACATCAGAACAAATTAATTAAATTAGCTAGTTTCCATTACCTCGAATCCAAGAGACAACTTCTACACGTTCAAGCTTTTCTTAGCCCAAGAACTTCTAAAGCAACTACAAATTTCAAATCGGTGCAGCGAGACTAATCAAAGAAGCCAAAACAGAAAAGACTCGGGTATAATTTGAGAACTCATGCAAGCCGATTAGTGCTTGCATACAACAAAACACAGAATTCCAAGCACAATGGGGGTTCAGGCTTACCAGCTCAAGAAGAGTTTTTGATCGGTGCAAGGTGTAGCCCCTGGCACCATGAAGACTCAGGTATGGTCTATTTGTTGATTGGATGAAGGAGAAGGAAGAAAATTTAGAGAGAAGGTGAAGAAACTAAAAGAGAAAGTAGAGAGAATGGGAGAAAACGGAAGAATGCAGAAGCTTGGGGAAGAAGGTGCATCCAGGAAGTGACAAAAATTTTAAAATCCCACATTTATATTACCATCAAAATTCTCACGGTCCACTCATCCATACACATTTAGATTTCACTCAACTGTTGTATTTAATGACTCTGAGCTGAATTTAATGTTTCTTACACAACACATTGTATTAATCACAACTTCAATTCAATTCATAATTTTATTCATACAAATTCATCTCAGTTTTTAAATAATAATTGAGCTTACATGTGAAAGATAAGATGTTGCCTTATATAAAAGAAATATAACTTTTAACTCATCTAAAAGAGAAATTGATCAAGAGTTTGAACAAAGTATTTTGTGTAGATCACTTCCATGTGTTTCATTTAAAAAAAAGTATAAATGAAATAGAAATTTGGAAAAGAAAAGGAATATGGTTGAGAGAAAATAGGTTTTAAGAAGAAAAAGAGGCCTATAAAAATTAGGATTCTCATATTATTTATTATACATTATTTATTGTTTTTCTTAGTTTGAGAAGATCGTGCAAAATTGTAAGTTTTAGACAAAGTGAAACTCTTTTATATAAGAATTAGTGAAAACACATCTATTAGGAGTATCTGTATTGATTTTTTTTATGATTGCAACAAATAATAATGTTTTAAATATAATTATTTGAAAAAAAATACTTTTTACAATTTATTCTAGGTTTTCTTTTTTGCATATAATTTTTTTATTAATAATAGTTATTTTAGTTAAGTTTTGCAAAGAAAAAAAACTGCCAAATAGATAAACCATTAAATAAGAAAATTCACTTAAAAGATAAAATTAATAAAATAATGATCTTAATTTAAATAAATAATTAAAGAATAAAATTTGAAATAAAGTGTGTACGTCAAGAAAATCCTTTTTATATAATACCTTTTATATAATAATATAGGAGTTATATTATATTTCATTGAAAATGTTATAATGTGTGCTAAATAAATATGAATAAATCATCTCTTAATTTATGTCATTTTTTATTTATTTTTTAATTGTTGATGGTGATAGGAATGTGGGTCATAAGCCATTTTCAAACCTTCAAAAGAAAATAACCTATATGGGAATGTATTGTCTTCAAAGTAATTTAAATGCATGCCTATATTATCTATTTCCAAAATTTTACAAAGGTAAAAAAGTCCTATTAATTAAATAATTAATGAAAATGAAAATCAACAAAAAAAACAATTATATAATATCAAAATAAAACTATAAAAATTCATTATTAAATTCCACACTTACACATTATTATTTCTTTCTGGCTTTTCAAATAAATCGTATTACATTTAATTTTATTATTATCATTAGTATAGTTGTTGTAACATCCCAATAAATATATAGAACAAACTATATTTTCATTCTAGGAGTTATCATAAACAATATTAAAGAACAGTAGAGGAATAATAATTAAAAGATAAAGAACGAAAGCTGATATATACCTATAACTTAATCCTTCAAAAATATACAAGTTGGTAGTCTAAGAGTAAATTCTAGGACGGTCGGCTTTACAAAAACAACTGAACCGGCCGCCATCTATAAAATTTACAATAAGAAAAACTAGAATAAAGGACCGGTCGGTCCGGCAAAGTGCTCAGGCAGCACCTCCAAAGGTTGCTCTTCTAGCAGTACTTCCTCCAAATACTCCTCTTGAGATCCTTCTGCTCACACCCAAAAAGGATGATCATTGCAGTGAAGAGAACGTCCGAACGGTCGGATACCGAACGGTAACATAGACAAAACAAAAATCACACAACAGGGTAAGCTTATGAAGAATTCAATAATTCATTTACTATATTACACACAATCACCAATAATACATAAGTCCTTTCCAAATAAACCAATGAAAGAAACATCAACAACATCAGTTATTCAAACTATTGTCCGGACGTATGACCCTGTATGCTCGCCGCTCTCTGCACCCGGGTGGACCTGGCTGGGATACACTCAACAGACCGCCACCCGAGGTTAGTCCAATGGAACCACCTCGGTATCAAAATACCCTGAGGCTAGAGGACCTCCCGCCATTCCCACGCATGAGTTACTCCCCTCTACTTGAGGTGATGTAATCACAGAATATCGGAATAGAGTCAGAACCTGAGCCTATGACCACGGTCATACTAAATCAATTTACTTCAAACATGAGACGTTCCTCCTTGGAATTTTCTTACCATTCAATCCAACAAAACGACAACTTATTATAAATTTAATGTAGGAAAACTCAACAGAATATAAGTAAGGAGTATTTGACTGATGAAAGCCGGACGAAACTATCAATGATGGTTCATCCACAGAAATGAATGTAAACTAATGAAAACCGGTCGGAATAATTAATATAGAGTTTAATCAACAAAAGAGAAACCCGACTAGTTAAAGAGAATCAAATGAAGAAATTGATTAATGGAAAACAACTGACTAGATTGAAGAAAAACGGACGGTTTAAGGTATACAGGTTCTCTTCAGAAAAGTGAATGTCCTTACTAAACTGGACACTCAGTGCGAAATTCAAGAATCGGTAAATTACCGGACGCTTTTATCAAATGGATACTATACTTATAAACCGGACGTTCTGTGTAAGACAGAAAAATCCGAAATGGCTGACTTAATAATATATTTTAGGTTCAGAAATAAGGAATCAACTCAAGGTTTAACGGGAAACCGGACGGTCATAATGACCATTCGATTATAACATCAGTTATTCTAAGTTCTTATACATTCTTTTAAGTCTAAAAATCAAAGAATTCAGTTTAACATAAGATTCAAACTTTCATTATACCACATAAAAATCAAACATACCATAAATCAGATTTTCAACCATATCAGAAAATAAATATTGAATTTTCATAAACTTCCCTTACCTCTAATTCCTGATAAGACTTCAACAGTGGATGGATAGCAACTATCTCTTCTAAGTTTCCAAATTCTAAAAATGAAATACAAAAATATAGGTTCAGAAGAAATGGTTTACAGATACATGCAAGCTTTAACAGCACATGCATGTAGGAAAGCTAGGAACCCTAAAGGGTCGGACACTTACCAACTCAGAATGAAATTCTGTTTAGTACAGGTTGGACGTCTTGGTGCCAGCTACCAAATTTCTTGAACGGTGCTAGTGACCGGAGAAAGATTTAAGGTTAGAAATTTAGAGAGAAGGTAGGGAAAGTTTTAGAGAGAAGGAGGAGAATTTGGGTTTTCAGAAAACCCAAATTCCACTAAAAGAAGAAGAAGAAGATTGCATGCAGAGATAATTTGCATTGTTTTTCTTCTTACCTTAGCGGTCGGCCATTCCTAAGCTGCCACTTGGTTTCCACTAAAAGTCCAATCTGTCCTAATGACGCCACCTGTCTTCCACTCTCAGGGACTTTCCTGCTATGCCGTCGCTGCACGGATTACAAGAAAAGGGAATTAAATGCTTGCAGATTTGGTCTCCCACTCACTAGGGGAGACCGGCCGGTCGCCACGTGGCCGAGCCAAATAAAAGTTAAATTTACGGGTTGTGACAGTTGTTATAGTCAATGATTTCATATTATTAATTATATTTTTTTAATTCAAAATATTTATACACAGCTTAACACAATTATATCAAAATATTCATTTAAATATAAATATTTCTTTATTCAAAGGAAACCCAACAAACTCGATGAATTGAGCGAAAACAAAAAAGATTCAACAATTTGGAAGAATAATTCAATGATTTCTGAAGCAACCATTTCAATTCAATCGATAAAGTTGACAAATTGGTCATTGAAAAAAAAATCTATAAAGGATCTGAATACTAAAAAAAAAGTAGTTATAAAAAAATAGAAAAAATGAAAAAAGAAGAAAAGAAAAGAGGACTTGTAATTCCAGAGACAAATATTCATTCGAAGAAAAAAATTTATGATAGTAAAAGGATAGAATTCGGAAAAAAAATTTTGCAGATATTCCAAAGAAGAAATATTAGATTAACTAAAAAATCACATTCTTTTTCTTTTTTTCAATTTTTCATGAAAAAAATATACATAGATATCTTTCTATATATCATTTGTATTCTGAAAATCCAGCTACAACTTTTTCTTGAATCAACAAAAAAATTTTTAAATAAATGGCTTTACGATAATGAACCAACTATAGAAAGAACTTATAAAACAAATCAAAGTCTAATTCCCTTTATTTTAAATTTACACAAATATTTGAATAATAGGAATGCGAATTCCCATAATTCTTTTGATGTCTCTTTTTTGTCACAACCATATGTATTTTTAAATTTGTTACAAACCCGAATTCTTAACATAAACATATATAAGTTAAGACTTGTTTTTCAATATCATAAAAATTTTTTTTTTCTTAAAAATGAAATAAAGGATTCTTTTTTTGGAGCACAAGGAATAGTTCATTCTAAAAGAAAACAAAATAACCTGCTCAATTCTAAACTAAATCAATGGACAAATTGGTTAAAGAATCATTATTATCAATATGACTTATCTAACAGTAGCTGGTCCAAATTAGTATCACAAAAATGGAGAAATAGAATCACTAAATGTGGTATAGCGCAAAATAAAAATTTAACCAAATGGGATTCATATGGAAAAAGCCCATTAATTCTTTCCAAAGAACAACAAGGAGTCACATTAAAAAAAAAATTATAATACTAACATTTTCATTATAGTATTATAAAATAAAATTATTAATATATTAATATAAAAAAACAAAAAAATGGCTCTAACAGTAAATTCCACACTTACACATTATTATTTCTTTCTGGCTTTTCAAATAAATCGTATTACATTTAATTTTATTATTATCATTAGTATAGTTGTTATAGTCAATGATTTCATATTATTAATTATATTTTTTTAATTCAAAATATTTATAGACAGCTTAACACAATTATATCAAAATATTATCCATTTAAATATAATCACTAACATTTTCATTATATTATTATAAAATAAAATTATTAATATATTAATATAAAAAAACAAAAAAATGGCTCTAACAGTAGTTTTCTAATTAAGACAAATGATAAACATTTTATTAAATATTTTATATAGTAATTTAGTTTTATGAGAAATTAGAAGAGAGAGTATTAGAATTAATAAGTGTTTTGAAATAATGAGATTGAGTTTTTAATATTAAAAAATAATTTAATAATATAAATAAAATTTTATAAATACTTCTCATAATTTAAAATACTCACTATCTTTCAAAAACTCATTATCCGAGTTCTTTTTCTTTTTTTTTTAAGATTTATAACTCTTGAAACATTTGTTTGAGGATCAAAAGATGTCTAGAAAGTACAACCATGAGTTCTTTATTCTCTACCGATTAGTTTTCCCTATAAAGTAAGTTAGTTTTTGTTCATTTCCTTGAATTTTATGCATGTAGAATTATTCGCACGTGTCACTTAATCTTTCTATTTAGTTCCTTGTCGGTTAATGGTCCTAATGACCTATCTTGATCATGATTTTGTGGTTTGTAGACATTTTTAGGGTTATCTAAAATTAAAGCAGGGATAGTTTGCTTTACAGAGTTATTGTAACCTTCCAAACAAGTAAGAGAAACTAATGTTGTCCTTATTTCCGTGTTATGATACATGAATTTACGTATGCTATGTTATGAAATTATGTTTGACTAATCTGAACTAAATATCTCTATATTGTATATTTGTTTCTTTTAACATTAACTTCTTTTTTGTGTGCTTTTGGTTTGTTTATTTGTGTATACTTGATTTCTTTTACAATTATCACTTGATTGGTGTGAGTAGAGGATGTCTCTTTAAAGCAAGCTCTAGGAGAAGATGATACAGATCTATAACTTAAGTAGAATAGATAGCCTAATATAGTTATATTTTGAAAAAACTATGTAAATATTCCTTTTATTCTCCTTTGATGTTGTATATATAAAAGTTAGACTTATAGTAATTTTTGAATAATTGTATGAGTGTCAATTATATATTTATTGAGTTTAACTATTCTATTTTATTGATCTTGTATTATTTTCTTAATAGTTTTCATACTATTTAAATTAGATATCTACATAATCATAAATTAATTAAAAATTACAATTAACAAAGATATTATATGGCTAAATATAAATATTGAAATACCTTTTATTATAACATATAAAACAAAGTAAAAAAAAAAAGTTTTTACAAATGCTAAAAATATCTAAACTAATAATGTTAAAAATATCTTTACAAACTTTTTAAAGTGTACTAAATTTTAGTTGACAAAAAAAATTTCTATTCATAAAAAAAACACACTTTAAACACAAAAGTATTTTGATAATTTCTATTTTTATTTAAAAAAATTAAATTATTTAAATATTTTTAATCTTAAAATTTAGAATTCATATAAGAGTTTTTTTGTCAACTAAAATTTGATACACTTTAAGATGTAACATAAATTAGCGAACATATATATATATATAATTCTAAGATAATTCATGTTTTTGCTTTATTCATTTTGTTTTAATTTTATTCTTTTAAGTATTTTTTATATAAAACATAGTTATTTTACCAATTTTATTTTTAAGGGACCGTTCTATTTTTAATTTAATTTTTTTTATTCGACTATTTTCTTTTCTAAAATTTAATTATTCTTTCAAACTAAAATAATTATTTATAATAAAAATTATCTACCAAAAAACTAAAAGTTACCTACAATAAAATTATAAAATTTATTTTATAATGATCTGTACTGGTATATTTATATACTATATTACATTATACTGTTATTGTATAAAGAGGATTATTTTTTGTTGGCGTACACATTCTCTTTTCCACTTTTATTTATATTAAGTATTTTTTTTTAAATTGAGATAATTTTCTTTTTTAATTTTATCCTTAAGTGATCGTTTTCTAGAATTTAAAAGTTTTTATACGACCATTTTTTTAGCTAAATCATTTTAAAAATAAAAAGAAAATTAATTTTATTATAATAATTATTTATAATTATTTTTATAATTATAATTTTATTATTTTTTCTTATCATAAATGTGAAAATATGCTTTCTGGTTAAAAAGTCATTTTTCAATTTTACCTTTTAGTAATTATTTATTTAAATTTAAATAATCATTCATAATAAAAAACTGATTTATGCATTAAATTATAATTTTTTTATTTCTATAATTATTTTTTATACCAATTATTTTATAAGATTTATTTTATACTTTGTTAAAATTTTTATTTTAATATATATATATATATATATATATATATATATATATATATATATATATATAGCATGATGAATAGAATTTAACCTAATTAATAAAATATTAAATAAATTTTATAGATAGATATATTTTACCCTAACTATTAATTCTAGTTACAAAAATTATAGTTTTAAACAAACAGGAATCCATGATAGAAAATAAAATAAGTCATTTTATTTTATAGTTTGAAATATTTTTTAAGGAAATTTATACGAAAATTATCAAATAGTTGATTAAAAACTGAAGAAGTTAAAAGTTAAAAGAATATATGACGTAGAACATAATAAAGAGACTAAAATTAGGTTATAAATTTTAATAATATTTATTTCGTATTTTAATACCATATAAAATAATATATATTCAATTTATAACTTATTATAACAATATTAATAACTTATATTAATATATAGTGTCAATTTTAATTTTCCTTGAATGATTATATTTATGTATACACTCATATTCAAAATTTGATTATTTAATTTTATTTTTCAACCATTAATTTAGATGATTAGTTATAATTGTAGACAGGTCTAAGCATCTATTGTAAAATATGAGTGAGTCTGTTGTTAATTTCTAAATTGAAAAAAGTGAAGAAAATAGTAATTATAGAAGTGGTATTTAGAATACGGGTTTATTGTTAGTGAGTAAATTTTAAAAACTTAAAAAAGTAGGTAGTTTTGACAATGGTTTGAAAAAAAAAATATCGTTAAAAAATAAATTTAAACACAAAACAAAATGGATAATTTTCAGAATAATTGATTAAACTTTTAATAAAATATAATAATGTTTTGCCTCTCCAACAAGGAAGGATCGAGATAAAAGAATAATAGAATATTATATCCAACCATAAAACACAAAAATAAAACAGATTAATTTCCACTGAATATAAGAAACAAATTTTTCCACAGTAAAATCAAAAGATAAAAAACAGAGCAAGAAATAAATAGATAATAAACAAAAACCGGTAGAGCTGTATTATAAATTGGATTTAATTAATTGATTAATATAGATATTTGCAGATAATGAAATAATAAAAAAGAGTTTATATATGGTTTAAAAAATAATTAGTATAAAGATAACAATTTTAATAATGTTTGAATTGATAATAATTAGGGAAATTAAAATATGAAAATTGTGGTAACCCTAATTGATTTATTTATTGAAACGTAATTATAAAGTAAGTTGGATGCGTGGAGGTATTTTGAGAGCATACTTGTCCAACAAGAAGAGTTGCAAAGAGATAGAAATAGCCAAAGGACGAAGCAATTCCAAACACTTTCACCCTATTGCGCACTTCTCACTCTAGAGGCCCACCCACCCTTTCTCACTCTCTCTCTCTCTCTCTCTATCTCTCACAGCACCCAATTTCTTTTTCTTTTTTCTTTTATTAAAAAAAATAAGACAAGGAATAAAAGCTCTGAATTTTGGATTGTCTTCTGTTTCATACAATTTCGATTGCAATGGCAAGGCCTAATCAAGAGGCGGTTGAGACTTTCGTCAGCATCACTGGTTTGCCTGAGGCAGTAGCGTTGCAAAAACTCGAGGTATTCTTTCCCCTCTTTTTTTTTTTCTTCCAATTGTGAAAGTGCTTCTTAATAGGTTTTGATTGGGATCCAAAGCATAAAATTTGAACTATTTTGTAATAGTTGTGTAATTGATCCAAGTTAGGGTTTTTGGGCATTGCTTGATCACTTCAGTTAATTTTTATTTATTTATCAATGTTTATTACTTTTTGCTTTCAAATTATGTAAATTATGTAAATGGGACTCGGTTGCATACCCATGTTTTTTCTTTTGGTGAAATTTACAGTTATTCAGTTTTTTTTTCTCTCTCTCTAGCTCAAATATATAGATGGGTTGTCTAATACTTTTGGGAGTCATTTTTATATCCAATTCATGGATAACGGCTTTCATAGAGGTTTAACAATGAACACATAAATCCTCGATGTTTAACTTTAGTGAATGAACACACAACTCTTCGCGGATGGGGTGCAAGCATTATTCTAGAAATATAGGAAATATGTTTTCTTTTGTGATTTTTATTTTTATTTTTTATCATTATATGAAGTTAAACATGGAGTTCAGTGTGCAGAGAAACATAGGTTATGAAGCTAGCTAACTATAGTAAATGTTATAAATCTGCTTTATAGTAAATGCTAGTTCTTGTAAACTCACAATGAAGCTAGCTAACTATATTTGAAAGTTTGTGAATATATTATGACCAATGACTGGGCCACTTGTCTGACCTCAGATGATTTTTTTTTGTTAGATGCTTATACATGAGATTGAAATCTTCTTATTGCAATAATTTGTTTTTCTTAAGTGATCGATTACTCTTATGTGAGCTTTTGCTTTTCATTGCTGTACACAGACGATCTGATTGTTATCCTATAAAAGGATCTAGTGACTGGTTTATTTGTACTTGACAAGTTATGTAACTAAAGACTAAATACATTCAGTGGACTCAAGTGGTTATTTGTATATATGCTCTTCATTGTGTAAATATTATTTTGTGTTAGGAGCATGGAGGTAATCTCAATGAAGCAGTCAATGCACATTTTAGTGAAGGAGACAGAAATTTAATGACTGGGTATAGTCTCTTTTCCATTAGTAAGCAAGTGATTATTGAGAAACATAACCCATTTTACTGGTATTACTGTTTAATGTTTGCATTTTAATTCTTTATTTTTGGAGCTTGATATTTTTTTATTCCTTCATGGCCAGCACTCACAATAGCTCTACAGCATTTCCTCAAGATGATTTCATGGATATAGATGATCAACAGGATGCAGATATTCAGAGAATTCCTTCACTTCCAGCTTTAGCAGCAAATGTCAATCCGTTTTCTCTTCTTGATCCTACACTTGGGAGAGGTATATTTGGTACTCCTCTTGATTCAACTGTCCAGGCACCCTTTGTTACACATCCTAGGGAGGTGAGGGAGATTCCTATAGAGGTTAAGGATGGTAACCAATCCACTACTCAATCTGGTCATCCATCCATTGAAGATGTCACTGGAACTGTTGATGCCCATGGTCCAGATATCCATGGGACTGTCATAATCAACGATGAAGATGATGACTCTCCACTTGCCCAGATTGCACATCGAGATGAGCAAAACCATAACATCTTGGCTGATACCTCACTCAATACCAGTGCTAGACCTAGTGCTCCTGAATCTGAGAATTTACCAGATTATAACAACGACATAGAAGAAGAAATGCTTCGGGCAGCCATTGAGGCTTCTAAACGGGAGGCTGAGGAAAATTACAGAAGTCACAAACTTGGCAGACAAACTGTATGTGTTTTTCTTGATGGATTTTCTTATGCTTTGCTAAACATGATGTCTGTGTTGGTATTTATTTTCCTCTTGGTGCAGGACTCAACTGAATCAGGATCACAGTCAAGGCAATCGTATTTGGAGGATCCAGAGCTTGCCCATGCAGTTTCATTGTCTCTGAAGGTATCCCTCTAATTTGTATTTTCTACATCATAACAGAGTTTTGAATTTTTTTTAGCATTGGAAATTTCAAACCTGGATTTCTTCTAACATGAAATGAGTTCAGACAGCTGAGCAAGAAAAAGCATGGCGTGTACAAGGAGGAGATTCTGAATCTCCACCAGCCGGGCCATCAAAGTCATCAGAGGCTGGACCAGTGGAAGTGGCATCTAATGGAAGGTACGTTATCTCTTCTATTGTGTTTTCTGTACACCTGTAGCTGTTGCTCACTGCTGCACTAAACTAAGCATTTCCTTCAAGGTACATTCTCTTAGATTGTAAAATTTGAAATGGGCAATTGTGGTCATTCTAGGTTGCAGGCAGGAAGCTTGTCCTTTCATGATGAAGCTGAAGATGTAGAGGAGCAGCCACTTGTTAGGAACAGATCTAGACATATGTCTTCAGGATCTGCAGGATCAGTCAAAGATGTTGAATTTGCTGAGGCTAGCACACTACCAAGCACAGCGCCACAGGAGACCAGTAATCCTCCTCATAATACTAATTCCTTCCCCTCTGATGAGGTATAGCCTTTCAATTTTTCCTTTTCAAAATGAATTGCTATTCCTTTTCAAGAAGAATTACTATGTTTTTACTTGCCACGTCATTTCAACTTGTCCCTGCCTCTCAATTCCCAATCTTTGACTACAATGAGATTGCAGTGGGGTGGCATATCTTCAGAGGAGCATGATGAAGCAGTAATGCTTGAAGCTGCAATGTTTGGTGGAATCCCAGAAGGTACTGGATACCAGTATGCTTATGCACCACATGAGTTTATGCAAGGTAGGGGTTCTAATCCTCGTGCCTCATATCGCCCACCTTCACCATCACTGGCAGCACAGCGTTTGATAAGGGAACAGCAGGTATGTCTTGTTTCTCAAATAGTTTGGAGTTGTTGGTTGTTGATGGTCTAATTGTAGCTATTGCTGTCTGTTTATTCATGCAGGATGATGAATATCTTGCATCATTACGAGCAGACAGAGAAAAGGAATTGAAGGCCAGAGAAGAAGCCGAGGCTGCTCTTGAAGAGGAAAGGCGGAGAGCGGAAGAAACTCTCAGGAAATTACAGGAAGAGCAGGTAGAGCAATTATAACTGATAGCACTTCTTTCTCTTGCCCCATTCTTCAATCGTCCTACCCTGTTTTGCTGATTGGAGTCTGTTTTTAGTCTTCAAACTCACTGGAAATGGCCTTTATAGCTAATTTGCTAGAGTTACCATTGATATCCTTTAAGTCATTGACACCTATCATTATCTCCTCTTAATTCAAGTTTGAATGTTAACAGAACTTAGAGACTCTTTAACTAGTATTCGAAAGTAAAAATTCTGGTACAAATATAGTCAGTTAAGAATCGGTCCATACTTGGTCCCAGAAAAAAAAATCTGTATTTCATATTATTTACTTGTTCTGTATCCTGGATGTGTGGCCTTGGGCAGATCCTAGCTATAAATTGATTGTCTTAATTTTGGATTTTGCATCAATTGTGTCAGGAATTGGAAACACAATTAGCCGCCAAAGAAGTTTCCCTGCCCCCAGAACCATCATCAGATGATGATAACGCTGTTAATTTGATGGTAAAAATGCCAGATGGCAACCGTCGTGGACGCCGATTCCTAAGATCTAATAAGCTACAGGTGATAGTCTGTTAGAAAGTATTGTTTTCCCCCTTTTTTTTGTGCACAATTGTACTAAACTTGCTTCCGGAAAATTTCAGTCTCTGTTCGACTTCATAGACATCGGTAGGGTGGTGAAACCAGGCAGTTACAGACTGGTAAGAAATACCATTACCTTTCAGTTTTATTATTGATACTAATTTTTCAGGGAAATTGTTAATTTGTACTGTAATTTTAATTTTAATGTGATTGTCTTTTATGTTATTGTTGGGACAGGTGAGACCATATCCTAGGCGTGCTTTTAGTGATGAAGAAAGTGCTTCAACCCTGGCTGAACTTGGCCTAACCAACAAGCAAGAAGCTTTGTTTTTGGAGTTAATCTGATGCATTGTTGGAATTTGCTTCGAAACAAGCTATTTAAGTTTTTAGTTTATTAATTAAAATTAAAATATGAACCACAATACACAGACGGATGTGGCATTTTAGTTTAATCTGGGTTTGTACTGTTTGGGTGATGCAATTTATAAATTTACAGATCTACATGAAATACACTGTCATTTTTACCTGTGATTACCAAATCCTTATGCCGATTATTTGTATATTTTGCGGTAAGATTGAAATAATTCATGATTAATGAAATTGCAGATGTTCCATTACGTGCCCACCTTCTTTCCAAATAAATTTCCAACTCCAATTTAAAGGCTACTTGTTCTCTATTAATCACTTTTTAGTACAAAAAAAAGTCAAGCTTACTTAAGAAATATAATGAATTATTATACAAAGCATTTAATACTTAATAGACTTCTAATTATAGACTATTCTTTAAAGGTCAGCTCTTAGATGTGTCCCCATAATTTGATTTGGTTCAACTAAGGGAAAAAAACCTAAATAGACAGCATTCATTTTGCTTTTTTTTTTTGGCTAAATCTAGAACAAACTAATTCAATCAAGAATTAGGTATCTTGGTTTTGTCAATAACAGTTATAATATTTTCTCATTAACAAATAAATGGATAAGATATTCGTGCTGCTTAATTAAAATAATTTCTTTTAAATAATATATATATATACATACATATATATATATATATATATATATATATATATATATATATATATATATATATATTCAATTGAATAAAAATGGGTAGTATTTTTTCATAAATTTATTTTAGCTACACATATGTACTCAGTTCATAAGTTTCTTTAGTTAGACATGAACTAAACTAACGAATAATTAATAATTAGGTAGATTGGTTTGGTTAATCTCATTTTCAAAATATAGATTCATTTCTTTTAACTAATATATCCAAACGAATCGGAGTGGATTGTATTTCGTCCATAATTTTCTTAGCTGATCATAAACCAAACGAACGAAAAATTAGGTAGCTTGCTTTGGTTAATCTCATTTATATGTATCAAAAAATATAGATACGAAATTCACTTTAATTAGTTCAAAATATAATTTCTTTTAACCAAACCAATCTTTAGTGCGAATATATACAATGAATATAAAACTAAGTTTATTAGATTCAATCAATGTTTTAAATCCTACCTGCCAATGAACGGACGTCAATGAAATTATTTTAGGATTTAAAATATATAAATTAAAATAAAACTAAATCTCTTCGGTCTTAACATTCAAAATGCATATAAAAGTTTAAATAAAATTTATCTATCATACTTTAATATATATATATATATATATATATATATATATATATATATATATATATATATATATATATATATATATATATATATATATAGGGTTTGCTAACGCGCACGTCTATTTTTCAGTTGGTACATTTTAACAATGTATACCGGATTTTAGTAGACAAAAATACCCTCCTACATTATGGATTCTAAGTTTTAAAATCAAGGATATTTGAATAATTTTTCATCTGAAAACTAAAAAAACAAGCAACTTCCAAACCCTTACTCACCTCCCTCGTTCCTCTCAACCTCTCTCTTCCATCTCTCTCACTCCAAATATTTTCTCTATCATCCTATGGTAGATCCAACTGGAAAAAAAAATCAGAAATACTCGTCGTTAAACAATTTACCTTTGTAAAGAGTTGAGTCATTGACATATTCGCCTTCAGGCAAAGGTTTATTCAAGATCTCTTCAATTTCATTATCTTCACTAACCTCTCTAATTTCATCAATCATTTGTAGATGTTGAATTATCATCTCTTAAAAAACCTCTAGACTAATTATCAATTTCTTCTGATGTCATTATGCTTGTGAAAATTAGATAAAATTAGATAAGATAAAAATTATAAAATGAAAACTCATTATAAAATCACTTTTTGTAAGAAATTGTTTAGTAACGAGTGTTTCTGATTTTTTCCAGGCCAATTACCAATTTCTTTGATGTCATTATGCTTGTGAAAAATTAGATAAGACAACAATTATAAAATGAAAACTCATTATAAAATCATTTTTTTGTAAGAAATTGTTTAATAGCGAGTGCTTCTGATTTTTTCCAGGCGAATTACCAATTCCTTCATATGTCATTATGTTTGTGAAAATTAGATGAGACAAAAATTATAAAATGAAAACTCATTATAAAATCATTTTTTTGTAAGAAATTGTTTAACCAGTGTTTCTGATTTTTTCAATTGGGACTACAGTAGAGATGACAGAGAAAGGGTTGAGAGGAATGAGGGAGGTAAGAGTTTGGGGGGTTTCTTGTTTTTTTTTTTTTGTTTTTTTAGTTTGTAGAATGAAAATTATTCAAATACTCTTTTTAAAACTTAGAATTCATATGAGGGTATTTTTGTCTACTAAAACCCGGTACACATTATTAAAATGTATATATATATATATATATATATATATATATATATAATGAAAGATGTTAAATGTATATTTTTGAGTGTGTTCTGAAATAATATGAATTATAAATGTTGCTAATTGTTATTGAAAATTGGAAATAATGTCAAAGATGAATTTGATGCATTGGAGCATTCATTGGTTGGGGATTTTCATGATTTTTTTTCTTTGATAGTTAGTAATGTAGTTCTTGATTTAGATATTGTACAAGCACAAGTGGTATATAATGATTGCACTATCTATTCACGCTGAAATCGTAGAATGCACGCACATTCAAAGCAATTTGGATGATAGCTTCAACTGAGAAATCTTAATTTGAGCAAGAGAAAGCAAAATAATTCTCTTTCCTTTCATACTAAAGTAAATTGTGTTTATCTTATTGACATCATAGAAAAAATTATTGTTGTATGATGAAATAACATATATTATATATCTTATAAATTATGGTGACGTGTGAAAGTGATACAGGATTAAAATATAAAAATAGTAATATAATAATAAAAAAATAAGAAACCTACACAACACATTTATGATAACAAAGGAGAGGGGATAAAAACCTTGAAACATGGACATCTGGTGTATCTCTTTCGTTCCTTCTTCACCTCCATATCTCATCTTTGCCATTTTCACTCAATTATACTCTCAGATACACCCCTATTTCAAGTTCTACTCTTATCACATGAGTTGGATTTCATTAGAGTAAGTTTCTATTTATTTTATTTATTTTTTTATCTTTAATTTTCATATTTATTAGTCATTAATCTTTGTAAAGACACTTGAAAAAAAGTGATTTTTCAACTTCATCTATCTTATACTAGATTTCTTGAGTTTGGAACAAACTATTTTTTATGTCAGAAAAGTTAGTTAAGATTTTAAAATACTAATGTTTTAAAGTTATAGTAAAAAATGACTTTGATGAAAGTTTGTGGTATTGAATACTGTTGTGAAATAATTTAGTTTTTTTTAATAGTTTGTTTAAGCAGTTTGATTTTTATTTTGGTTGTTGTTCTTAGCTTGTTCATGCCAGTATGAGTGATTTGATCTTTTTTATTTTATGATGATGAAGAGAGTTGTTAAAGAGGTGGAAAATTGAATTTTGATGCCATGAATTTTGGGTTATTCTATTGAACTAATTTTCTTGTATTGAATTGAATATTTGGTATGCAACATTTATAAAGAATTGAGATTGGGTAAAATGTGTGGTTTCTGTTTGATGGTTCAAATTGGTGCATTAGTGTATTTGAGATTTATTTATTTTTTTTGAAAAGAAATAAGTTTATATGACATAAGGAAGTTTTGGAATAATTTGCAATAACACTAGGCTAAACCACAAAACCATCTTACACCACTTTAAAAATGGATTTTGGAAAGCTTTAGGGTTTTGGAACATTGAGCGCTAGCTAAATACTATTGGACACTATTCAAAAAATGGATTTAGAGTTTTAGGAATTGTAGCGTCGGGAGTCCACCAACCAACCACCGTTAGGTGCGACCTTGAATTTTGGTTCCAAGGAGCCTTTATGATATTTTCACTCGACGATAATGGGTGCTCGAGATAATTGTTTTTATTTTTAATGTGTTTTAAATTAATTTGAAGTGATAAATATATAATGAGTTTTATATAAATATTGTAATATAATGGCTCCTAGGGAGGAGTATTTACTTTAATGTGATATGTGACATGATGATAGGTGGTGATGAAGGGGTTCTATGTGATCACTATTCTGGTTTTACTAGTATTAGACTTAAGTAGATGATGATTTTTAGTGGTGAGAGCGAAAGGAAGTTTCTATGCTATAGAGTTTAATATGAAAAATAAATGAACCTTACACATATAGAAATTTATTTCGATCATGTTCATGATTGGATTGTGGCCTAATTTTCAAATGTGTGATTATAACTCTTGAGAAAGAGAAGAGAAACATGACAAATGTAGGGTCTCTGAGTCATTAAATACACTTGAAGATGGTATAGTAAGATTAATTAATATTCATTGGTGTTATTGAATTCTTTATGACAATATTGTTATAAGAAATATTAAAAATCTTCACTACCTTACCCTTATTTTCTTGTAGTGTTTTGATATTCACCTGCTAGGATCGTATATGTATTGTGTGAGTAGAGGACTAGGTACACATTCCTATGACTTTGAAAAGCACTAATGAAATTAAAGAGTTAATTTTTGTATTATAATGAAAAAAATGTAATTAGAGTGTATGTTTTATGATGGAAGTTCTTAGGTATAACAAGCTAAGTTCTTATTGGAAGACTCCCATATACAATGTAAATGTTTGTATAGTATTCTAGTGGTATTCTTACTTATATAATCATGAAATTAGTAGTATGATATAGGTTTAATCATTTTACGGGTTTCAATGTCTGTATTTTTTTTCTCAATTTGATTTTTATTTTTGAAAATTTGAAGTAATCAAGTCTTTATTATTAGTACCGTATTACTACGGTTAAAGAGGGTGTCACGTATTAGTTAGTGTTTTTTTTTTTTAATTTTTAAAATATTTTTATTTTTTTATACATTTTTTCAAAAATAATAATTTGTCACGTGTCAAACTATCATTTTGCCACGTAACAATCATAATATGACATGACAGTGACAATGTCACGTGTCATTGTATTAATCTCAATTTTGTCTTGTTTTTTATTTTGTTTCAATTTAATTCTTTTAAAAAAAAAATAAACAATTTTGTTTCTCTCCCAATTAAAACAAAATTTAATTTGTACATAAATCTTATGCAAATATTTTTAACAATATTAAGTTTATTCATGTTTTTCTTTAGTTAATTATAAAAATGTTAATAATGTTATTTAAATATACCTATAAGAGTAAAAAATATGCCATTGGTGAAAGTAAGAATTAAAATAAAAAGTGGAAGAATGTGGAAAAACATGGAAGAAGAAGAAGTCACCTTTAATTAGGGTTTCCATGAAATTTTCTCCATTTTTTTTTTCATGTTATTAATTTGTTCACTAAACCATCTCATTTGAAAAACTCACACCAGAAAATTTTCTCCAATTTTTTATTTTTAAAAAATGAAAGTCATTAATTTGTTAACTGAGTCATATTACTTGAAAAATTAACATGAGCATGTCACTATTTTTTTTTTACTTTTATAGGTATATTTAAATAACATAATTAACATTTATATAATCAACTAAATATAAATATAAATAAACTAAATCATGTTAAAAATATTTATTAAAAATATCAATTTTAATAAAAATATTTGTATAATATTTATATACCAATTAAATTTCATTTGATTTTGGAAAAAGACTAAATTGTTTAATTTAAAAAAAATTATGATCAAAATGTTTAAAAATAAAAATATAGGGATCACATTGAAATTAATTCAATGACACCTGACATTGTTACTGTCATATCACATTGTCAGATAACACAAGTTAGTTTGATGCATGCTAAAAACTGACACGTGTCATCTCTTTAACGGTATCCAAACAGTAAGAACTTGATTGTTTCAATTTTCAAAAATAAAATTCAATTGAGAAAAAAAAATTGAAAATATGTTAATTAGATTATTACAATTTATATTTTGAATAAATAAATCTCATTAATTATAAATAAACTTTGTTAATATCAACTAAAAATTATCAAACTTTTGAAAAATAAATATTAATTAGGCTTAATCCCTCCATTGGTCCTATTAATGTGCAAATCTCAGTTTGGTTTTCAAGTTTTGAACTGTCTCAATTGGGTCATAATTTTTGTAAAAATGCACACATTTTACCCCAACCGTCAACTGGTCTCAGATAGTGTTAATTGATGTTGAGATGCATTTTTTATTTTAGGCTTAATCCCTCCCTTGGTCCTTATGTTTGTGTGAAAATCTCAATTTGGTCCTTAAGTTTTTTCCTCAAGTCCTTATCAAATGCAAACATTTTACAACATTTTTACCCCAACCGTTAAGTGTATTGAGACGGCGTTAACTTTGAACTGAGCTGTAATTTTTTTTTATGTTTTAAAACCATTAAATCCACGTGGTTATGGTATTTCTTTTTCCTTTCAATCACTGATCACATTTCACTCATTCCTCCACCCTCAAACCCCCCGACTCAACCTTTTCTCGCTCTCAAACTAAAAAATGTCGCCGTTGTCGACAGTTCAAAAATTATGACCCAATTGAGACAATTCAAAATTTGAGGACCGAACTGAGATTTTCACACAAACATAAGGACGAAGGGAGGGATTAAGCCTAAAATAAAAAATACATCTCAGCATCAATTAATGTTGATTGAGACAACTTAAAGATTAAGGTAAAATGTGTGCATTTTTACAAAAATTATGACCTTAATTGAGACAGTTATTGACGACCGAACTGAGATTTGCACACAAATACAAGAACCAAGGGAGGGATTAAGCCTATTAATTAATATCCACTAAAAAAACTAATTATTATTAATAATCAATTTAAATTATTACCTTTAAGATTTAAATACTTGTTAATATTTAATAATAATAAAAATAGTTTTTCTGAATAACAGAATTAAAATTTAATAAATTTAAATTGTCTTATCAAATATAAAAAAATTAAATAATTTTAGTTGAGACAATTTAAGTTCAATATATTTAAATATATTAGAAATGGTTAAATTTTTTATATAACAAGTAATTATATTAAATAAAACAATTTATTTTTGAAGTTTTTTTTTTGTATTTAATTTTTGTTTTTGAAATTTTTAATATTAAGTAATAAAATAGTGCTTATAACACAATTTAAAAAATATTTAAAAAAAGGTAAATTGTTATATTAATGCATCAATGTATTATTGATTAATTATTTTTTATCCACATATTAAATACTTTCATGCTTATAATATAATAATTGTTAATGTAAAAATATAACAGTATACTATTTTTTTTTTCAAAAATAGTTTATTTCCAAACAAAAATATATTTAATTATAAATTATTTTATTTAAATATTAATTATTTTATAGGTATATAATTATTAAATACTATAGCAATAGCGACGAATATTATACCATTACTTATGTTAAATTTTTATTTTATAATTGGATGGTTGAATGTATATTTTAGAAAATAGTATTTTAAAAAATACTGATTTTACACGCACACAAATATAAATATATATATATATATATATATATATATATATATATATATATATATATATATATATTAATAATTAAATATCTAAATGTTTATATGTTGTACAACTTTAGCGGCCATTAATCAAAATTTCAAATTTTTTATAACATCTGTGTTTAAGTAAATTTAATACTCTTAATTGTATTTGAAGGAGCGTTAAATTACTTAAACGAATGCTGATTATATATGTTTTTATAATTGTCTTAAGTTAATAATCGCCAATTAATTAAATAAAAAATGATCAAATATCAATATATATTATATTATAGTTTATTTTTTATTCAAATTCAAATTTTAAACAATTTGGATATATATATATATATATATATATATATATATATATATATATATATATATATATATATATATAAATACTATAACAACAATAATGTTTAACATTAAATTAATATTTATATGTTTTTATTTTATTTTTGAATGAGATATTTTGAAATATATTTATCGAAAATAACAATAAATTATGTTAAAGGATATTTTTAATCCATCTCTCTCTTTATCTCTCATATTTTTAACAAAATGCTATATTATAAGTAATTAAATTTAAATAAAATAATAATTTAAAAGGATAAAATAATAAAATAATTATTTTAATTTTAGAAATATAAAATTTAAATTAACGGTTATTCGAAAGATAAAAATGAAAGTATAATTATTTTAATTTAAAGTAACCGTTACATAAAAGTGAAATAAAAACAATGTGTAAAATCTTTTATATATATATATATTAGTTGGTAAAGTTTAAGTAAAAAAAATCCCTGTTTAAAAAGAAACCTATTTTAAATTTTGGGATATTTAAAAAAATAAAAAATAATTATTTATTATCATGATTGTTAAAACTTAAAATTTAAACGCAGGTTTTTCTTAAACGGGAATTTTTTTTTAACATAAAATTTCAATTAAAAAACTTACGTAAATTCCTATTATATATATAGATATATATAAATATATAATTACATGAATATATAGAAAAAGAAAAGAAGAATGTAATGTCACTCTTGGGCTATTAACTTATTTACATTCACTTTTGTCCAAAAGAAAATTCAAGTTTTCATTTTTGGAGTTTAAGTTTGAGTTATGCAAAATAACTTTATTATGCTGATAAAGTACAAGTTACGTCCTTTGAAATTATTTTTGACAATTTTTATACTATGATTAAATTCCGGTGAAGTATAACGTCTTTTACAGATAAAATAAGTGGTCTAAAAATCTCTCAGAAAAAAAAAATATTAATGAAAGGTGAAATATTAAGTAAAAAGTACATTAACCAGAAAAATCAAATTAATTTTAGCATGATTATTGTTCTCACTTTCTAAACACCAAAATAACTAGAGCAGTCAAGTCATCATCAATGGTCAAGACGAGGAGGAGCATCCAATTCTGGGACCTTCTCCACTCGTGTGCCACGTGTTTCACTAGACACCATCATGAAAATAAAATATGCTCTGCAAACTGTACTTAAAAAAAAAACTTGTGTTTATTTAATGGAGAACTCCATCCAAAAGAAGAACAGGAAAAAATACAAATAATTTAATTAAAAACAAATAAAAAAAGTATTTGAAAAAAGGAATAATAAGTGGTGTAATTATAAGGTGTAAAAGTAACGGTCAAGTGAACGGATATCAGGGGACAATACGTGCAACGTGGCACGTGAAAAGTCTGAGTGGCATGAGTTATCCGTACACCAACTCCCTCTTAGCAACGGTCATATTTCACCGACATGGCTCAACGGTAATGTAAATCCTGAGCTCTGGACCGTTGGATCTGAATCGGAGGGCGCAGGAGCAAAGCGTTTCTGTCCCTTTCCGAAGCATGTTGTCATCATCATATTCCTTACTTTTGCTCTCATGCTGGTAGATGAAAGCACTCGTAGGACCAGAGAAGAAGAGAAGAGAAGAGAAGAGAAGAGGGGATAACTACAACTACCTACTATGATGGAGTGGTGAAGAAGAAGAAGAAGTAGTAGAAGTAGAAGAAGAAGAAGAAGAAGAAGAGTATAACGCAACATGGTGGTGGAGGGAAATCGTACGTAGTTTGTCATATATAAAAGCACTGTTAAAGGTTTGTGTTATCTTTTGGGTAAGTGAGAGGGGGGTGGGGGGGTTTCTAGTAGTCTTCTCTTGTTCCTTCTTCTTCATTCAAGCAAATGCATGTTTAAAGTGCATTTCAGAGGTTGGGTTTCTGCCTTTTACTTCAACCGCTGCTGCAATGACGGACTTGTTCAACGTTTCCACTGCTAATATGCCTTTCACTATTTCTCAGGAATTCTTCTGCCGCCAATTCCAAGGTGTATGTTTCTGTTTCTCATCCCTTCTTTCTCAACCGCAAACCACTTCACACTTCCTATAATGTCCCTTCTTTGAACGCTCATGGAATCCGATGATTGCATTCATGTCTAGCTAGCTCTTTTTCCTTATACTCTTCAATTCTTTCATTCTTTCCTGCATATACCAATAACTTCTTATTCTTTTCAACTTACAATTACTTTTCCATTTTTTCAGATTCAATTCATATAGGAACACTTGGGATTATTTGTAATAAACATATAATCAACCACAAACAGTTTCTTAAATTCATCGGATTCCTTTGTTTTTGACTGAAAATAATTCTTTACAAAATTTCCACACACTCACATAGATTCTCACACTGCATTTTCTCTCTTCTTCACATACTCATGCGGATTAAGCTTTTAGAGGAAAAGAATAGTACATATTTTGCATAGTTGATCAAAGTTATTACTAGATAAAGAGAAAGAGAAGGGAAAGAGAAGCAGCAGCATTGGGGTTAGTGAAACAACAGGCCTTCCAAAAAGCATAGACGATGTTGGCTGGGTGTTCTAGTTCGACATTGTTGTCACCGAGTCACAGATTGAGGAGCGAAGCACCAGCACCGTTTCAAGCCTGCCATTTTCCGCGACCTTCCATGAGCACGCAGAGGTTGGATTTGCCATGTTCTACTTTCACCCGCAAAGACAGCTCTTCACGCTCGCAGCCCCTCAGGCCAGTGGGGCTCTCGGTGGAGAAACCCATAGAAGCCAAGACCAGCACATGTTCTCTCAAGCACAACATTCGACTCCCACCTTTGGCCATCACAGCGCCAACACCATTGGTGGAAGAGTCCATCAAGGACAAGAGTTTGAAAAGGCTCGCGGAGCACGACGAGTCCTTCACCAACGTACCCAAGAGGAAAAAGGGTATCACGGAGTGTGACAATTCCGGTGATAACTTCTGGTTTCAGCCTGGCGTTGAGGGTAACACTTTAGGAGGGCTTAACAACACTTCACTTGCTTTCTCCCCGGAGGAAGAGACGGTTTGTTTTGTTCCTTCTGAAGTGGTGTCTCATTCTGCCCCTTTTCCCTTAAACCCGTGGCTGGAATCATGTGTAACAAAGATCACCAACTTCGGTGAGGGTAGCCACCGTCCTCGCCAGCATCATAACGACCATGCAACTGAAGGGTCGGTCTCCAACGCTTCTTCTGAGAGCCAAAGCCTGAGGCTAAACGAGAACGCGTCAGAACATGAAGTGGGAAACGGTTCGGGAAATCCTTACCATCACCACGAGGTGGAGACAGGGGAAGAAGATGATCATCACGGGTTGGAACTCGTTAGCTTGCTCACTGGCTGCGTGGATGCCATTGGATCAAGAAACGTAGCTGCTATAAACCAGTTCATCGCAAAATTAGGCGATCTTGCTTCTCCAAGGGGAACCCCCATAAGCCGCATATGCGCTTATTTCACTGAAGCCTTGGCCATCAGAGTAACAAGGCTTTGGCCTCATGTTTTTCACATCACCACAACTTCCCGAGACATGGTGGAGGATGACGAAACCGGAACTGCACTGAGGCTTCTCAACCAGGTGACCCCAATTCCCAAGTTTATCCATTTCACATCAAACGAGATGCTGCTGAGGGCGTTTGAAGGAAAAGACAGAGTTCACATAATAGACTTCGACATCAAGCAAGGTCTTCAATGGCCAAGCTTGTTCCAGAGCCTAGCGTCGAGAACACACCCTCCGAGTCACGTGAGAATCACGGGAATAGGAGAATCAAAGCAAGAGCTAAACGAAACCGGAGACAGACTCGCGGGCTTCGCGGAAGCGCTGAACCTCCCCTTCGAGTTCCACCCCGTCGTGGACAGACTCGAAGACGTGAGGCTGTGGATGCTCCACGTGAAGGAGCAGGAAACAGTGGCCGTGAACTGCATTTTGCAGCTGCACAAGACGCTTTACGACGGAAGCGGAGGAGCTTTGAGGGACTTCTTGGGACTGATCCGCAGCACGAATCCAAGCGTGGTGGTGGTGGCCGAACAGGAAGCAGAACACAACGAGGCAAGGTTGGAAGCAAGGGTGTGCAAGTCGTTGAAGTATTACTCAGCGTTGTTCGATTGCATCGAGGAGAGTGGAGTGGCGCAAGAGAGTGCAGTGAGGGTGAAGATAGAGGAGATGTACGGGAGAGAGATAAAAAACATGGTGGCATGTGAAGGGAGGGAGAGGTTAGAGAGACACGAGAGTTTCGGGAAGTGGAGGAGGATGCTGGTGGAGCAAGGAGGGTTGAGATGTTTGGGAGTTTCTGAGAGGGAAATGAATCAGAGCCAGTTGTTGTTGAAGATGTATTCTTGTGAGAGTTACAGTATAAAGAAGGTGGAGATTGAAGGAGCAACAGGAGTTATTCTTAGTTGGCTGGAGCAACCTTTGTACACTGTTTCAGCTTGGGTTCCTGTTGATGTTGCGGGTACCTCGTCCTCTTTTTCTCACCCAACTTGATTTCATTTTCTTTCTTCATTGATTTCTTCACAGTCAAGCTATACACACGTAAAGGGAAGTATTCTTTCTAGGTAGGGAAATTGTCATCACCATCATTACTGTCATTATTATTCTTTCATTCTTTGTTGCAGATAAGATTTGGTAGCCCAAAATTTAGTTGGTGCAATTTGTATCATCAATACATACAGAGCAATACTGCCTTCTGTTATTTCTTTTTTCAGTCATGATCATTGTCTAGAGCATAGGGTCATTTTCAGATATCATTGTTTCATTCTTTGTTATGTAAGTCCAAATTCTTTAGTTCCACGAGTCATTCAGATTGAAATGAAATTAAATGAATTCAGTTATTTTTGTCCATCTCTTTCCTATTTGCTGTGTTTTCTTTCTTCTGTTTCTCACTGCAAGAAAGAACATACACCACGAGGCATGGCCATTGAAGACCTTGCTTGATACTGAGAATGATTCAATTGATGAGTTGAAATTGGTGCAGAAATTTTATAATCCAAGGTTTTACTTTGCATAGATTGAATTTACATTCATGTGTTGTGGAATCAAAAGAACTTTGATTTGATCCCAATCTTTTATGGGCAAACTAGGTTTGTTTACTAACTATCTAGCTATCCAATTATTTAGACCTGTTTAAAGGATTTTAAGTACATTTTCTAATTTTGAATGCAAAGAAATTACTTATTTTTACTTTGAAAAAAATTATCTTGATACTTCATTTTTTTCTTTTTAACAACTTCGAATAATAATGTAATATTAAATGAAGTTATTTAATTAAAATTAAATTAAATTATTTAATAATATATCAATAAAAACAATAATTTAGAGGGTTGTCAATGTCTCTGGCCCTCTTTTACAATTATTTGGGTCTTTTTCATTGGATTTCCTCTAGTCCAATAGTGAAAAGAATGAATAAATAATAGAATGTCTTTAATGAAAAGTAAAAATTACATAACATTATATTAAATGTCATTCATATTTTTTCTTACAATTTTAAAATAGATATTTATTCTTTCTCTGGAAAGAAAAAAAAATAAAGAGAAAACTGCAGTTATTTTCGTTAATGTTATTTAATGAAATTCACATTTTTTAACAATTTTAAATGGATATTATTCCCCTAAGTTTTTAACTAAATAATTACATTTTTTTTTACTTTCTAAAACCATTTATCTTATACGTTTCACAAAATATAATTACATAATAATTATAATTTTTTTAGTTTCTAAAAACTTTTGTCTTCTTTGTTTTATTATAGTTGCTTTTAATATATAATGGTTTAGTATATGCATTTCATTATCGATTTTATTCTTATTAAAATAAATTTTTTAATTAATTATTTAATTTTTAAAATTTTATAATTATTTTGTAAAAGTGTATTTTTATAAATTTAATAACATCTTTTATTTTATAGTAATTTTTATTTTTCATTATCATAAAGTAAAAGTCACCCATGTGTTTCGACTACTACAATATAATGATATTTATCTCTCTTATCTTTTTTAAAAGTAATATAATTGCTAAAATTTAAACAAAAATCATGAAAAATAAAAATTGAATTTTTAAAATAATTAAACATTTTCTATCAAAAAAAGAAAAACAACTTAACTATTATATACTAACCACTTCTAAAAATGTATTGCTCCTTAATAAAAATTTGTTTCATAAAAATATAAAAATTTGTATTTTAGAAAATTAATATAAAATAATTGAATATTTTTTAAATGAATGAATAATTTTGTTAAGTTATCGTTATAATTGAATATAATTTCACTATAAATATAAATAAATAAAAAATGTATCATAAAAAATTATATTTTAGAATATTAATATAAAATAATTAAATATCTATTAAATGAAGGCTTATATTTATTAAGTTGTAATTGTATTTAAATGTCCATATAAATATAAATATTTTAAAAAACATAAGCATAACTATAGTAAAATAAGAAATATATGTTTAATTTTTTATGACATAAGTTATGCAAAATATATGAAAGAAAAGTATCAATACCATTTTAAAAGAATATCATGAATTAATGTAATTTTCTCATGATTAAATCATTTAAATGTTATTTATAAAAATATTTAATTTATATTTTATAAATTTAATAAAATAAATTATATCTTAGTTAAGATTTAAAAAAATAAATTAATTACTTTATTTCCTTAAAACAAATAAAGATAGATATATACAGTATATGAAAGTATAGTTGTTATTTTCTTTAAAATTAAAAATTTGATTTAGTATAACTTCTAAAGAGAACTTAATACAAATTTTGTTGGCTTAATCATTTCAGTAGTTATTTTTTTTTTAAGAGATTGTCTTTTTTAAGTTTTTTTTAAAAAAAATTAAAACAATTACGATTTGTACCATACAAAATCATTAAAAAAGAGTGTTAGGTATGAGTTTATGATTTTTTTTTATTTTTAAAATAAAAAAAAATTGTCACGTGACAATAACAGTGTTACGTGTTACTTCCATATCACATATTATTGCATTAGTCTCAATTAAGTCTCTATATTTTTTTTTTGTCTCAATTCGGTCTTAATTCTTTTCTAAAATTAAACAATTTTGTTCTTTATAAATTAAAACGAAATTTAATTTGTATATAAATGTTATATACATATTTTTATTAAAATTGATATTTTATTAAATATTTTAAAAAGATTAAATTTATTTATATTTAATTAATTATATAAATATTAATTATGTCCTTTAAATATACTTATAAAATTTAAAATAAAACATGATTGGGGAAATTAAGAACTGAAATAAAATGTGAGAGAATGTGAAAGAAGAAGTAGGAGCAACAAAAACTACCTATGATTAAAGTTTTCACAAAATTTCTTTAACTTTTTATTTTAAAAAAAATGAAATTTCACGTTATTAATTTGTTCATTGAGCTAATCATTTAAAAAATAGAAATTATTTTTTTAACTAGTATAAATATATTTAAATAACATAATTAAAATTTTATAATTAATTAAATATAAATATAAGTAAACTTAATATTGGTAAAAATATTGAATAAAAGTATCAATTTTAATAAAAATATTTGTATAATATTTATATATAAAATTAAATTTAGTTTATATTTGGGGAGAGAATAAATTATTTAATTTTAAAAAATTTAACACTAAATTGAGATAAATTAAAAATGCAGGGGTCAAATTGAAACTAATGTAACAACAGGTGGCATGATAGTGACATGTGACACGTTGTCACTATCACGTCACACTGTTATTATACATGAACAATGTCAATTTGACATGTTATATATATATATATATATATATATATATATATATATATATATATATATATATATATATATATAACTTTAAAAAGGTTTAAATCTTTTTTTGGTTTCTGAGTTAAAAGTTAGTGTTCAGTTTACTCCTTTTGGTCCCTATGATGTGCAAAATGTATCAAATTAGTCATATCCGTTAAATTGTAGGAAGAAATTTACTGACATAAACCTAAGACAATTACTATGGTAGACTGCAGCATCAACAACCCTTGAAGCATGAGAGTTAGTAATGAGACAAATCAAGGAAGTTAATAAAAAACCGTTAACGGATAGGACTGATTTGATACATTTTGCACATCATGAGGACCAAAGGTTTACAATTTTTAAAAGAGGACTGAACTGAACATCAGTTTTTTTTTTTTAGAGACCGATTTAAACCTTTTAAGAAAATATGAATGAGATAGTTTTTAATTGTGTTAGTAGGGTACTAATGACAATTATATGATTGCTTTCATATTTTTTTAAAATAAAAATTCAATTCAAACAAAAAAAAAATTGAGGACCAGTCTCTCACTTCCAACAAAAAAACATGATAGGGTATTTAATTGTGTTAGTATGATACTATGGACAATGACATAATTGTTTTAAATTTTTAAAAATAAAGCCCCAAATAAAAAAAATTAAAAGACCAGTCTGCCACTTAAAAAAAATAGGACATGTAGAATGATTAAATCAATTTTCTTAATTAAATATAACGTTCACGTGTTGGTGAATAAAAAAATAAAATAAAAACTCTTAACTAAAAAATATGAAAGATAAAAAAAATAATTAAAATTGATAATGAGTAATAATGTGATTTTATTAAAAGAAATTACAATATCTTCTCGCAGGTTTTAGTATGGGTGAGTTTTCATCCTATTCTTAAGTAATATTTGTCAATCTTATTTCATTATCGTACTTATATGTTTGAAATTTTTATTTCATTTTCATCTTTATTCGGAAGATGGTATAGTCTTCGTCTATGTATGTATACGTCTTTTATTGTTTTAAATATTAACTATTATTTTTTCAAAAAATAAAAATAAAAAAATTTCATGTCAAAAAAATATACATTTTTTTTATTTTACTATTAAATATAAAAAAATTATAATTATATAAATATTAAATAATAATTGGATAAAGATAAAATATTTAGAAAAAGTAAAAATAATCGTGAATATTGTAATAACTTAGAAAATATAGTATTAGAGTTGGTAGTAGGTGTTTCAAAATAATGAAACTCATTATTTTGTTTTAAAATAATTGAATAATATAAATAAAATTTTTTAAATTCGTCTCGTTACTTAAAACATTCTTTATCTCTCTAAAACTCTTTCTCTTTGCTTTCTTTTACATCTTTCTAAGATTTCTCATCCCTTGATCATTTACTTGATGATCAGAAAGTTCATAAGAGATTGGAACTAAGTTATCTTCATATTTAATTTAACTGATCGATTTCAAGAATAAAGCAAGTAAGTTTCAACTCTTTTTATTTTCTCGTTCCTAATATGTTTTTAAAAGAATCAAATGTCATTGCATGTGTGATCATGCTTCTCTTACTCATTCATGGTTAATCTAAAGTTCTAAAGATTATGTCTTACTCATTCTTGGTTAACCTAAAGTTCTAAGGACTCTGTCTGCTTTCAATTTGGTGTTTCATAGGCTCGTTTAGAAATTTCTCACGTAAGTCAGTTTTCTTGTGAGGTAAGGGAAGTTACACTTTGTATATTACGTTTTTGGTGTAAAATTCATGGTCTAATTGAATGATAAATTGATTTGAGTAATAATTTCTAAGTTGATGTTCATACTATTTTTCCTTCTTGATGATAAATGATTAGATGATGTTTGAATGCTTGGTATGGAGTGCTTAAATATTTTTACTGTCTTGATTATGTATGATGAAGATGTTTAATGGTTTGAAATGGAAAGCAAAGGGGTTGAATTGAAAAAGTGTCGGTCACTTGAGTTTTAACCATAAAAAGGGGGTGTTATGAATGAATTTTTGAGGAACTGGTTAGTTGAAGGAAACAATAGTTTGAGATCATTTGGGAAGTCGTTTAGGACTTATGGAAGCTTTCAAACTAGTAAAGTCTGGTGTAAGAGGTTGTGAATGGTTTGTGAGTGAGTTTTTACATGTTTTTTTGTTAAAACTTCGGGTTTTAGGTAGTGAAATTGTGAAGGAAGGGTTGTGAACTATTCTGGAGAATTTGGAGTATGTTATGAGACCAATTAAGACTTATCTAGAGGTTTATATCAGAAAAATCTGTCATGAAAGTGATAATTGCCTCATAGGTTGGGTTTATAATCCATTTGGAGGTTTTAGGCATTGAAAATTGAAAGTAGAATGATTGGGATGAAACTGAAGTTTTGGAGGGTGATAACAAATATATTTAAACTTGGTTATCCAGTTTGTAAACTGATAAGGGGGTTAGAAAGTGTAGAATTGAGTTTGGGTAGCTTATAGGAGTGAAGTTGGGTTTTAATGGGTCATTTTAAGTTACAACAGTGTTCAAGAGTTTTCTCAAGATCTCAAGAGTCCTAAGGGTCTTTAGAAGTTGTGGGGGTAAGTGGGAGAAATAATTCAAAAAGAGTTAAAATCTGCTGATAGCGCCTGAGCGCCCAAACATGGCGTTGTGCGCCCCATTCTAGGGGTTAGGATGCCGAGCACCAAAAAATAGACGCTAGGGCGCTAAACGCCATCTTCTAAGTGATGAGCACCACTGAACCAATTTTAGGTTTTTCAAGTTTTGTGAATCTCAAATTTGGGGCTCCATATATCAGATTTGAATGTTCTTTAGGTAGTTTTGGAGGTTTTGGACCCTACCAGAGCTGTTGGTGAGGGTTTTAAAGCTATCTCCCTTGCTTAATGTGAGTATCGAGTAGTTATGAAGAAAATTGTGTTATTGTGTGATTTCTGATGACTTGTAAGAGTGTTTCTATTTCTTTAATGTATGATCAATAGTCTCGTGTATTTGTATACTATGTGAATATGAAGTGATCTTAATGGTTTCAAAGGTATGGAAAAGAGTTCTAAGGAGGAACTTCTCAGTAGTGGTTTCAAGTATTGCAAGTATGAATATGGGAAGCTCAGTCTTGGAGTTCATCCTGACATTCTAATAATCACTCATTCTCAAGTAGAGAGGGGTGAGGCATGTCGTGAAATTAACACGAGGTCCTAGTCTGAGGGCTTTAACTTGGCTTAAGGCGAGTGACCATAGACTAACCTTATGTGGTAACTTGGAGTGGGTCAGCTGTTTCACCACAACAAGTGCATGAACTGCCATAACTCAATATTCATACTAATCTGGATAGTCAAGTCAAAGGGTTGTCATGTATAAAGTGCTTGTTTGGTTTAATATGCTATGTGTTTTTGTGTGAATGTTTCACCTGTGTTAATATATCATAAATTGTTGTATTCTAGCTTACCATTTTATTGTGTTTGTGTTTGTATGTTACTTTGATTTTTTTTTTTTTGCCATGATCATCTTATGGGTGTGAGCACTAGATGGAGTAGATGTTGTTGCTTATTTTTCTTTAGACTAACTTGTGTAAATAGTTTTGGTTAATCCGTTTGTATATAAAGTAAATTTTTTATTTATTTTTGGATGATTGTAAATTCCGTAAATTTTTTATTTATTTTTGGATGATTGTAAATTCCACTTTATAGTCATTTCTTTAATTGATCTTTTATATTAAATATGTGATGATTATTATGTAGTATAATGTTATATTTTTGGATGTTACAAGTAGCAACAATTTTTTTAACTAAATTTTGCAATTAAAAGAAAGACAAATAATATATTTATATTTACATTGTTGGTTTGATGTTGACTCACTCATTTAAAAAGTACGTAGAATTTTTTCTCAAAAATTATTTGTTTATGTAGTAACTTAATATTATATAATTTTGCAAGATTTTTTCACACCTTATTCATAGAAATCTTTTATGCAATGATGGACACTCCATTTATCATTAGTAAGTACAAATTTGTAATAACATTGTCATAATTTATTTTATCTTCGATATTTGATGTCCATTATTTTTCTTCAATTGCATATATATTGTGTCTTTTCTTAAAAGTTTTTTTATCTTTAGCTTTTATTATGAGAAATTATTCTCCTGAACTTATTTCCCAAAGTTTTTCAAAAACATATATTTTCACATTTCTACATTCGCAACAAGAATAATGATTTCTTAATGTGAAAAATCAAACTAACTAAAATCACATAACATACTAAGATAATCTATCATCAATAGCAGCACAATATTATCAATAGTCAAGTTCTAATATAAAGGTCAAATATTAAAATAGCAACATAAGAATTGACAAGTAAAATAAAGGTAAGAAAAATTGATACTAAACAATGGTATAATTTTACCAAAGGAAAAAAAATCATAATATATTCACTTTAAGTTCAAAGAGAAAACAATATCATTCTCTCATAATAAAGAAAAACGAATAGCAATAAAATCTTAACAAGAAAAATGATTTTTTCTTTCTCAATTTTTCTTCCCAAATACTAAAACACTAGGGGTATTTGGGGGTGATGATTTGGGGGAGAGTGATTGAGTGGATTTGAGGGTATTTGAGAGTGATTATTTTTGTGTTTACTTGTAGATTTGAAAGTAATTGAGAGTGGATTTAAAAGTAAAGTTTGTCAGAATTAGTATATGATTTGACTGATATGACAGTTTTAAAAAATTTGTTTAATTGGTAGAAATTGATGATTACCAAAATGTCCTTAAGTATTAAAGTAATATAAAATGATATTTGTTAATGTTATATATATAATTGTAAAAATGTGTATTAAGAGTTAAAAATTTAGAATAATTATTAAAAATCATTTTAAAAATTTAATTAAATTATAATTTAGTGAAATGAATTTCTTATTAAATATAGTATTTGTTTGTAATATAATTTAGTTTCAAGTAATATGAATTTATTTATTATAAAATGTTTTATTTTATTAGGACGAAGATGAGACTAAAACGTTGGGCTTAATGGAAATTTAATTTCGAAAAACTCATATTTTATAAGAACGCGTCTCATATGTTTTTTTCAAGTTTATTTTGAAAATCTTGTAATAGAGATTCTATTACGGAAAATATTGTATTAACTAATTGAAAAATTATTTAGATATTGTTATAGATAAAGAAAAAAAAACTCTAATACATCAGGGAAACATTCAAGCTTAATGTATTGAATAACTAAACACCAGCATTTGAAGTACAGTTCACAAACAGTTTAGGATGGAGAAGGATTTACAATGCAGATTGGAAGGTAAGGATGAGATAAAATTGAAAAAGACAGAAATAAACATCACATGAACATACTATTATTGATCAGAACACAACATACATAAAATCATACACTCACTATTTTTGAGGCTTCTTCCACAACACCCCAAACTTCTTCAGCATGTTGCCATTTTTCTTTCTCTGGAAATCATCATCAGAGTCTTCAGCATAGGGTGAGCACTTGTAGTTGTTATCCATAGACACGGTTCTCTCTGTGAGTTTCCCATTGTTTCCTGATGAAAGCATAGCAGCAGCTGCCTCTGCAGCCTTCCTCCACTGATCAGACTGCACCTTTAGTCTTCTCAGTTCTGTTTCCATTTCTAAATTTGCTGCTTCTAGCTGCTCAGCCACTCTTGCAGCCTTCTTGTTGCTCCTATCTGCTTCCTCCATCACAATCCCAAGTCCCATGGAGCTACTGCCCAGGATTCTCTTCGTTCTTCTCTTCACCACTCAACGCATGCACTGATGTTCTCCTTCTTTTCGATTTGAACCAACACAAGAACCAAATACCAACCACGCCACATATTAATAACTCTTTGGTCAAAAAGGCCTTGGCTATGTCTCAGTGTATTGTCAATGTTGTTGCTGCACGAAGGCATCTTTTCTATGTGTGCAAGGCTGAAATCTTCACTATTCCATGGCTGAATCAAGCAGAAGCAGAAGTTCAGGCTGGAATCTTCACTATTTCATGGCTGAATCACGCAAAACGTCAAGAATATGCATTGTTGAATGCGTAGTCTCGTGAATACACAGTGGAATTGCTCAGTGCAAGTGGCTGAGGACAACGTGGAATTCTTTAAAATGATGAGGGCATTTTAGACTTTGCGTGATTGATCCCTCTAAATCTTCGCGTCTCAGTGGGTGAATAAACAGTGTAGTAATCTCGCAATTACCTTCAAATCATCGCCCACAATTCTGTCAAAGTGAACACGTTTTTTACTAAATTACTTGCTCGCAGTATACCGTGAATGGTAAATTACTTCGAAGTGAACACAGTCTAAAGAAGAAAACAGAAATTAGAGCTGTCAAAACGGGTAACCCGGCCCGACCCTGTCCAGCCCACCACGGGTTGGTCATTTAGTGAGCCAACCCAACCCGGCTCATTTATTAGCGAGCCAGAAAAACTTGAACCCGGCCCGACCCGCCACGGGTTGGTGGGTAAACGGGTTGACTCACTAGCTTATTTAATTACATTTTTTTAAATAAAAAAATACAAACTTTCTGTAATTTAAATTTAAACAAATTTCACTCCCAAAAAATTATGTTAAAGACAATTCAAAATAATAATAAAAAGTACAATATAATCCAAATTCAAAGATATAAAAAAAGAACCAGTACTTAACAACATCAACAAAAATATTAATAGTTTAATTTGTAACATAATTTCCCAAATTCAAAGATATCAAAAGCAGCTTGTTCAAAGAATGTATACTCAAATTGTTTAAATAAAATGAACAAACTCTGATACAAGTATGTCAGAACAGGAAAAAAAATCATTCCATGTCTTCAAATCTCCCACAACAAAAAACAAATTCGCAAACCCTTATTTTTGTCATTATAGGACTTTTGAAAAAAAAAAAGTGAGACAACAAAAATGTGGAGAAAAGAGAAGAAAAAAGGAAGGGTGCTTTATCTGCTCATTGAATAATTTTAGTGAGTGAGACCACCATCAAATGAGAGCAAGTACTATGAGAGTGATTTGTGAAAGCAAATGTTACTTTTTTGGTATACACAATGAGTGAAGAAAGTATTTTATTTTTTAGGGTTCATAAATAAAATAATAAATTAAAAAAATAAAATTAGGTAGGTGGGTTGGTGGGCTAACCCGGCTCACCACGGGTTCAACCCGCATGAGCCGGGTCTAAATGAGCCAGGTTGAAATCTGACCTGCATATAAGTGGGTTGTATTTTTCAAACCCAATCCGGCTCGAACCCGTGACGGGCCGGGTTGGCCCGCGGGTTGTGACCCATTTTGACGACTCTAACAGAAATAGTGTCTAAGAGAAATAGCACAAAATGGGTTACAACCCGGCCCACCACGGATTCGGATCGGTTGGGCTTGAAAAAATTGTATTTTTTTATGTGGATTAGATTTCAACCTGACTCATTTAAATCTGGTTCATCTGGGTTGAACGTATGGTGGGTCAGGTTGGTCCACCAATCCACCTACCTAATTTTGTTTTATTAAAATTTAATTTTAATTTTATAAAAAAATATTTATTATTTTTTTTTTGAAAAAATTATTTAAATTCTCTATTTTTAAAACTAATTTTGTTTAAATTTAAATTATAAAAAGTTTATAATTTTTTATTTAAAAAAATTAAAATTAAATGAGTCGTGAATCCATTTATTCACCCACCGGTAATGGGTGTAATGATCAATCTATACTAAACCGAGCCAAGCGCCATTTTGAGAAGAGTAAATTTTCTCTCGTATATGATTTAAAACAATATGCTAATAATTTCTCAATATTCGGACAAACGTCAAATCTGTCAACTCTAGTATATTGCCAATAATTTGTTGCCATTCAGGTCTTTTTGTTGTCTTCGTTTATTCCAAATAAAGAATATGTTTTTTCTTTCTTAATAAAGTGAAGAGAATAAGAGTGGGAATTATTATGTCGATGACGCATAGCTTTTATGGGTCGTAATCTCTTTTATTAAGATTTTTTTTTTTGTTATACAAGATATTTTGATTGAAAACTAATGATTATGGTACAAGTTTTACTTTGAAACGTTGAATGAATTTGACTTGTTTATACATTGTATCATGACGAGCAAATGTCAATTTGTTTAAAAAGTAATTACCAGATATATATGATTAATGTACTAAGTACTAAATCGTGGGTTTTAAATAAAAAGATTTTCCTTTGAAGTCGATTCTTTAAAATCTCCGTTACGTCTAATAATTTTTAAATGATTCTGAATTATTTTATTTAAATTTAAAATAAAATAATTAATAACGTTTACTCTCCTAGATCGAATTATACATTCTTAACACTGCAAAATTATGCATAAAATATGATAGATATGTAAATATATTTAAATATTAAAATTATAAAATAAAAAATAAGATTTCTTCACTTTCTTTTTAATCCAATACTTATTGAATCATTTGTTCTTTTGTATCAAGATATAATCATAGTAAAATCATAATATCAAATATAAAAAAGCAGTAATGTAATATAAATTGCATAAAACATTTTACAAGAAATTTTGGTGGATTATTTTTAAAAGATCAATATTAATTAGTTTGGAGAGATTAATACATATCACTAATATGGTATATCTTACTAACTAACTATTTTGATATAGATTTTTTCTAACAACCTTTTAAGTAATTTTTTACATTTCTAGTTTAGTATAAGTGGGTCTGCTTAATATTATCAAATCTTCACCATAACACAATTGTTTATTTGGTAAATTCATTGTTATAACTAGAATATCTGATGCATTTATACTTATATGTTTTTAATATGTATTGACATATAAATATAATTTAGTATTTTTAATATATATTCTTCAACACACTAACATATTTACGACTTTAATATTTATCTATTTTAAAGTTTTAGTTTGTAACAATTTTATTCTTAAAAAAAACATGTCAGAGAATAAAATGAGAAATATTTAAATTATCTTAAATAATATAAAACTATTAAAGTATGGTGGGAAATAGTCTGTCAATTTACATATATTTTAACTCCAAAACGCATCAATTATATAATAAACTTAGTTTTCTTTTGGTTAATAATCAAAACCTTCGTGGAACCAAACAATAATATTACTTAAACAATAAAAGTTTTACATGAGTAAACGTCTTTTAAAAAATAGTTAATATAATGTTTATTCAAACAACGCTTAAACAAAAATTAAAAGATATATTTTTTCTTGTTTTTACTTTTACTTGAGTAAAAACATCTTATTCTAACAAAAATATAAGAAAAAAAAACTGGACGTTCAATGGTCATACATTTTTTTATTGAATAATAATATTTAGACGATATTTTTCTAACAATATTTGAACATCGTATACGTGTCATTATGTGATTGGTTCAAAATTATTTCACAATCAATAATAATAATCATAAACACTATCATAGACCAATCACATAATGACACGTAGATGATGATGAAATGTTTTGTATAGATTTCATTATCTTTTTATTTGAGAGAATTAATTGATAGTTGTAACAATGTTTAAAAACATATGCCTAAAAAATAAAAATAAAAAACAGGTGACAAGTATATATTATAGGAAATAGACGACAAACGACCGAAAGTGACCTACCCATCATCGTTGATGTCTGCGTCAAGATTTTGGAGCTGGACATGTTACACATACATATGTCATCGTTAATCTTCCTTTTTTTGTCACCACAACTTCCCATCACACTATTTTTTTTCTGGTATGGTGGGGAGAATCAAGATCAGAGACCTGTCATTCATCGTTTCATTCAGATTTTTTGCTACCCCGATATTTTATTTACGTCAAATGGACAACAACATCAGTTATAAGTCTTATCTTCAGGATACAAAATATAAATTAGTACAATTTTTTGTTTACACGCAAACTTTATAAAATTAACATAAATTTAAAATTTATTTTAATAAAATTTATTATTTTGTAAAAAATATTACGTTAATCGTCATAAAAAAAGTTTATAATGTATTAGAGTTATTATTTTATTCTTTATCAAATCATTTATTAATATTTAGTTATATATATATATATATATATATATATATATATATATATATAATGTAAGTAAATGTATTAAAAATTTCATATTAATTAATAATAAAATTTGATTTACAAAATAGTTTATAATATATAAATAAATTTAAACTTTCTTTCATTAAATGATTTTATAAAATTAAAATTTAAAATTTACTTTTTAATTATAATAGAATCCAGTAATATTATCGTTTTTTTATGTATCAAATTCTTAAATCTCAGCTCATATGGCCGTCTGAAAAATAGAAGAAAATATCAAATAGAATTCAAACTGTTCACATTAAATTTCTTATCTTTCTCATCTCTACATAAACGAGTTTTTTTTTTCATGCAAATAGAAAATCGTATATTATTATTTCAGCAAAGGCAAATTTAATAAGTGATTAAACAAAAAAATACTGAATTATGTATTTAAAGAAATATTTTTGGAAATAGTGAGTTGAAACTGGTACCATATATTAAAGAGTTTTAAGTATTAGCCACTCTTTTCATGAACGGACAAGCTTGCTTCTGAGTCTATCGACAGCTGCACGTAAGCTACCAAATCCATCCAACGTAGGTTGTGGTCTTGTGAACATCACTTGTATTTTGTTCTGTTTATTGTTTTTTTCTCTTGATATATTATAATATATTATCGTGATATGAGTATGCTGTAGTTGTGAGCTGTTGGAGTTGTTGTATAATGATAATGTGGCAGAGGACGGTGCGTGTTCAGATTTTGCGGATGATAATAATTTGAAATTGACAAAAGGGGTGGTGCAATTCAGAATTAAAATAACATAAAAAGGAATGAGAACGAGATCTTCCAAGAATGCACTGCATTATATTATTACTATATAAAATATATTGCATGACTCACCCTTCTGCCGAAAGAAAAATGTGTTTATTTTACCAATTTTTTATAATATCAGTGTGTTTGCTTTTAAGATGTTTAAAAACAAGTTTATATATATATATATATACACACACATTATGACTTGTCACTGTGTTAAACTGTAGTAGGTGCAGAGCAGGAGTTCTACATGATAAAATATACAGAAAAGCTATATGTTATGATGGATGTGTTTCACAGAATGAAAAATGTAAAAACTCGATGAAATGAAGGGTATGTTTGACAGAAAAAGAAAATGGGAAATACTGTCAATAAATTTTTTAAACGAAACATACTAAACTAACTTAAGTAAAAATAGGCTAAAACACTATTTTGATCTTTTATTTAGTTTAGTTCGTTCACTTTAGTTATGAATTTTTTTTTTATAGATTCCCATGTTATGCGATAGTAACAATTTCTATATTGATTAATTTTGTTAAATTCAATCTTATTTTTTTAAATTGAACAAGGCAATTTCATTTTCATATAAATGTTATATTGATATTCAGTATTAAAATACAAATTTTTGTTAAATATTTTTAATTTAGAACTAAGGTTAATATTAAACCGATCTTATAATTGATGACCCTTTAACTAAAACATTACAATCAAAATTGTTTTTTGTCCTATAAAGAATAAAGTGATTATTTCTACTAACAAATGTTAAATGTTGAATGTTAATATTATTAATACTCATGTGACATTTCGGACTCTCTTTAAGTATAAATTTATGAAGCCTGTCTTTTCTTTTTTATGTTTATGTATGTAAATTATGATAAAAAAAAATTATGTTATCTTTATTGTTATTGAAATGATATTATGTTTGAATTCATTATGAACTTCTCATTCTAAAGTCATATTAAAAAGAAATGAATAATACAATTGTACATGAAAGAAAACACATCCATGGAAGGGAATAGGTTGACAGAATGGTGTGCAACCACTATGACTCTTATTATTTTTGTATATTTAATTATAAATAATGATGAATCAATTTATATAAGATCTTTTAATGTGCATTATGTTTATGTATTAAATCACATAAAATGGTATGACATTTATAAGTGAAGTGGAAGAATCTTAAAATTGATTGACTAATCAGTTATAGTATGTGACTCGTTTGAAATACCATGTTGATTTAGGTGTGATTTAGTAAAATATAAAAATCTATTAGTTATTATGAAAAGTTATAATAAAAATAAAGCAAATACTCACTTAATGGATGTTGGTTATCACACCCCATTAAATGACCCACCTTAGTGGAATACACATGTCGCATCCCTCTAGTCTCCCCATGTAAGTGGGAGACAAGCCTTTCAGTTCATTTAATTCCCTCAATTGGGAACCGTGCGGTAGCAGAGGAGATGTGGGAGTGCAGAGAGTGGAAAACACGTGGCACTGATAGGGCGTGCAAGGTTTCAGAAAGTGGAGTACAGGTGGCAGCGTAGGAAAGGACCGATCGGTTTTGGCAGAGGTACTTAAGTTGGGATTTCAAATCTCCAGCCACTTTTGCATGTAACCCCTCTTCTTCCTTAAACTCAACTTCCAGAAAACTCATTTTCTCCTCCTTCTCTCTAAAACCCTCCACCTTCTCTCTAGATTTCTAACCATCTCCTCCCCTTTGATCACCTTACTCCTTTCAGATTAAACACTCCTGGTGCCAAGCTCTTTCACTTGCACCAATCGGTTTCCCAAGCGGAGCACTTTGGGACGTTTGGACAACCATAACATAGAACTTTAGAAGCTTAGCTGGAATAGAGGTAAGGGAAGCTTATAAAGTTTAATTTTGATTTTCTGTATGTTTTGAATGTGTGTTTGATTTAATGCATGTTTGATATCTAAAGTATGTTGTTTGATTTCTCATGAATGGAATATGGTATGTTGTAGTATGAATTGTATGATAAGTATGAAACTTAGAGAAAATGTGAATCTGAGACCGAAGGTCATTAGGACCGTTCGGTTTTCCCCTAAAACGATCGTTCTTGTACCATTGTATCGAAACTTAAATGACTTGCTTATTCAGTTGTAATAATCTATCCATTACAGAACGCTCGGTCTTATACTGAGTGTTCGGCTTTAACGTATTCGGTCATAGACTGATTACCTAGTCTCATGTTAACTATGTTTATTATAGTAGCGTTCGTTCACACTGAACGTTCGTTTTTATATTGATAATGTTTATTGGAAGTACTTAGTCATAAACTGAGTACTCGGTTTCATATTAATTATCTTTATTGTACTGAACGTCCGGTCTTATACTGAACGTTCGGTCTTGAAGTGCTTGGTCATACACTAAGTATTCAGCCTCATATTAATTATTTGGAACGTTCAGTCATACACTGAGCGTTCGGTTATACGAGTGTTCGGTATTAGACTGACACTTAATTTATGAAGCATTCAGTTTCGTATTACTATTATTACTCACTTTAAGAACGTTCGGTCAGACACCAAACGTTCGGTCATATAAGTGGTCAGTATTAGATTGACACTTAACTTATGAAGTGTTCGGTTTCACATTATTATTATTATTCATCCAGAGGACGTCCGGTCATGTAAAGCACTCGGTCATAGATCTAGTGCTCGGTCTTATGAAATGTTTAAGTCAGAAACTATTCGGTATTGAGTATCTGGTATTCTTCTCAACACCCTAACAACATGGAAGTAATAACGAACGTTGGTTGAATTTGGCTAAGTAAGAGAATTCCAATGGCGGAATGTCTCATGAAATTGGTAATGATTGGTAAAGTATGGATGTGGGAAAGACTCTGGCGTTGTCCTTGATCCTGATATTCCGTGAGGGCGCTTCCTCAAGTAGATGGAGGCCACTCATGCGTGGGAATGGCAGGAGGTCCGCGGTTATACGAACAGATAACCGTTTGAGGACTAACCTCGGGTGGCAGCTGGGGAAAACAGTTACTACACCACACCGGGTGCTAGGGACGACCGAGCTACATGTTCATACCGTCCGGACAGCGTCTTGTGGTCGGTCATGAGTATAGGAATTGTATGTTGCATGAATGATTGGTTTGTATTGTACATTTATTTGTATGATGAATTGATAAATTAAATTTACATAAGCTTACCCTTATCTGTTTTGCTTTGTATATGTTGTCGTTCGGTATCCGACCGTTCGGCTATTCTCTTCATTGCAATGATCATCCTTTTGGATGTGAGCAGAGGATACCTTGGAAGCTACTTTGGAAGAAACTCTGGAGGATGCTGTGCAGGCCGAGGAACCCGTAGAGGCTGTGCCCGAACGTTATGCAGGACCGTCCGGTCCTTAGTATAGTCGTTTTCTTCTCCTTGTATTTTGTAAAACGTTCAGTATAGGAATCTTTTTAATTTTGGCCTTTCGGCCAATGTATTGTATTCTAGACCGTTCGGTCTATTTTGTAAACATTGTATATATATTCCAATCGTTCAGTTTTAATTTCCAGTATATTTCATACGGCTATGCTTATTCACTACTGTTCTCCTTTATTATTCTTGTTAACTCTTAAAAATAAATTATGACTTTGGTTATATTTATTGGGATGTTACATTAATGGTATCAGAGCAGTTTTATCCTTAGAGTACCTGTAGGTTATGAATACACTATGCTTGTGCTGTGTACTCAACCGTTTGGTTAGATTTTATTCTAATATTTTCCAATACACTTATGGATCCTTCGTTCTGTTGAAAGTAGAGGATGACTCCAAGACCTCCCCCTCAGCCTACCAATCGGGAGGCTACTAGCAGCAACAATTTGTTGGAGTCAGTCATAGCAGCTCTCCAAGAACAAAACGCCATTCTGATACAACAGAACACTATTGCATTACAAAGCCTGGAAGCTGCCAGAGTATTAGCCGAGAACACCCAGGGACAAATGATGAAAGCCGATCGGAAGAAAAGACAGCAACAGCCGAACGTCAGAAGACCAGTTTTCTCCAGAAGAGGTAACGGTCCCAGAAGAGCTCCATACCCTAAGTCTTCATTTTCATCGAGATACGGTTCTTCTTCACAACCATCCGCGTCTTCCGATCGGTCAGGGCAGAAAAACTCGGTCTCGTGTTTCAACTGTGGAGGACCACATTACAGGTCTGCGTGCCCTCAACTAAGGAGACCCAATTATTGCACTCTGTGTGGAAGGAGCGGACACTTAGAGAGGGACTGCAACATGGGTGACCGAACGTTTTCAAGGCCACCGAACGCTGGAAGGATTCCTCAGAGAAGTGATGAACGGACATCCACCAGTGGTCGAGTGTATGCGCTAACGGGAGTTCAAGAAGCTACTTCAGGTAAACATTGTTTGCTTATCCTTCGAAAACTTAGAGATAATTTGGGAGTGGTTTAGTTAGCTACCAACCACTTTCTGGTTGATTGAGGAAAGAAGAAAATCATTCTTCCAAATCAAAGAAAAGAAGTTGTCGTAACGCTCGGTCAAGACCAAGAATGTATCATTAAAGAAGCTTTAGGAACTGTTCGGTCGTACAAAAAATCTTTCATGATCGAACGTCTCTTATTAGTTACCGTTCGATAAAGTAAACTCAGTTTCGTCTCTAACCAAGAGGTATCAGCTTCAATGTACTCGAAGGTATTTGATATCTTCTCTGAACCGTTTCTAATTTTATATTTTTCCTTAATGACCGAACGCCCTTTTGTTGATTAACGATAGGTTATTTCTGTCAAGCTTTTATTATAACTTGAATATTATGATTCGGCCTTTAGCTGAAGTCATCGTTCTAATTATATGGTGCCTTGCTTCTAAAAAGAATCTTTAATTATTTCTGCTCAGGAGATGACAACTTCTCCTCTACTATATCCCATTCTTTCTCTTTCCTTTCCATTGACTCAATGTCGTTCGGTTTTGAATTATAAACGTAAATTCCCTTCGGTTATTTCTTCCACTAGGTCATTACCGTTCATTTTCTTCTTATAACAAGTAGTGTCGTACGGGCTCGTCCCTAAAGGGTCAATACCATTTGGTTTCCTATCAAACAATGCAACCTTATCACTTTTCCTGAATAGGACCCTCAACCGGGAAAAAGGGACAACTTTGATGGCTTCTGGTCTAATTTTGTCTTGGTCCGTTCGGAAAATCATACCACTTGATTGTTTCCCAACCTTAAGAACCTATAAAACTAAAAATTAACTTATATATGATCTTATCTATGTGTACTCAGATCGTCAAATAGATAAAAGATGAAATAAAAAATATAAAAAAAAATAAAAAAATTAAATTTTTAAATAAATAATGATTTTTATAAAATAAAATTTATAATTTTACTTTTTTTAGTAAAAAGATGTTTTAGTGTCATTTATACTCTGACATTTAGATCTTTACAGTATCTCATAAACTCTATGATTATCATTATAATATAATTATTTATTTAACACATGCACTACATCATGATTAACCTATTATTCCAAATTTGTAATCCAAATTTCATAGGTATTTCCTTATACGTGATATTTAAATTATTGTTACATCATTGCATATGTAACATCCCAATAAATATAGCCTTAAAACTATACGTATTTTAGGGAGTTAACAAAAACAATAAGATAGAACAGTAGTAGAGAGAAAGCAAAATAAAGAGAAGATAACAAAACATCATTAAGAATTTAAAGTTGTACAAGAAACTAAAGGTCTACCAGAGTTTACAAGTTAGTCCGAACAGTTTTAGAGTTCAAATACACCGAATGGTGTTACAATTGAAACCATACTGAACGGCCATACAAAAGGGGTAAAGGCCAAACGGTTAACCAACTATTTAAAGACCCAATCTATGGACCGGACGGTCCTTCAATATCTTTAGGCTATTCCTCCTGCAGAGCTTCCTCCAAGGAGTCTTCAACATCTTCTGCTCAATTCAAAGGAATGATCATCGCAGTAAAGAGAACGACCGTACAGTAATTACCGAACGGAAATCATGGACAGGACATAAAAGTAAGGGTAAGCTTATATAATTTAATTAAATCACCATATAATTAATTTAACATATCATGGAATGATTCATAACTTTATACTAAAATAAACAAGCATCATATAATCATTTCAACCAAACACCGAACGTACTAGCATAAAACCGACTACTACTGACACTGTCCGGACTTGTACGAACCACGTAGCTCGTCGTCCCTAGCACCCGGGTGATGTAGTAACTGGCATTCACTCATCAGCTGCCACCCGAGGTTAGTCCTAAAACAACCATCTGGACTTATGATCGCGGACCTCCATGCCATTCCCACACATGAGTTACCCTCTTCTATATGATGAGGAGTAATCACGGAATATCATGATCAAGGATGAAGTCAGAGTCTGACCATGTTTATAATTTACCAATCATAACCACATAATGAAACATTCCTCCTTGGAATGTGCTTACACCTCAATTCATAATTCTCCAAAATTTTCAATCATTCATCAAAAGCATATAACAAAAATTCCAATCCAAGATAATAATTTAGAGAAATAGATACTGCAACTATAAGTATGACCGAACGGTCTAGGAGTATAACTGAACGGTCTATTGACCTTTTGACACTCATTAAGCTAAACTTTATCTTAGACCGAACACTTAAAGATTTATTTCTAGAATAAATTCTTTGAACATATTAATAATACCGAGTATTAGGAACTTAGGCCGAGCACTTAGAGCTTTGGCCGAAGGCTTTATAGTAAGGAGTTCTCTTCAACAAGATCGAGTGTCAGATCATGACCGGACATTCTTTTCAGAAAGGACTGTCAGTATAAGACTGAACACTCTTCTAATGTAGCTATTAAAGGACCGAATGGAATCTCATTCAACCTAGATTTAATTTCAGTATTAGACCAGACGATCATTAACTGAGATCCTCTACCGAATTCAGTCTAGACCAAGCACGCATGGAAAGGACCGAATGGTTATAAATATACCCCGGTCACAGATATAGAATTTTAGCAGTATTTCATCTGACCTTAAAATGACTTTATTCCTATTCATGTTACCATTCACACACACATTCAACCTTTCATGCAGGATTACAAAATCAATCAAATTCATACATATAATGTAATTCAACATATGCATCCAAAAAGGCAAAGAAAATAATTAAATTACAAGCTTCCCTTACCTCTATGTCCAGAAATCCTAAGCTTTCTTGGTGGCACCGAGATAGAAATCAAGCTTCTAGACTTTCAGATTTTTAAATAAGATTTTCCTAATGTTAAGAGTTGAAAATGGAATTAGGAAGAGGGTTGGATATTAATATGCTAACCAAAACAGGAGTTGCATGCATCTGAAACGAGAAAGATTCGAAGAATGGAGAGGTTTTGGAACTTACCAGCTTTAAACCGAACCGATCGGTACTAGTGGAAGAGATTGGCACCAGGAAGCTTCAGACGTGATCTGAATGGTGATCGGAACAGTAAACTGGTCAGAATTTTAGAGAGAATGAGGAGGATTTTAGAGAGGAGGAGAATTAAAATTTCAGAAACTTGGAGAAGAAAGGTTGCATGCGTAAAGTGGCAGGAAATTTGAAATCCTAGCTTAAATACTATTGCCAGAAACCGGTCGGTTCAGTCCCCTGCTGTAACACCCCAAATTCTCACACATTTTATTTGATCATAAATCATTTACAGATTTTACATTCGTCCATTGATAGTTATACATAATTTCACACTGAAATTTTTACATAATTTTTTTTTCTTTTATTTATATTACAACTCCACTCGCATAAATGTAACTTGAACTCTTCTTTATTATTCTTCTGCCTCTATCTTCACTTGTATTGGTTCAGACGTCGTTCCCTCATCTGCTCCCGTATAACATAAACGTCATACGATCATCGCAAAATATAATTTTTTTTTTGTCACAAACAAACAAGTAAGGGTAAGCTACCTTGTAACGAAAAATACAAATTCAAATACATGGAACTATTGTTACACATTATTCATTCATAACAAGATTCATGTGAGATGCGGTTTATCATACTAGACTCTATTATCCGGATATTAAGTTGATGGAAGTCTCGGGTGGTCATGCACTTGTGGTGACCTCTACTCCTTTCACAATATAACTTCGGCCAAATTCTGTTTATCACGTCATCCACAAGGTTGATCCGTTAACATCCATGACCATATTTGGACACAGACTAGGACATCCTACCACTCTCACCACATAACATATTCTTCTTTATTTGAGACTAGATAAGTATTAGAGTATTAGGATAACCACCAACAACAGGACCCTCAACGTCAACTCGTACACTAACATCATGTCATAATAGAGTCTTTCCCCGAGACTCATTAACGTGCAAATTTTTTTTTATATCCAACATCATAACATTCATTTCTTACAGCCATTAAACAAAATGAATATCACAAAATAAATAAAGCTATACAAAATAACTTCGTTATAAAATAAATTCATAATGCAAAATATAAATATTTTGGGGAAATAAGAAGTTGAATTCGGCAGAGCCAATTAGACAACTTCTCATCCTTCCGAAAATGTAAAAGAAATAAATAAATGTAAAAGAAATAAGTAAAAATACAAAAGAATTAAATAAGCGTAAAGTAAATAAAAGTGTAAAAGAAATAAATAAACATAAAGTAAGTAATAAAAAATGTAAAAGAAATGAATAAACGTAAAGTAAATAAAATAAACTTATTGGGGAAATAAGAAGTTGCATCGGCAGAGCCAGTTAGACAACTTCTCATCCTTCCAAAATTGCAAAGTAAATAAATGTAAATAAATAAAAACTTAAAGAAATAATATCATATTGGGGAAATAAGAAGTTGAATTCGGCAGAGCCTGTTAGACAACTTCTCATCCTTCCAAAAGTTTACAAAAATAAATAAATAAAGGTAAATAAAGAAATAATAACGTATTGGGGAAATAAGAAGTTGAATTTGGCAGAGTCCGTTAGACAACTTCTCATCCTTCCATAATCATAAGAACATCAAATGATAATCATAAATTAACACAAAAAAAATAGAATCAAATCACATAATTATAATTAACAGATACAGGTATCATCACAAAAGCAATTTCACAGTCAACACATAAATAAAAACAATAATTCCATATATCAAACAAGAACATAAAAAGGCACAAGTATAACTCCCCTTAATATTATTAACAATCATCTTTCCATTACGGAAAGATGTTTCCCACTTCCTAAAAGTAATTTTTTCCTTTAGTAAATTTTTATTATTTATTTATTTATTTTTTATTTTATTTTTTAACAAACCTTCTAAACTCAAAATTTATAATTTCACCTTTTGAGATTTACTATAATTCTTTATCCTAATGTTAAATTTTATTTTATTTATATATATATATATTTATTTTCTTTATACTTTCTACCTTTAATATTATTACTAAAAAATTATACTATTTATGAAATTTTTTTTCAGACTTTACACCTAATGGCATGTGTATTCCACTTTCTGAAACTGTTCCAAGTCCTCTCGGTAATAATGTCTCACTCCTACCTGCAGATATTTATAAGACATGACTGATTGTCTCCCACTCACAAAACTGAAATAAATGGGACGTGAGAGTTTAAATAAAACAAAACAATAATATTCAACCTAATATCACATCATATGTCATGTCCTCATAATTATTTTGCGTCATAATTAAAAAGGACTCAAAACATGAATTCCAAAATAACGATTAAAATCTCAAACCATGCTCTAATATGACTGACTCCTAATAAAACTAAGAAGATAAACTACAACTCGTGTGAAGGACTCAAGTTCAAACATAATAATTTCCTTAGCTTAAAAATTCAAAAATTGCAACAACTTCAAGTAAAACAAACAACATGGTTCATTAAAACAGTTACAACTAATGTTAAATAACATGTTTTTTACACAGTTTACATTGAATGCACGTAAAGTCGACTAAGAATATTTAGTGATTCATATAACTCTTTATATTTGTAACTATTAGAATTTTGTTCATTTTTAATTCTATACACACATATAAAATTTAAATGATAAAAATTTCATAAAAAATATAAAATTTTAAATACTTAATAAATATTTAAAGTTTAATTAAAAATATTTAAATTTACAAAATATTTAAAATTTGACTAATTCATACTTTTTTTTATCTATATTCGTATAACTCTTTCTTTTTTAGAAAAAAAAAAATCTTACACATGATTTGCACTGTCTTTTTTTTTTCTTATGTTCACAATAACACTTTCACTTTGATTTAAAAATTTAAAGATAAGTTCACAACAAAAGTTACAATTCACTTAATTATAAAGGTTCAAATCACACACACCAAGAAAAAAAAAAGTAGCATGATGATAACATCTGTAATATGTTAATAAAAAAGAGTATTTTACTTTCACTCAAATTTAATCGACAAATATCAAGCCACTGTTTGAGGTTTGTAGGCAATTTAAATTTATTATATATCAATTCAAAAATAATTTTTCCTACTTAATATTTTAGTTTGATAAATATGAATTGTAAGAAGAAGTATATTGCAAGTCAATAAGAAATATATTTAATATTTTTTTTATTAAAATAAGTATTAGCGATCATTTTCTTTTTATTTCTATAATTATTATTCTTCTATTGGTTATCAATGTGTTTGGATTAAAAAATTATTTGAAAGAGAGTAAATATATGAATTTAAAGAGATAAAAAAAGAATTGTTGTGTTATTTTGATTAAAAGAATGATTTGAATATATTTGAAATAAAAAATTATGTCTGATGTGATGAGTATAATAATTAAAAAAATATTAATAGATAAAATTAAATGATTATAATTTTATTTTAAAAAATAAATATAATATAAATTTAAATGTAAATAATAAAAATAGAAAAGTTATTTAAAATTAAAAAATGTAATTATTATTATCATTATGATTATAATAATAATTATTATTTTATTACATTATTTATATTATATATATAATAAAAAATAAAAATTGATTATATATATTATAAAGAAAGTAATAATATTATTAATCATTTATTTTTATTATTATTAAATTTATTTGTATTTAATTTATAAATGAAAAGCCAAGGCAGTAGCACTACATGGCATGTTTGTATGCAATGCATGGAGCTTTGGAATAAAAATTAGAAAAAGCAGGGCAGATTTGTAATCTTACTATTCATCCACAATGAATCAGTGCTAATCTCCTTTTTAGAGGATGAAAATGTGCTCTTTCAACTGCAATTCCATTTCAGAAATTCGAGCAAATCTGCTTATCCAAACATATAAATTACCTGCTCTACCTAAATTAAATACAATAAATATATCCTTGAGAATTAAATGAGCTAATTAATTCAGTTAATAATATTTTTATATTATCCTTTAGCATCAGAATTTAATATTTTTAAATGTTTTATTGGTTTAGTTTTTTCTTACCTTTAATTTCACTAATGTATAATAATTATATGACTTAAATAGTTTTCATTGGAAGTGGTTCTAGTTTTTTCTTAATGACATTCCAATTTTCATAATTTTTGTTTAATTTAAATTTTATAATATTGTTTAAATAGTTATTAATATAATATTTAACATGACCTATTATTATTACGTGATATATTGTACATTTTTTTTTCATGCTGCATTAATCTTCGTACATATAATTTTTCTTACCTTCATCATCATCCTCTCCTTTCTCACTTCCGTTATCATCTCTATTATCAAAATTCCATTCATCATCCTCTCCTTTCTATTCGATCACAATAATTGAAAGTGGAAGATGTGTCCCTCATTGGAATTGACTAAAAGAGGAAGTGAAATGCATGTCCCTTTTAAGATGTATCACTGATTTAGGGTTTTAGGTGTGTTTCTGTATTTATATTCAATTTCTAAATCATCTACTTCCTCACTAGAGTGTCTCCAATGGAGAAAAAAATGTAAAAAATAATAAATAGATAATTAAGAAAAATATAAGTAAAAAAATGCAGAACAAAAATATATCTATATTATAATAATGAATAACATTGTAAACTGTATTATTAACTATTTAAATTATATTAAAGAAAAAAATTAAATTAAATAAAATTAACAAAATTTAAAAGGTGAAAAAAAATCTAAAAGTAAACCAAACAAATTAATATTTAAGCCTAATTATATTTATTTTTTATATTGAACATGAAAAAATATAAATGTAGCCAAAATTTATAGAGTGTAGGTGGATTTCCATTTTATTTTTCTAGAAGGTCCTGCAACTTGAAGACTTTAAAGTATTTTAATTGAATTGAAAGGGAAATAAGTAGTAATTAAGGATAACTTATTAAAAGTAATAGTATTTAAAGTTGATTTGAATGAAATGGAATGAAAAATAAAAAAATAAAAAAGTTATTCAAATATCATGTCTTCTTGGTTTATTAAATGAATTCGAGGAAGACTAACAAAGCAAAGAGAGGATTTAAAGATAATTTTCTTTTTTATTTATGTGAGTAAATTTAAAGATAAACGAAAATAAATTTGAAAATAAAATTTATAAAAGTTAATTTAAAATTTAATTTATATAATAAATTAAAAAAATTATTTGTAAATTCATTTTCGATTACTTTTAAATTCAGTCAAATAAATATTAATTTTCAAATCCACTCGATTAAGAGAAGAGGTATTAAAATGTTTTGGTGGGATTAAGGTAATTGTTAGGGATTTGCGGGGTGAAGAGGATAACTGTGAAATGATTCTTGTCAAGTCCTAGTCAGATCACGCTGTCTAGCATAAACAAACAAAGGAACAAACCCACAGAACCGAGTCAGCTACAAATTACAAATTACAATTGCAATTGCAATTACAACACCAAGTCGGAGACATCTCCGTGGAAAACACAACCCCCTAAGCCCAACCCACTCGCCACCACTACCTCCATTCTTCTTCTCCTTTCCTTTAACGTTGATTGATGGGTCTGCGATTCTCCTCTCAGCCCTCGGAATCGGCGCCCAAGTACGGTTTGGGCGAGTTGCCCGAGAGCTGCGTCGCTGAGATCATGACCTACATGAACCCTCCCGAGATTTGCAAGCTTGCTACGCTCAATCGCGCCTTCCGCGGTGCTTCCTCCGCGGATTTCGTCTGGGAGTCTAAGCTGCCGTCAAATTACTCCGTCCTCCTCCGCCGCATCTTCGATGATTTCCCCTCTCATTTGGGGAAGAGGGGGATTTACGCCAGGCTTTGCAGACTCAATTCTCTTGATGACGGCACCAAGGTAATGGATCAATTGATTAATTAATCAATCAATCAATTAATTAATAATTATAAGCCTTGTTGATTTTGTTTATTGTTATTTGTTTGTGGTTTGATGTGAGAGGAAGTGGAGTTGAGATAGTTGTGTTTTTGTGCAGAAAGTGTGGCTGGATCGGAGCACGGGTAAGCTGTGTTTGTGCGTTTCGGCCAAGGGATTGTCCATAACCGGGATTGATGATAGGAGATACTGGAACCATATCCCCACTGAGGAATCTAGGTCACTTTTCTTCTCCTAGTTATACCCATTGGAATACTTGTCTTTTTTATTTTTTTATTTATCGATTTATATTTTAATTAGGCTGGCCTTCCGAATTATGCAGTGCTGTTTGAAGGAGGGGTGAAAAAAATTGGTGATGGGATGATAGATAAGAAAACGGGGAATTGGAGGGGTAAAATAGAATTGGGTTGGGGTCTGTTTGGTCCTACTGGATCGTGGAAAGGGGGAAAATTAAATGTCAACTCATTTCACTCCGGATTGCTAGTTTGCTTCATAATGATTACCATCCTGAGTTATTTCCACCTTACAATGTTTCACTTGCTCAATCAGACGAACCCTAGAGTCTCAGAACTCGTGACATAGCAATTCTTAAGGAAACCTCAAATAATCTTGAGTTGAGTGTTAAATTTAAAAACCCTGGGGATCGGGAAGTTATATAAAAGTATCCAAAATTACAATCAATTCAATTCCCAGTATGTTATACCATACGCCCAAGTGCTTATTCGAGTAACATCCGTATTTATGTTGTTATTCGTGTTCCATTCTCCATTGTTTATTGTGATTCTTTACTTTGCTGACTTTTTAGCTTATAATTACAATTGAATGACATATTTGTGTTTCCCCCTATGTTATGGAGACTTTATATGTATATACACCCACACTATTCAAAGTGACACTATTTTTTTGCTAAAAGTCATTCTTATTCTGTGATATACATATACACTCTTCCCTTGACACTTTTGTAGTCATTGGGATCATTAAATCACTTCAACCATGGGATGAGTTCAATGAAATTATTCATTTCCAGATATTTTTTATGTGAACTATAAAATAAAGTGGGCTAACTGGGATTGTGTAAGATTGTATAAGGTTTTTAATTACTGTTGTTGCCACAATCTAAAAAACTGTATGTTGTGGGATATTGCAGACACGTGTAAATCTTACGAGTCTTTTCTGTTGCAGAGAACTAAAACCTTAGAACTTGGTACTGTGGTTGCAGTTATAGTTGAGACCACAACTAAATTCATGACTACTGTATCAATAATGTGGTCGTGTTTTATAATTTATCACCTAGAAAATTTGGTGGTTGTGTGTATATATTTTCCATGTTAGTCTTCTGGCTCTGGTATGTATTGTAGCTTTTGGTATTGATTAGTGTTGGCTGAAAGTTGTTCTCTGACTTGTGATGTTGTGAAGGATATGCTTCTTTTGCTATTGCTATTTTGGTTGATGATACAAGTTGCAATCTCTGTCAAGTAGTTTATTTGCAAAATAAGTATAGTTTAACTGTTGATTTGGTTTAATAGAGCCTTGGAGTAAAACCAATGTTATCTCCTTGATTTGCAGATTCAACAGTGTTGCGTACCTCCAGCAAATCTGGTGGTTTGAAGTGGATGGAGATGTTGAGTTCCCGTTTCCTGCTGGGAGATACAGCATATTCTACAGAATACATCTAGGACGAGCCTCCAAAAGATTTGGCCGGCGAGTTTGCAACACAGAGCATGTTCATGGGTGGGATGTAAAGCCTGTTCGTTTCCAGCTATGGACTTCAGATGGCCAGTATGTTACATCCCAGTGTTTTCTGAATGGACCAGGTAAATGGGCCTTTTACCATGCAGGCGATTTTGTTGTCGAGAATGGTAATGTATCAACAAAAGTTAAATTCTCTATGACTCAAATTGACTGTACACATACAAAAGGAGGGCTCTGTTTAGATTCTGTGCTCATATATCCAAGTGAATTCAGAAAGGTTAAAGCATTTTTAAATAGCTCTTAACCTTGTCGACAAGTATATACAATTGTATACTAGAGCGTAGGCCGCGTCAGAAGGAAATAGAGAATCGAGTTTTTAGTATGGTTCTTTAAGGTTTAATTAAGAATTTTGTAGAAGCCAGGAATTGATGTACATATCGATCAATGTCTGGTTATTTAGTCTGGAAGACTATCTCGAACATTCTATCTCAACCTTGTATGGTGCAGAATATTATATTTTTTTTTTCTGCAGATGGAACAAAAGTGACCATTTGATGACAATGAAATGTTGATCATGCTTACTTTTTTAGTCTATGGACCAGCGTTGATCGTAGTTTATAGGTTATTTGAAATTTGGTATTCCTTTCTCTACTTGTTCCCATGCTTGGTTTTCTGTTACGTGAAACCTCAACGTATGTTAACGGAAATACAACTGAAAAATCTCTTGTTTGGTCTTCAACCGGATCCTATTAAAAAAGGGGTTGTAAAATGAAAGAGGGTTATTTTTGAAAACTCAGGTTGCAAAATAAGGCGCAACCAATATTAAGTTTTAAAACATTAATTAAGTATAGATTTAGCATAGTTCAAACCGGTCTCCTTTGCTTTAACTTATCTTCGACACTGTTTGGTTGATCTAGAGCTTGCACGATAATTCAGTGGCGTGAAAATGATATTCTATCACTTTCCCTTTTTGATTTCGTATTAGTGCCACAATTGATGCTACAGTAAATTTGAAAATTACGGTAGAAAAAAGTTTAATCTAATTCAATCACGGATTGTTATTAGAATGCTTATCGAAGATATAATGTAAGCTATTGAAAGTAAGGAGAGTATAACAAAAGTTATGTTCGTTTGAAGCTTCGATGAGAACTTTAAATTTATTGTTGGAGTTATGAAAGTAAAACTCTGATCTCAAGTAGGGAACAGGAACAACAACAAATTTAAAGTAAATGATAAAACACGGGAGTGCACAATATAATAGTACCATATTATGTTGGCCCATATTGTTGAATCGAGATGAGTGACAGGTTTGGGCTTTGGCCCATTTCTTTTTCCTTCTTCCGTTGGGCTATTGCCTGATGTATTTCAATAAAACCGTTCCTCAAAGTAAACGGTGTTACTCCCTCCACCACCTCAAATATTCTGCATTTTTTCGTTATTTTTTTTAATTCCAAAAATACATAATCCCTTTTCACTATCCTTAACAATTTTTCTTTTTTTCTCTTTATTGATGGAGTATTCACATGGCAATTTCACATAACCATTTCTTGGTTTTGTGAAAAAATAAATTACATGTATATAGTATAATTAGTTATGAAGCAACGAGAGAGATAGCTTTTGAAATTTCTGTAGCACTAAGGATTTTGTATATTTCTTGAGCGTGATGTGCTATAGGTTTACCTTTTCGTGGCAATACATTCACCAGAAAGTTGGGTAGGGAGGAAACATTAATGTTAGGAAAAGTGAAGATTGGTCTGTTCTAAGGTGAACAAGCATAGAAAATGAAACGAAAATGGTTATGGTAAATGAATAAGTGGTAATTGTAATGGTGAGAGGATGGAATTAAAGTGAGGATGGCTTCCATTTATGAAGAGAGATTGTTGAACATAACGAGAAAGTGTACGGTATTTTGAAAATAAAAAAAATAATGGAAAGGTACAAGAACATTTGGAGTGATGGAGGAAACACTCCAAAATAAAATACAACAAATAAATAAAACAATACTTAGATACAATTTTTGAAATGGGATATAAAGGAATGGATATATACGAAAATACGATTGAAATTTATCCAAAAATAGTAAATTGAATTACCTTATTAAGTAAAATATTTCAAAAATAAAATAATTTAAAATTAGATCAAGCCAAATTTAATTTATTTAAATATTTTTTTTAAAAAAAATTAAATTATCAATCTATTGTAAATAATTTTAAAAAGAGTACAAAAGTGTTTTATGAGATGTTAAATCATTTGAAACTTAAGACACCAATCTAAATAATCATGGACACAAGAAAGATAAGAGTTTAATAAAAATAAGGGTTAAATATGTTTTTGGTCCTTTAGTGAAAATTGGAATTAGTCCTTCTTCAAAACTTTGGCCTAATTTAGTCTTCCAACTTTAGAAATGTATGAATTTAGTCCTTTTAATTAAATTTTGTTAGGTTTATTTGATGTTTCAAGCACTTCATGATATAATTTGGATTGTTTACACTCTTTGATATATCTTTGCTTCAATATTAATTGAGAAACACGTTTGAAACATCAAATAAAGTTAACAAAATTTAGATTTAGTTAAAAGGACATAATTCATACATTTCTAAAGTTGGGGGACTAAATTAGGCCAAAGTTTTGAAGAGGGACTAATTTCAATTTTCACTACAAGTTAAGGGACCAAAAGCATGTTTAACCCTAAAAACAATAATGTTTTATTCAAAAACATATACTTTATTAATAAAACTAAGTATTAAAAAAAACACCGTGTGTCATATAGAGATGGATAATTATTTTCAGCAAATTGACATTGCATTGAGTGCTTTCATCAACCACTCACATGGTTAACTTTTTTTTTAATGTCTAACATTCAACGCTCCTTTTTAAAATTTTACCATTTTTTCTCCTTTGGAATCATTAATGATTTTATTTTATTCTTTTAGATTATATACAAATACATATATTCTTTTGCACAGCCATGTGGTGATCTTAGAGTTGATACAGTACTGAAATGATATTTTATTCACAGAATTGGCTAGCAAGTATTATCAGTCAAGACAAGCTTGAATACGATCGTACGTATAAAAAATATATATTAATATTAATAATATAAATATTTAAAAATTGATATTTTAAAATTGATAGTTGTTTAAAAATAGTAAAAAATAATTATTTTAATATTAGAAGGTTTTAGACTAAGTTTAGTTATAAACAAGTTTCATTATTTTAAAACATATTATACGTGTATAAATCATTTTTTTAGAATTCTCTAACTTCTTTCAAAATACTCTTTCTTTTTGTTCGTTTAATTGAATAATCGAGATCATAAGATTGATCATCACGGTGAATTCTTCCACTTGGACTGATCAACTTCTTCATTTGTGTAAGTTAGTTTTCTACCACTTTTCTCTCGGTCCAATTTATTTGTTCTTTGCATGCAATCTTTCTTTTGGTTTCTTATGTTATTTAAGTTATCAATATGATTATCTATTGTACAATGGTTCTAATTATGTGCTCTTATTGTGTTTATATTGTTCTTAGGTATAAATAAACATCTTGTGAATTTGAAGAGGGTTTGATATTCTTATAGCAGGTTGAGTTGTCTAATGGTAAGGGAAGCTAGTCTTTATCTATGTTGTGTGATTTTTGTCAAATTTGATGAATTGCATGTTATTGCTTTATTGAATTTGAGGATGAAAAATTGGTTATTTTTGATAAATCTAGTTTAGTGTGGTCTTGTATGGTTACAACTATATCTTTTAATGTTGTGATTGCTTTTGCTTATGAATGAGAAAGTGGAATATGAGCAATTGAGAACTTTGGTACAAATTCTATTACATGTAAAACTATTTTTGAACCAAGGTACAAATAAAGGAGTACCAAATTGATCGGTTGAACAAGGTCTAATTCCTTAATCACAACATGGAGTTTCCTGGTTTGTTGATACAACATTGAGCAATAGGAGACTAGTGTTGAGTGCCAACTTCCTCCTATAGGTCTAGGAGCATTTTAGTTTCAAGACGACGAGTGTCAAATTGTGTCGTTAAGCACCAATTTTTGCGAATGCTTATGATTCTTTGTTGAACACTGGTTCTAATTATGTGCCTAATTGTGTTTGTATTGTTCTTAGGTATAGATAAACAATTTGTGAGTTTGAAGAGGGTTTGGTATTCTTAGAACAGGTTGAGTTGTCTCACAGATAAGGGAAGCTAGTCTTTATATGTGTTGTGTAATTTTTCTCAAATTTAATGAATTGCATGTTGTTGCTTTATTGAATCTAAGGATGCAATTGAATGTTTTTTATCAATCTGATTTGGTATATTTGCTTATATGGTCTTGTTTGGTTTTCATTGATAATTATATCTTTTAGTATAATAATTGCTTTTGGTTATGAATGAGAAAGTGGAATTTGAGCAAGTAACTTTGGTACAAATTCTATTATATGTAAACCTGTTTTTGAACCAAGGTACTAAAAGAGGAGTACCAAATTGATTAGTTGAACAGGTCCTAATTCCTGAATCACAACATGGAATTTTCTGCTTTATGAGTGTCAGACGTTGAGTGTCAGGATGTGTTGTTGAGTACCAATTTTTGTGATTGCTTTGACGCTGAGTGGCAGCAGGGTACCATTGAGCGCCAACTTCGTACTATAAATCTCTAAAACATTTCAGTTTCAAAGCTCTGAGAGCACCATTTTTGCACATGGGTGTGGCATTGAGCACCATAAATGATCTTGATTGTCAATTTGGCTGCTAATTTTTTTTCTCTTTAATTAGTTCTTGGGGGTTCTATTGATTGGTATATATATATATATATATGTGTGTGTGTGTGTGTGTGTGTGTGTGTGTGTGTGTGTGTGTGTGTGTGTGTGTGTGTGTGTGTGTGTGTGTGTGTGTGTGTGTGTGTGTGTGTGTGTGTGTGTATGTATGTATGTATGTATGCATATGTATGTATGTATATGTATATATGTGTGTGTGTGTTCACAACTTTAATAGTCCATATAATTGATGTGTAAGTGTTGTTTAAGGAATGGTTGATAGATTTATAGATAAATATGCATGTATATGGATAATTGAGTTTAGAGTCATTTGTTTTGTGTACATATATATACATACATACATACATACATACATACATACATACATATATATATATATATATATATATATATATATATATATTTATTGTATTTATATACATGCTTAGTTTGTATTATAATAACTCTTTTGCGGATTAACTTACCCTTCTTGTGTTTATGTCTTGTTTGTTTTCTTATTTTGCAATTATCACCTTTATTAGAGTGAGAAAAAGCAAAAACAAGAGTTTACCTAACCCAAAAGGAATATGTTTTGTTACTGTCTTGTTGTAAGTTATTTTTTCCTTTGTTCTAAGGATTTTAAGAAAGATTCTAAATTTTTCGTATTACATCATAATTTCCTTGAAACTATCTCATGTTGATATGGTTATATTTTAAGATATCTTTAATAATAATTCTCTAAACTTTTAATTATTTATTTTAAATATTATTATGAAATGTCTTATTTTATTATGAATTTTATATTACTAAAATCAAATCCTACAAATCCAACTTTGATTACACATAATACAAGTTTTCTATATTTAATAATTAAATTTGGCTTGATAGTAAAATGATATAATTTATTTGAAAATAAACATACTAAATATAAATACATACCTTATTTAACTTAAATTTAAATAATCAACCAAAAATTCTACATGGTAGAGGTTATTGAAGCCTTAGGTTTATGTTTGTATCTAAGTACTGGTAATATGCATGCATATGGATTTGAACAAGAGAGATGTCTGCACATGTTGATTTGTTATGAAATGAGAGTTTGACAATGAGAGGAATGAGTATCAAAGCTTTGTTCCTAATAAGTTGATAAGTATTAAAAAATTATGTTTTCAGACTTATTAATTAGCTCAAATTCGTAATTATTCATAAAATGATTGTATTTTCCTCATTGATAAAGTGTAATTAGAAGTAAGAAAGTTGTACAAGAATTTATACATCAAAGTGGAGTCCTCTGGGATGTTTCTCGCTAAGCCAGAAATTAATTCGCTCAGCTAATATCTATTTTATTCGCTTAGCACACCAGAACAATTCGTTAAGCGAATAAAGATCTGAGGAAGAGTTGCAGTTGAATATTCGCTTAGCGTGTGAGCCCTGTGCGTTAAGCAAATTAGTTATTCTATTGGCTTTTAAGTGGGAATTAGACAGAAAAACGGACATCTCCTGACATGAAAAATAGAAAAACGCTCTAGAGAACTAGAGAAGACCATCATGAGACCATTCAAGACATCAAGACTTCACTTTCTGCAAGGAATTGCTGTAAAGAGTACGTTTTAGATGTCTAGGAGAGACTAGTTTTTCTGTTCATTGGAATTGGTTGTATGACGATACATTAATGTAAATTTCCTATGCAATATATGTCTTTGTTCTTGTTCTTTTCTTGACTTGCTTTAGATTATACAGAGTATAATTCTTTTTAAAGGTTCTTTTGTACTGGGAAGTATTTTTATAACTAGAAACGTAAGAAAAGAAACTGAAAGTGACTACGCTAGGAATGACTTCTGTACTTTTGGTCATTCTAAACATCTGATTTTAATGCAAAATTATCTGTTGAATTAATAAGGAATTAATAATTTAATAGATAATTTTAGAATTTGCTTTAAGGAATTAAATCAAGATACGCTTATGTGAATGATTGAACAGATAATGTATTTTATCCAGGATGTTACTGTAATGTTAGTCAAAGACCAATTCTTGGCACACCAACTATTTGATAAAATACCAAAACTAGTTCCTTGTATAGTTTTGTGTATTTTGATGTTTAATTGAGTTATAACAGGAAGAATTGTCATGTTTTACACAAGTCCCTTGGGAGAACGATACTGGATTTTATCACTGTATTACTTGTAACGATTTGGTATACTTGCCAAAAAGTTATCAAGTTTTTGGCGCCGTTGTCGGGGACTTGTGTTCCAACACAAGACAATTTTGACATTTGTGACTCTTTTAGACTTTGTTGTGAGTTTTCCTTTTGAATGTTGTTATGTATACAATTGTGACTACAGATGTTTATACTTTCCACTGGTTTGGTTTGTGCTTAAAGCTTGTTTCATGATACGTCTTAGAGCATGATCTAGCTGTTGGAAGATCCTAGGGATGGAATTTCCGCAGCCGAACTAGCTAAATCAACCCATATTTTACAGATCACCAGGGATGGGATTGTGAGTTTGGCCCCCTACTGTTATGATTCTTAATGCAAGTTTTGATACATTCTTAGGCCAAGAGATTGGGTGAGGTGTGTCAAGCTTAGATAGGCACAACAAGAGGGATCTGAGTAACGTCTCCTCATTTCACTCTCATCTCGCATCTGTTTTTTTTTTATCATTCTCTCTACCATAGCCAATAAAAAAAAACATTTATACTCCTATTAGATTCTAGAAAATATTTTTATTTCATTGGATTTTTAACAAGAATAAATTTTTATTTATTTTAAATATTATTTTTTATTTTGTTATTATGTTAGTGGCGTCAGTCGATAAAAGATAATATTTTCAATTTGATTAAGCAAGTACTATTTTTTTATATATTTATATGTCTTACCCTAAAGTTCTAGATTTTAGATTATTGCATTCTTTCAAATATAACTTAAAAATCAAGAAAAATTATACTCAATTACTCCATTAGATTCTTTAAAACACTTTTATACGATGATATGTCAATTAAAGTAAATTCTTATTTAGTCTAAATGTTCTTTGTCATTTTATTTCTCCTAAATAAATTTTCTATCAACAATTTGTTACACTAAAAATGATTCATTTTTGTTTCTGATGGATGATTCCTACATTCCTGCCTAAAACGTTATATCTACTCTGATCTATGTGACCAATCGGTTTGAAATGGATGATCTATGGAAAATATTTAAGTAAAAAAAATTTTGGAAGTCTAAAAATAATTCAATTATGAAAAAAAAAGTGTCTGTTACCTCCAAATTAAATATCTATTTATAAGATTTAAAAAAATCAAACATATTAATTTACTTTTTAATAGTTATTAATGTTAATATTAACTCCTCATCAATGATAATCACCATACTATTACACAACTTTGTTTATCTGTTGTCGTCTCCGATCCGCCATGAAGCTTGCTTCCGCACTCGGCCATTTAATGATTCCATAAACTTTTGTCAACACCTTCAATATAATCGATGCAACATCAAACGGTGTATATAATATATATAAATAATATATAATACAATTAAAGTTGTTACTAGGTATAATTGATAGATAAGGAATAAATGAAGTTAGTTATAAAACAAAAACAAAAATTATGAATTTTTATTTAATATTAAATATCATTTATTAGTATTACTTTCAGAAAGTTCTAAAAAATTGAGACACTTACTTGTACCTTATTTAATTTTTTGTATATTTTAAATTATAGAAATAACACGTGGCTTTCAACTTGTTTTTAATTTTTATATATTCGTATAATAGAGAAGAATACTTCAACTTTTTTCGGATTAAATATTTTTAAATGGAAAGTATATTAAATTGAGATGTCACTTATAAATTACAAAATAAAAATATGATTTCCTGCCTTTGTTTTGTTCATAGTTAATGTCGTCTGTTCTAAACTGAGTTTTCCGGTTAAATGTAGATCGTTTTATCCAAATAATGGTTTCACTTATCGTCGTCGGCATTGAATATTATAATTAGTGTAACTGAATAATAGGTTTATGCTACTTATCCTGAATATCTACATGTGTGTTAAAATAAGCTACATGCTTATTGTTTTACTTTTGAGTTATACATATATTTTTATCTGTAATTGTTATAAAAGTTGTAACATCCCAATAAATATAACAAAAGATATAATTTATTGTAGAAGTTAACATAAATAATAAGAAAGAACAGTGATGAATAAGCAAGTAAGGAGGAAGGAATATGAAATTTCATATAGAATTAAAACCGCATACTCAAGAGTTTGATACAATTCTACAAGCTAAGACCGAACGGTCATGATAATAGCTCAAGACCGAACGAAAATACAAAAGAGGGAAATAATACCGACCAGACGGTCCTACACTGCCTTCGGCCGAACGGCTGGTGAGACTTCTTCCAAGACTTCTTCGAGATCACCCCCTGCTCACATCCATTGGATGATCATTGCAGTGAAGAGAACAGCCGAACGGTTAAGACCGAACGACACATGGACAAGACAGGAAACATAAGGGTAAGCTTATGCAATTTAATTAATCCAATTTACATACAATTTTATCATCAAAGTAATATAATCACCATAAGATTTCAATCATGTATTCATCATATAAGAATAACAATCACACCGAACGTATACATCACTTAATTCATCTCATACAATAAATCGAACGTATAAATCATTAAGGCCGACCACTATGACTCTGTCCGGACTGTAAGAATATGTAGCTATGGTCGTCCCTGCACCAGTGGGTGGTAACCTGGAATTCAACCATCAGAGTTACCGCGGCATGGAAAACCCTTGAGCCTGCCACACGAGGTTAGCCCGTTAAAACACCTTAGGTCAAGGTTGTACACACCGCCCAGGCTAGAGCCTCCTGCCATTCTCACCACATGGTCACTAGGGCCAGTGAGCATTAGAATATCAGGATGGACACCAATACAAAGCTGACCATATTCTTACTTTACCAACCAATCAATATAAACTCATTCATCCATTACATCTTTTATTATAGACGACACGGATACAAAAATGATCCAACAGTGATGAGAAGACCGAGTATCAAAGTAATTCAACCAGTTATCGAACGGTCAGAGACAGAATAAGAACTGAAATAAACAAGAAGTTCTAACGAGTGACCGAACGGTCTGGTAGAGAAGAAAAGGATTAATAAGCAACTCAATAATGAAAAGCTAAGTCAGACTAGCTGATGGGAACCGGACGGAAAGTCCATAGAACTCCACAATGGAACAGATAGGATTTAATCATTGAAAATCGGTCGTTTAACAATAAAAGAGTTCTCTTCAATACAGCGAGTTTCAGTACAAGACCGAACACTCTGTGAGGAATCAAGTGTCAGTGTAAGACCGAACACCTTTCAGATAAATGATACTATAACCCGGACGTTTTTCCCAAAAGGATAGGTAACATCAAACTGAGTACTTAGTCTATGACCAAATACTCAAACATAATATCATATGTGTAAAACCGAACGTTTGGTTTATGACCGAACATTCTTAAAATGAATAATAATAATAATATAAAACTGAATGCTTCCGAAATTTAGTGTCAGTCCAATACCAAACACTTGTATGACCAAACGTACAGTTTATGACCGAACGTTCTTAAATTCAATTACTGGTATAATACCTAGCACTTTTAAATAGACACTATCAATATAAACTGAACGCTCAGTGTATGACTGAACGTTCTAAATAGTTAAATAGGAGACTGAATACTTCTCAGACCGAGCACTCGATTTACGACCGAGTACTCTCAATAATCATTATCAATAGAAAAACGAACGTTCAGTGTGAACGAACGCTACTATAGTAAATATAGTTAACATGAGACTAAGTAATCAGTCTATGACTGAATACGTTAAAGCCGAACACTCAGTATAAAACCGAGCGTTCTGTAATGGATAGATCATTACGATTGACTAAGCAATGCATTTAAGTTTCTGTACAATAGTACAAGGCCGATCGTTTTAGGGGAAACCGAACGGTCCTAATGACCCTTCGATTACAGATTTACATTTTACTATGTTTTATAACTTTATGACATATTTCATACCACAATCAATCATGCATTTATCAACAACAATATCATATATTCAGCAGTATAGACTCACCAAATCATGCATACACAATAATCATAATTAAATTTATAAGCTTCCCTTACCTCTAATTCTAGCTAATTCTTCTAGGTCTTTAAGCAAACTTCTAAGACTCCCAAAAGTCCCAAGGACGTCCAACTGAGAATGCGATCGGTGCAAGTGAAAGAGCTTGGCACCGAGAAGAATTTATCTGAAAGAAGGTTGATGATCGGAGGGGAGGAAGTGGTCGGAACTTTAGAGAGAAAGTGGAGATTTCTAGAGAGAAGGAGGAGAAAATGGTGGGTTTTCTGGAGATGGAAGATGAAGAGTTTGCATCCAGAAGAAAAATGGTGTCAACTTCTAAAATCCTCCTTTAAATACTGCCTCCCACAAAACCGAACGGTCCAATCCCTGCCGGCCACCTGTCTTCCACTTTCCGAGCTCTATAACCCTTGAGTTGCCACGTGTTTTCCACTTTCTGCACTCCCACGTCTCCTCTGCTACCGCACGGTTCCCAATGGAGGGAATTAAATAGAGCTGACAGCTTTGTCTCGCACTCACCATGAGAGAACGGACGACTGACATGTGTACCCCACTAAGGAGGGTATTAAATGGGGTGTGACAAAAATTATATATTTTTTTAAAAAATTAAATAATAAAATATTTTTTTTCTATTTTATAATAATTATGTTAACTATTTTTTTCTAAAAAAATAATATATCAAAGTTATATTATATTTTTTGTTATATAGGAATATATATTTATCTAATTTTCATAAATTAAATAAATTTTATAATTTATTTTAGTATCAATTTCATATAAGAGACTATATTAATTCTTTTTAATAAAATTGGAAACTACATTGAGACAAAAAAAATAAAAATAAAAACTGCATTGAATAATTTTAGTAAGAATTGAAAGAAAAAAATTAAACCTATCTTGCATTATAGGTTATGTGAAATGAAGATTATACATCCACCACATTAAAAAACATTTGATGTTTGTACAAAAATCTAGTTATTATGACAATCATATGAACCACACCACAGAAGAATCTAGTTGTTATGACAATCATATGAACCAAAACACATGGAGTTGACCTGATTACCAAAATATTAATGATCGTGTGAGGTTGATTGTATAATATTAAATAGATCCACACATGAGAATACTTATTAAAATTAAGTGTGGGTGGATTATTCAACGTGGACTCTAAATTCGATAAAATGGATTCAATCTATAATTAATAAAATGGTTAAATATGTTTTTAGTCCCTATATATTTTGAGACGATTTTGGTTTTAGTCCCTCTTTCAAACTAAGATACAATTTAGTCCTTCAACTTTAAAAAACTCTGGTTTTATTCCTTTTTACCAAATTTTTTTTAACTTTATTTGCTATTTCAAGCACGTTTCATTATAGCATTTGGATTGTTTACATTGTTTGACACATTTTTGCTTCAATGTTAACTTAGAAACGCGTTTGAAACAACGAATAAAATTAAAAAAATTTGATAAAAAGGACTAAAACCAAAGTTTTCTAAAGTTGAAGGACTAAATTGTACCTTAGTTTAAAAGAGGGACTAAAACCAAAATCGTCCCAAAGTATAGGGACTAAAAACATATTTAACCCTTAATAAAATTGTTTTGGCATCACAATTGTTTTATTTAAATTATTTTCGAAAAGTATTTACTTGTTAATTTGAAAATATAAATTAATAAAATTCAAAATTTGATTGAATTAATTATTTGATAATATATTTTATATTAATAAACAAAAAATAAACAATATAAAAATACATAAGTTATATAGTATAAATTACATGCAGATTATTCAAATGATAATCAGACTAAAAAAAATTCATAATAATATATTATAAAAGACATGTTTTTTCCTTGAATTTTATTAATAATCATTGTATAAAAAAAGTAGAAATTTATCTTACTTGAAATTTAAAAAGACAACCTTGAATTAAAATATTACATTAGGGTGTCGCTTAATTTTTGTTACTATAATATATTTGTATTACGTGATAATTTGATAGTATGATATTATATTACAATCATACTTAGTTTTTTTTTTTATTGATTCAAGTTATATTAAATCATAATTTGATAGCAAAAAAGAAATCATATAAGCCGTAATGTTTTTAAACTATTTTTCATGTATATGCTTTCAAAATAGACTTGCTCAATAAATGTAATACAATGTACGACTAAACAAAAACCAAAAATTATATAATAACAATTTATAGTTATAATTGAATCATATTTAGTAGGTGAGATCTTTCAGCATTTTTTAATGATATGTGTGCATAAAGTTATATTAAAAGAAAAAACGAAAAAAAAAGCAATTGTCATTTAAATTTGACTAAAAGAGAAATGAAACTTTGGGTGAACATCATTCGAAGTCCTCAAGTGAAAAAATAACTAAACGTGAAAGAGATTCAATCATCACTGACAATACCGTTGGAATTTCATATCTAAAATTAAAGGTAAGTAGGAACATAAAATAAAGTCATAATGAAATTAGATAACCATGAACATAAAATTACTTATAAGTAAAGTTATACAAATTTTTCAATCTTTTTCCTTCTTTATCACTCTTATGAACTTATAAATTTGTATTCTTTTCATATATATTATGATCAGCAAAGCCAATATTTTTTTTAATATGACAATATCATCTCTTCAATTAAAGAAACTAGATTCAAATGTAATTTCATTCTTTTTTTTATTGCTATTTAAAAAAAAACATATTAGAATAATTGTATGAAGTTAAATTGGTTATTTTTTTACATTTTTTTTTCTTTTGTCATCTTAATTAATTCAACATCATATGCAAGATTTTTATTAACATCATCGAAACTTTATAACTTATTTACTCAAGTCTCATTTATTTCAATCTACCAACTCCACAACAAATAATTCAAAATGCAGTACAAAGTTCACTCATAATATCATTTCCATTGGTTGGTGTGGATTATTTCAGGAGCAAGAACAAGTTATTTTACTATATAAAAAATCTTACATAATAAAAATATAACAACTTTTATACTAACTATTTTTTTTATATTTAGTCTCAATATGGTTTCGATGACAAAATCTAACAACTTGACAACAAAGAATTGAATTCCATTTTTAACAATATTTTGGAAATAAATTCTTTATTCATATTCAAAAGAAATCAAGAACCATTTAATTTAAATATTGGAACACATCATAAAATATAATACATATATAAAATATAGTTTCATCTTGATAATATGGCTTATATCTCAACTATTTTTTCAAGGGGTTTATTTATAGAATAACATATTAATGATAGCTTAAATAACACATTAAGATGTCTATAAATAAAACAATAACTTATGCCAACTCCTGAATGCAATTAATTTCCCTTAGTTGTAATATCAACCACAAATAACACGGATATAATTAGAGTAGTTATCAGGTACATAATAAATAAAGTCTCTAGATACGGACATTTACCAATTAATTTTTCTTACTTCTATAATGTAAAATAATGATTCATTAGTATTATACCAAGAATTTAGTAGAAGATAAAAATAAAGTTTGCGCTGTTTTCTTATAATAAAACAATCTCTCTCGCGAATTTGTTATATATATAAGATTTCTTTTTATATTCTCAATTCTTTTTCAAATTTATTTTTTAAATAAAATTATTTTTGTTAAATTAAAATAAAAAGAAGATTCTTTTCTTTTATGTTCACATTTATTTTACAAATTAGCATTTAAATAAAAATTTTTAAATTAAAATAATTATTGTATCATATCTTCATTCGGTCAACTAGGTACGACCAATTAAATCAAACGGTTTAACTTTAAGAACAATCCCATCCTTTATCAACCATCCATGAACAACCACATTTGTTCAATTGTTCTTGGACGATTACATCTTGTCAACTACTTTTGATCAATCACATTTGAGCGACTATCCTTGATTGATCATGGTGGGGTGAACACTTTTAACCGTTCATCTGTTGGTATCTCTTAGACGTATCATCCATGACCGACCACTTTGATTGAATAACATACTTGACTAGTTATAAAATGGTCAGATTAATAGAATGATAATTGCGAATCAATGTTGATTAAGGTATGATTGAAATGTGATTAGACACACAAAAGAGTAAAAATCCATAACAACTAATATATGACTTTCAAACTTATGCATCACTGTATTAATATTATATCGATGTATTAGAGTACCTTCTACATGTATAATCTGACAAGTTAGAAATCAAGTAACTAAGCTTGACCTTACACCCGAAATAATTATATTATTATTTTTAATTTAATATTTTTAAAATTTAACCATTTTTATTATAAAACTATTTGTAAAATAAATAAAAACTATTTTAATACAATTATAAATATTATTTATATTTAATTTTATAAGTATAATAGCAACAATAATAATTTTATTAATTTTTATAATTATAGGATATGTGTTTTCACTAATTTTAATTTTTTAAGATAATTGTTATAAAGTTTAATACATGGTGATATACAAATGTAATATTTGTCGTTGAATAACAATGTTAATAATATTTTTAAAATTATATTTATAAGAAAAAAAATAAAAGGATCGACATGAAAAGTAGAAATATATTAAAATAACACATTAAATGGAAAAGTCGTTTACATATAAAATAAAGTTTTAAAAGAGCTATTTTTAAAACGATATTAAATGTTTTTCAGGAATGAAGAAGGTAAACAGATTGTCACAGTAGATACTGATAACCTCACAGTATTCACCTATTGTATAATACGAGGATAAAATGAATGAGGTTTTGTTTGGTTTCACCAAGAAAAAGTAATAATGGAATTATATTTATTTTGTGAGAAAAACACGAACGTTGACGGAGTTTCCTAAGAAGATAGAAGGAACGAAGATCTGTGCGAAATTGCGGTCACGCAAAGGGACTGTGAGGGGTACACATGTCATTTCACGAATATTCTGATCGATTAAGAGGTTCAATCTCAAAGATTGTGTTTGAAGGACAGAAGAGAACAGGACTAGAAGAAGCCAAATATCACTCCCACCAACAATTCTTCTATTTCCATTCCAAGCCATGGCCATGGATTCCATGGCCGCTTCCATCGGAGTCTCCGTACCGGTGCTCCGCTTCCTCCTTTGCTTCGCCGCCACAGTTCCCCTTAGTTTTATCTGTCGCTTCCTACCCCGCGGCCTCCCCAAACACCTTTACTCCGCTGCCGTCGGCGTTGTCCTCTCCTACCTCTCCTTCGGCGTCTCCTCCAACCTCCACTTCCTCGTACCTATGTTCCTTGGCTACGCCTCCATGCTCATCTTTCGTCCCCGATGCGGCATCCTTACTTTCTTCCTCGGATTTGGTTACCTCATTGGCTGGTATAATCGATCTATTCTCTCATTACAATTCAATTGTTCCTCTCTTTGACCTGCACCGCGTTTCTGACTGTATCTTCTGCAGCCACGTTTATTACATGAGCGGCGATGCATGGAAGGAAGGTGGCATCGATGCCACTGGTGAGCGCAAATTTATGATTTCTTATTTTATTTATTTAATTTTTGGATTCAGGACTGAGGGTTTAACTGACTTTTATTATTACTGTGGTAACGTTATTTCTGGTGATGGTTGGTTGGTTTGATCATTAATTGTGTGGTTGGTTTGGAAATAGGGGCCTTGATGGTTTTGACGCTCAAGGTTATATCCTGTGCGGTTAATTACAACGATGGATTGTTGAAAGAGGAGGGCTTGCGCGAGGCCCAGAAGAAGTTCCGTTTGGTCAAGTTGCCTTCGCTGCTGGAGTACATTGGTTACTGTCTCTGCTGTGGCAGTCACTTTGCTGGTCCTGTTTATGAAATGAAGGATTATCTTGATTGGGCAGAAGAAAAAGGGGTATTCTTTATTGTTTATTTTGGTTTTGGATAATGACGATTAGACTGATGAGGCATGATGTACTGTGGTTAGTGGATAACCTTGCTCCTAATGTAGTGAGGCTTTGATTTCTAAACCCTTGTGTATGGAAATTTTTTGTCAGGATATGTAATTTCTAGGCCTGTAGTCAGGGATTAGTTTTTGGCTACCGCCCTGCTGCAAAAATAAAGAGTACATTAGCATTGAATGCCCAATTTTCCTTAAATTTAAATAAAAATTCAGGGGCAGTTTCTCATTTCTGTGCTGATACGTTATGAATTACTGTTTTCTTATTTGTTATTTTAACCCTAGTATTTATTATTGTTGTAATTGCAGATTTGGAGCCCTGAAGCAAAAGGGCCATCGCCCTCACCTTATGCTGCAACCATCCGGGCTCTCCTCCAAGCTGGGTTTTGTATGGCCATGTATTTAAACCTCGTGCCTCATTTTCCTCTGTCCAAGTTTACTGATCCTACCTACCATGAATGGTGTTTCTGGAAAAAATTAAGTTACCAGTATATGTCTGGCTTTACTGCACGCTGGAAGTATTATTTCATTTGGTCAATATCAGAAGCTTCTATAATTATCTCTGGCCTGGGTTTCAGTGGCTGGACTGATTCGTCCCCACCAAAACCACGATGGGACCGGGCCAAAAATGTAGATATAATAGGTGTTGAGTTTGCAAAGAGTGCAGTTACAATCCCAGCTGTTTGGAATATTCAAGTCAGCACCTGGCTTCGTCACTGTGAGTTTCTTGCCATGAAATTGAATGCTTTTATTTCGGGGTTTGATTAGTTATCTCAGTAGGATATAGACACTGTTCAGGTTTGGGCATGAAGTTAGTTTATGGTCCTAGCTGCATCATTTTTAAGTGTTGGTTACAATTTGGATATATTACTTTTTGTGTTTACTTCTGAATTTGGATAAACTTTCCAATGAGAAAATAAAGAAAAGGTAAAATGCATTATGTTTTTCCTGTGAGCTAAAAATCAGTTTTTAAGATGTTAAATGAAAGAACTTCTATAAAGTTGAAGTACGTAAGTTGATTTTGATTTATGAAAGAAACATAAATAGTTTCTCTTCAAGTATTTATTAAGGTGTTTATCAAAACATGGCCTTAAGGGGAATTTTGTATCATGATCATATTAATAATATCTCTTCTTGAGTTAAAAATCAGTTTTTAAGATGTTAAATGAAAGAACTTATAGAGTTACATAACATGATTTTGATTGGTGAAGGAAGCTTAATTAATTTTAACTTCATTACATTCTTCTCCTATAACTTTATTTATGAAGATGTTTATGAAAAGAGGGACTTAGTTGGAACTTTGTATCATGGATTACTTGGGTCAGATTAATAATCCCGCTTCTTGAATTAGAACATGGTTTTTGTAACACAGTAAATTATAGCATGATCAAGCTATCAACCCTTGACCAATTGATTTTCATTTTTTTGTTCATCTCGTAGGCTTTGCTAGATATAAAATTAAAGTTGATGTAAATTACCTGTTTATATGTCATTCGTAGAGGTTGACAACGAAATATAAAATATTAATGTTGCTATTGTTTGGGTTTTGGTAGATGTTTATGAGAGGCTTATTCAGCATGGGAAGAAACCAGGTTTCTTTCAGCTACTTGCCACCCAGACCGTTAGTGCTGTTTGGCATGTGAGTAAAATTTTAGCAGCATTTTACATTGATTGTTTCTATTGTACTTTACGTTGGTATTTGCATTATTATTGCTTCAAGCTTACTATATTTGCAAATGTATGTATAGGTTTTTAGGAAAAACTAATTATTAGACAAATAATCATTACACTTGTTAATAAGCAGTATGAGATAGATGAGGTGATGTATGAATATATCTATTAATTTCTTCTGCTACGTTATTTGGGAAAAGAGATCCATTTTAGCCAGCTGTAGAAGAAACTGTTGCGTGAAACAACTTTGCTGTGCTGGTTTTAATATGGTCTATCTATGTTCTATGTAAGGATTTTTGTGCAGTTTTTTTCTAACAGTTTGACGTTATCGTTGTAGGGCCTGTACCCTGGATACATAATATTCTTTGTTCAATCTGCATTAATGATTGCTGGTTCAAGAGGTATATGCTGATTTTTTTCTCATTTGTTATCTTTTATTCGGTTAGTTAACTTGAGTTGCTGTGTTTCTATGGAAACAGTCATTTATAGATGGCAGCAAGCTGTGCCTCCGACAATGGCTCTGGCTAAGAATGTCCTTGTGATTATGAATTTTGCCTATACGCTTTTGGTTCTAAATTACTCCTGCGTTGGTTTCATGGTTCGTCCACTTTCTCTCCCTCGTAACCGGCAAAAACACTAACACCCACATTTACAACTTCTGTTTTCAGCCTTAAAAATGCTAATATGGATTTCAAGGTTTTTTACATGTTTTATTGTTTAATTATATTTGAACAGGTATTAAGTCTGAATGAAACTCTTGCCTCGTATGGAAGTGTGTATTACGTCGGGACCATTATTCCTGTTGTTACGATTCTTCTTGGTAAAGTAATCAAACCTGCAAGGCCTGCTAGATCCAAAGCTCAGAAGGAACAGTGAGGTAGACAATGCTGTTTATTCTTGTTGGAATTTTTGAAATTGGATTAGGATAATGTGGGACAACGGGTTTCCAGCTTCCACAGCTTTTCTGCCCCTGGTTTTCAACCTCTTGTAACAGCTGTCTTGGTCTTGAAAAAATGGCTGGGCTCTTTCATAAACCTGGCGTTAGCATTGAGTTGTATTTCTGTGATAAGAAAACATCCTGTTGGCAGGTTTTATAAAAGCAGTTACTGACGAGATTTTGGGAACATTTGTATTTCTGTGATTTCTCTCCACTTTCAGATCTCGTGACAATAACTGCTAGAGGCTATATTTTTGAAATCTTAACTGTAGACAAATATGCAGATACTCTGAAGTATTGTAGCCAACTGTGCTATTTAGTTTTCTACCCACCCCATCATTTGTTGTCATTTTGTACAAAGTGATGCATGCCTTGTTGCCCAGAAAGTAAAACTTTTGGATATGAGCTGCCTATCAAAGGTCTAAGAATTTCATGTCCGGGACAGTGCTTTACCTTAAAATCTCTTACCTGTATGGAGATATTATTATAAGAAAGGAACAGTGAGGGAGAGCGAAAAGTTTAAAGAAGAAACGAGATTATTAAGTTTCTTTGAAGACGAATTGAGATTATTTAATCCATCAATTCAACCTTTTTTCATCCTAATCTATTCCTGGCGACTGGCCTGTTAGCTGGTTTCTCAAGAGTTTATGCTCTTAAAATGACACTAATGCTTTTAAATGAACAAAAAATTGGATTTGTTTGAATGGATTCACAGAGTTCTTGCTTTGGTCAATGAGATTTACACATCCTTGTAACTAATATCAGTATTATTTTTAGAGTGATATAAGTGCTCTCATTTTAGTGCAGATATCTTTCTTTCTGTGTTTTACCTTGTCGTAAAATATGCCTATATATTGTGATATGTCCATTAGTCAAATCTTGCAGAAGATCTCATACTGTCGTAGTATGGATAGAGACAACATTATGTTCAGGGAAGCAAACGATTATAGGGACCACTTGCATGTTTTCCTTTTATTACCGTTCAGTTATTTCCAACCTCCTCTTGAAGGATTTTCTTTGTTACTTATACATTGAATGTACATAGATTTCATGCCACCATATTTACAGCATCAATATAAAGATGCTTTTCAGCTAACACTGGGGATCATCTTTCGCTTTCTCCTGTTTTGTGAGGACAAACCTCCTCTTTTATCTTTTTGATAAATTTGTGTAGGTTTTTTTTCATTGGGCTGTTTAGCTTTTTTTTCTTCTAAAGTAAAATGATTTTTTTAAACTAATTATTTATTTAATGAATAATTTTACCTTTGATATCAAATTGATCTATTAATTCTTAAGGGATTCAATTTCTTGTGTTTATTTTAGGATTTGTGAGATGCTTTTTGGCTATTAATTTAATGTCTCAAATTTATCAAATGCTATCAAAATTTTCAAATCATCTCAATTCTAATCTGTTAATTAAAACAAAATCTCGGGGATGTAGCCCGTTGGAGCTGGTTCCCATCTGAGTAAGTTAAAACTAATGTTCTAATATACTTATAAAATAAAAATATTTTGATATAATGAACACAAAATATATATTTTTCATCTTCTTTAACATAATATAAATGAATACGTAATTAAAGAGTAATAATTAAGTATTTCAAATTTCGTAGTAATTAATAAAAATGAAATTGTGAGATGACCACGCAGGCATAAAATGTTGCTCTCTTGATATGCTCTTGCAAGGGTATTACTTACTGAGTAGAAATATTCTTAATTTTGTTTTAAGATGAGACAGTGCTAAGTACATAGACACCAGTAAACTGGCTCCAGATTTTGCTTTCAATTTTTATGTACTATTCAGTTTTTTCTATATCGGAGGAAATTAGTATTTCTTGTTGAAACATTGTATAGTTTTCTTTTTCAACATATAGATAAGAGAAACAGAAAAGGAGAAGGTAAAAAAAGAAAGTTATAGAAAACATGTTAATTTTTATACAAACAATAGAATTACCTAACTGTATATCTACCTTTCCTTCTTTTTTACTTTATATTTCAGGTAACAACATGAAAGATGAGTTAGGAAAGTATATTGGATTAGTTTTTGTGTAAATAAAAAAAGAAAAAGAAAATTGGCAATTTTTCAACCAACAAAAAATCATAATAAGTATGATTTTTAAGATATACATTATAAGAATGAACATACTTCATTTCTCATAAATTTGTTTTTGGTAAGTTATTAATTTTCTTTTAAGTTGATGTATAATATTTGATTGGATATCAAGTTGTGAAAAGTAAGTTAAGATTGACACAGTTTGATGTAGAATATGTGAAACATAAAAGCAAAAACACACACAATTTATGGTTCAAAATTTTCATTAATTAATTCTCTTCCAACGCGTAATCAAATCAGATTTTACTTTTTTCTCTCTTAGCATGTTTTTTTCCTTATATTCTTCTCTTCAAAATTCTGACACTTTATGCAGCTGCTCTCATTTTCTATTTGTTTTTATTTGTTTTCTTTTTATATTTTCTTTCACTTATCACATAATATCATAGTATTTCTCAGTCGGTTTCTGTTCTCTTCTCCATTCTCTCTGTATTTTTTTTGCTTCCACCGACTGCTAGTTTTCGCTAGCTTCACCAAACTCAAGGTTTGTACCTTTCTCTTCCTTTTAAATTATTCTAATCTTTTTTCTCTGAACTTTCTTTTCCTTTTGTTTTTCTACTCTTCCTTCTATTTTATTTTCCATTGTCAAGGTTCTTTCTTCTCTCTTTGGTTTTCTTCCTTCCCAGAGAAGAATCTCTTTCTTAGATGTCCTTTATTTCTCAGAGAAAACACAAGATCATTCTCTTCTTTTTGCAGCCATTAAACTTTGGTTTTGGTCAAAGTCCACCCACAACATGTTTTTTAGCAGCAGACGAGGTGACATTGTTGGTCATGACAACACAGACATAGCTGAGTGGGAATTAAGACCAGGAGGTATGGTGGTGCAGAAACGTAACTCAGATGTGAATCAAAATTTCACATCTAAATCCATCATCAAAGTCAGAGTGAAATATGGATCATCCTATCACCATATTCAAATCAGCTCTCATGCAAGCTTTGGTAAATTCATTTTCAGAAATTTCTCTCTTTTTTCTGGTTTCAAAGTTTAATTTCATTCACTGAACTAATTAGTACTGGGAATCATCAATTAGTATAATTTGGGTGGTTATTGTAAAAAAAAAAAACTAAAAAAAATAGTATATTTATCATGCATGAGAGTATAAGATAATGTCATGGTACATGGAGATTCCTGATTGAATTATACTTTATACTGCATATACTTTTTATTTTTTTTCATTTTTTTTCACAAATTATTGTACAAGTTGATGAATTATTGGATGTGGTTCTTCGGGGGTGCAGGAGAATTGAAGAAAATATTAACAGAACCTACTGGACTGCATGTTCAGGATCAGAAGTTGATTTACAAGAACAAGGAGAGAGATTCAAAGTCATATCTTGATGTTGAGAGAGTCAAAGATGGGTCAAAATTGGTACTTCTTGTGGACATCGAGAGCAGAGAAAGAAGGATTCTTGAGAAGTTAAAAGTTATAAAGAAGGAAAAGACTTCAAAATCTTTGACAGAAATAAAGTTGGAGGTTGACAAACTATGCAAGAAGGTACTAACTTTCACAAATTATACGGGCAATTTCATTATTAATTTCTGTGGTGTGAACTGTAGTACCTATTTTTCCGACTAATTAATGTGTTTGATTAATTGAAATTGGACAGGTTGCAGCTTTGGAGGCTGATGATTCCACAGGTGGGATTATAACAGAGTTAGATGTGGAGACTATGACTGAAAATTTGATGAGAACATTGATTGCATTGGATGAAATTTATGTTGAAGATGAACTGAAGCTGCAGAGAAGAGAATTGGTACTATTTCTTGATCTTCAAAACAGCTTAAATATACATCAACTGATATTAAAAATGATTTATTTCACTAACATTGTACGTTTTGAAAAAAAAAAAATGTGAAGGTTAGGAGAGTTCAGAAACACATTGAGACTCTAGATATGCTGAGGATGACAAGGCAAAATTCAATTACCCTTAAAAAGGATGAAAAACAGAGCAATGTGCATTATGGTATTGAGTTTCAGAAGAGGCAGGGAAATCCTAAGCAGCAGCAACCAATTCAACATTCTGACTCTGTTGTGGTGACCACAAAATGGGAAACTTTTGATTAAGAATGCTTCACTCACATTAAGAATGTATCAGTGAGTCATCATGTCATTGAAAATTGCTTTTCTTTAAAAGATATGATTAATCTCTCATTTGCAGACACTTTTCAAATTTCTTTGATTCTGTAGCTATTTCTTTATGGTAGAAAGAAACTTTGTTTTCCTCTTTGGAACTTCCTAACTCTATTGGGTGATTTCTGCCTTTGACTGTATGTTTGTGTTTAGTTGTGTCTCTTTTCTTCTTTTTCTTCTGATACAGATGAGTCTGGACCATAGAATTAATAAATAATTGTTCTTACTCGTTTCAAAAATCAAAATATTCTTTTTCTTTTCTTTTGCCAATCATCTTAACTGTATGTTTATTATTCTGATATTCTTTCTCTTGATATTTTCTTCATTATAGTTTAAAAAATTAACTCTTTATTTTTATTTTTGAAAGACATTTTCGATGAAGTATTTATTTTTTTTTTCACATTAAATATTATAACTCTATGTTTTTTATAAAATAAATAACATTTTTTAATAATTACTAATAACAAAATAAAGTTCATATATCAATAATGTTATTTTAAAATTTTAATAAAATAAATTAATTTTTCTGGCATTTGTTTTAGGTTGAGATTTACTTATATTAAGAACTGAAGAAATATTGAACAAAATAATTCTTTGTATCTGATTATTTAATCAAATTCAGAGTTTCAATGTGTGATCTTATAAAACAAAATATTATGTGAAATTTTATTTAATATTTTGACAATTTATAATTTTTAATCAATGAGTAAATTTAGGAAGAATGTACTGTGAGATACCTTATATTATATTAAGAAAAGATGGTTTTGCAAAATATATATTTTGAATGGTTAAATGCTTTTGAAGTTATAAATTATGAAATGTTAGAAGTTAACATCATGTGTAATGTAGGAGAACTGAATACTATTTGACTTTCTATTTTTAATGTTTTTATATTATGGTACATTTTTAATTTCACAAAGGAATAAGATCAATATAATTTCTAATATATTATCTTTTGTTAATTACATTTTTTAGAAGGGAATACAGACAATGCATTCTTTAATACAATTTTAACAAGTTATCTCTTATGATTATTTTTTTAAATATAACTCAAGTTATTTAAATTAAGAGTAAAACCTAATAATTTGTTTTTAAATAGTTAATAAAAGTCATATGCACAAACATGCCTATTTTGTATACACATATATGATATTAATTCAAAAATTAAGATAATTATAGGTTTATAAATATCTATCTCCATTTTAATTTATACAAGCAAACACTCCCTAAAATTAAATTTTTGAAAATTTAGATATATAAACAGTTTTAACACTACAAAATATTTTAAACTTTATTTTATAATTAGTATGTTTTCTGTAAAAAGAAATGTTTGTAGTATAGAATAAAAAATGAACTACTTAATTAGAAAAAATAGACATATATTTTAAAATATCATATGGATTATAAACAATGTAGGACACACATTACACATTATTATTTATATTTATATTTTTAATTAGGAAAATCATCCATATATATATACTGTACTTAAAACTTGTATCTGCCTTAGTAGAATGACAGAAAGAAATAAAATTTCAATAAATATATAACAAACATTATTGGGTTACTAAACTTTTATTTGCTCATTGGAGCTTAACTTTGCTATTCAAGCCTCCTTGTTGCTATTTAAACCTTGAAGTTGAAAGTATGTATTTTTTTTAGATAAAAGTGTGCCTAACAAAAAAGAAATTTTATTTACCTCATACTACATAAAGATGTATAATATATATTTATATACATTTTGATAACTTTTATTACCTCATACTAAGTAAAAATTTATAATATATATTTATATACATTTTGATAACTTTAATGTTTTAGTAAAAAAATTAACTTCAAACCTAATTTAAATTTACAAAATTGACGGATAAGATAATATAATACTTATATACTTTCCTATGTATTTACTAATGTTTTACTAATATCTTGGATATGTGTAATTCTTATTATTTGCAGACAGTTTCTTACTCATTGTCTTCTATATAACTCCAAAGCAAATACTCTTTAATAAAAAATATACTATTTATTATTTGTAATTATTTTTACATTTTTCATTTTTCGTTTCTTGAATAATTGAACATTATATATATATATATATATATATATATATATATATATATATATATAATAAAATATATTTATCTTTCATTTATTTGAAAAAATATTTTTCTTTAATTTTTAAAACTTTTATCATGTGCCCATTTTTTTTCTTCCCTGTGATGTGAAACAAAAGTATATTAGAAGTAACAGATAGTTATTTTAGTTAAAGTTAGTATTTTCTCTTAAATATTTTCTAATTTTCTTTTTATTGATAAATGGATTCTAAAAGAGCAAATGACAATAGTTAATAAAATTCAATTAAATTCTTAATTACTAGCAAACCAAATTATTATTATTATTATTATTATTATTATTATTATTATTATTATTATTAGGGTTAAATATGTTTCTGTTTACTTAACTTTCACTGAAAATTGAGATTAGTTCCTCTTCAAAACTTTGGCCTAATTTAGTCCTCCAACTTTAGAAAGGTATGAACTTAGTCCTTTTAACCAAATTTTGTTAACTTTATTTGATATTTCAAATGCGTTTCTCAGTTAACATTGAAGCAAAAATGTGTCAAACAATATAAACAACCCAAATACTATCATGAAACGTGCTTAAAATATCAAATAAATCTAACAAAATTTAGTTAAAAGGACTAAATTCATACATTTTTAAAGTTGGGGACTAAATTAGACCAAAGTTTTGAAGATGAACTAATTCCAATTTTTATTCAAAGTTAAGGGACCAAAAACATGTTTAATCCTTATTATTATTATTATCATCCAACTTCATGGAAATATTAGGCTTGTCCGGTCATAAAATTTCAAAAAAGACGTAAACTAGAGACAGTAATAACTTGTTTTAGGAAAAAAAAATCAAAGAAATCTAACTTTTAACCTTTTCTGGTTATAATTTTTTAAAAATAATTAATTATTATTTTTGTGGGATCCATTTTAAACACTCTGGTAATATCAAAATTAGGTTTTTAATGTTGTCTGCAGTTCCTTAGAAAAGGTTAAAATTGAATTCCCCGCTTCTAGAATGAAGATGAGCAGAAGCCTGGTTGGGTGGATTACAATAACTTGAGCAACAATTAAACCTTTTCTTATTGGCTTAATCTATTATACTCAGATTCATTTCTGTCAAATTTGCCGGCATTAAGACCATAGTTAAAGTAATTTTCATTCAAAATTTTATATAACAAAAATTATTAAGGCCTTTGCTCTCATCAAGTTCATCCTGAGCTGTAAACACATGTAATTTATTTTTCTTGGACAATAATAGACAAAATTAATGTGTAAATATTCAATTAGATCTTCTTTCATTATTTTATAATATACATGGCTGTCTTTTCTCATAGTGACGGTAGATAAAAACATGCCTTTTATAATAAAAAAACTTTCTATGCTTAGAATGTGAATATACAAAAAAATCTAAGTTGTGTATACATGTATTTGGATAGAAAGGATGAAACAAAAGCAATGAATGGAAGAGAATGACTAAAATGTCGTATCATAGACAGATGCTAAGGAAATAGAAGACAACGGGAGAGAACAACTATCAGGTTCAACTTTGTTTTGCTGGAATTTCCAAAAAATTTGAAATTTTCATACAACATATACTTTTTGGATTTTCTATACTTTTCTTTCCTTTAAAAATCTCCCATGGATAGTGATTTTTCTTTGAAACATCGTGTACCAGTTTTAAGCTACTACATTTATTTTTACCAGTTCAGATATTTTATTAGATTTTTTTTTTTATTTGTCCTTTACTAAACATTAAAATACAATAATGTTAATATTTTAATAAAAATCAATGTTCATCAATATAATTTTATCCATGATTATTGATAAACTTTTACGTTATTATGCGTTATTCACAAATTTATTTTTTGGTTTAGAAATGATCTTTTGATATTTTCTTTTATGAGTGTACTCTTGATGGTGTTAAATCTCCTCCCCTAAAATAAACTCAATATATACCAATAACAAGATGGGTTTCAGTTTCAAATTAAACGGCTAGCTGATGTTCAAATAAAGTTATAATATAAAGATGAAATCATTTTAGGAACAATTTTATAGGTTTAAAGGAGAAAATATAAATTAAATGAAGAACAGATATTTTTATTATTTTAATAGTTAGACATATAAAATATATAAAATATAAAAGTAATCATTTCCCTAAGTCTGAAAGTGTTTTATTTGTATATTTGTTTGTTCTTATGACTTTGACCGAGTAAGATGACTGAACTTTTGCCAGTGTAGATTCATAATGATATATTTATTATGTGGACGAGGTTTCGTGTACTAATGTAAATCTTTTCTATACTTTTCTAACAAATTTTTTAAGAACACAACAATTAAAGTAAAAGATAGCAAATTTATTTACAAATTTAGGAAAGTATTGATGATTGTGAGAAATTAAGGTAAGAGATAGAAGATTGATATACAAGTTTGGAATATAATGGTGGGAGTAAAACCTTGAAGAACCTATGATAAACACTTGTGGATTTAGTTGTGTTGTTATTGAAAATGTGAGATCATAATCAGATTTTGATGACAAAATAAAAAAAGTATATCAATGACAGACATTGTTTAATGATGAGATTGAATAATATAAAGTGTATATAGCTAATGATTTATGTAGATCCATGAGTATTGATAGATTCCATTAGTTTGAATTGAGTTAATTAATGTTACTTTGATATAGTTTTGATTTTGTGTGATGTATATTTTGTTGTTATTAGATCTTTTCTAAAAGCTGTCACAATTAGTTTAAAATGCACTAATTAGAGGTATGAGATGGAGAAAACTCATAAAAGTTCTCACTGCTTAATTAAAAATAAATACACATGAGATTTTATAAATAAAATTTAAATTAAAAAAAAATCAGATCATTAAATAACAAATTTTATTAATGTATATTAAAATTTTGATTACTGACAAATATATTATTGATGGATTTTTCCATCGATAAATCTATCGGTAATTTATATTACATTTATTTGGTTTTTCGTTGGTAATACGTAATTTAGCGATAAAAAAATCTATTGATAATTCTGTCGATAAAATGAATGACAAAATTATGTCGATAAACAATATATACTTATGTTTTGTTAAAGATGTAAAAACGAAAACTTTCTTCATCTTCTTCCTCGCAGCTCATCATCGTTATTTCCCTTTGCCTTGTCGTTGTCCTTCACCGTCCACGGAGTTCACCATGCTAGAGATCAGGAAGGCCACCAACAACACCAACAAGATCCTCTTTTCATTCTGCGGTGTTCACATTTTATCTTCCGTGATGAGCCCCTACTTTTCCAACGTCATAGCAACTATAAGATTTCAACTCCTCTGGAGAAATCCTTCGACGATTGGAAACACCACCATAGTCTTTCTATCCCATCTCTCTTTCTCTCTCAGATGTGAGAACACAAAAAAGGTTTGAAGTGATAGTTTCCTGTGATTTTTATTCTCCTTCGCGTGATGGTTCACGAAATTGGTTGGATTTATTGAATTAATTGTTGTTTAGAGGTTGAGAGTATTTTGCTGATGGCAAAACTCATGAAAATCGAAAAATGAAAGGAGTGAAAGGAGAAAGGAGAAAGAAGATGAATCAGATTGCGATATTTATCACCAAATTTTACCTTCGATAATTACCGACGAATTTATTGACAAATTATTTTTTAGTAATTATAGATGGAAAAAAGTTGATAATATTTACCGACAACATTTTTACTGACAATATTTTTACCGACAAATTTTTAACCATCAATAAACCGTAAATAATTTTAACCTACTGATGAATTTTATGCATTACTGAATATTTGTGCCATTGGTAATATTTTTTTTAGTGGTTTATGCATCAAATCTCATTTTTATTCTCTTAAAAAAATATTATATTTTTATTTATATTGAGTTGTATTTGATAGACTTATGCAAAGATATATATATATATATATATATATATATATATATATATATATATTATTTTTATGTTAAAATCTAAATATTTAAGTTACCTTTACTTTGTTTCATCGTATCTTTGTCGAGATTGTGTTATCATCTTATTTTGACGTATGATCATATAATTCTATGAAACAAGTACAAGAGAATCTTATTTTGACGTATGACCATATAATTCTATAAAACAAGTGCAAGTGAATCCTTTAGAAGTTAATTATATCAATTTTATCTCATATATTAGTATGGTAAATATGAGATTGAAAAAATAGTATGTAATTTAGATATATGTTTTATTTATTATACGTTACTAGGATGATTTGATTGGTAGAAACAATTGTTATGACAAAAAACATCCCGTATTGTACGAATGGGATATATTGATGAAATTAATAATGAATAGTGAAACTTATCCAAATAAATTTGATAAAGGAAAATCGTCACCATCCATTTGGTTGCTTAATTTATGGTTGTACAAAAGTAGCGTTAGACGTGCATATTGACTTAGGATAATTAAGGAATAATGTATTGCAATTATTTTTTTGTTTTAATCACGTCTTAGGTGACTCACCTTTTACATTAAAAAAATCAAGAGTGACGCACATTTGTGCTGTGTATCTGGACAATGTGTGGTGATGTAGAGTATGAGAAATGTTATTAACATGTTTTTACACACTCTATATATGTTTTATAGTTAAATATAAAAACTAAATTTAGTAAGAGCAAAAATTCATTGCCCAGAAAATTTAAAATTTCTCAATGACAATTTTTATAACAAAAACAAGTCGGAATAGCAAGTTAAGTATTTCCATCATTAAGATAGAAAGTATGGATATATAATACTATGAAAACTTAATCTCACATAAATTTATACGATAACACATTGCATAGATACATCTTACTTAAAGTATGTTACTACGACAGCCATTGATGTAAGATTTTCTTTTAAAAGAAATTTAATAAATGTAATATATGTACTTTTAAGCGAATATCTATATTATATTATATTAAAATATCGTTATTTAAAAAGTTTGACACTCCGTATTATTCTGCATACTTAATTATGGCAAAGGCAGTGCATTACATGGAGTTAGTTTAGTTGTTTTCTTCTTTCTTCTCAGTGCAGAATAAAGAGATAGTTTTGAAAGAAGGATGTGATAGTAAATTTAAAGTGATTAAGCTATAGTAGTGTGTAAACAAAATCGGGGACATGGAGACAACCGTTTTCATCTGAAAGCGATTCCAGGAGAATTTTCCAGCAGCAAAATTCCAGTTATCAATATTTTTCAAAGCCTCCAATATTTACACATACAAACAATTGAAAAATATGATATGGGTGATTGGAAAAACAGAGCAAAGATTTTCAAACAATTACCACAAGGAACTTGCGACCATCCGACACATGTCTTGCGGCAACGGAAAACGAAAAACAGTTGTTCTTAGCTGAAGCTACCGTATTGAAAGAGAAAAGGTTGAACAACACCCAAGGTTGAATAGTTACCAAGTTGAGACATCATGAGTATGACTCTTAGATTGCGTAGGAATGGAATTCAGAAAAACACAACCTCTTCACTTTTCATAATGTTTTTATTCCATCCAAAGTCAATACTACAATATAGGAGAGTCTTTTATAAATGAAACTCCTCCATCCTCTATGATCTCTGGGAATTCCGTAGAATCTGAATAAAATGCATTTTATCCTTATACCACATAAATTAAATGTTAGATTACTTTATAATATATAAGTAAAATAATTTTATCTTGGTTTGTTAATCCAAAATCCCACGTGTTTGTGTGCATGCCATTTGATTTCTTACATGATTATGATGACACTGTGTGAACACTCCTTTCTGACACAAATCCAAAGATTGGTTATAACACGTTTAGCTGCTTTTCATCTCCTTGCAATATTATATTATTGCACGTGAATTTTATGACAGGCTTCGATCCTAACCATTAATGATTCAAAAGGTCAACATGCAGTATTGTTGATGGAAAAGAAAACCCAAGCTAGTGTTTCATGCAGAATGTAGAAGGCTATATGCTGCAAAATTTACTCATCGACAAAATATTATTCTACAATGCGTTTTTTTTTAATGCCAAATTACGTAATCAATTTAATATATTCTTTCTTTCTGACTGCTACAAATACTCGTTCAAAGAATACAAGTTTACATTGAAAGAGAACAAATTGGATTTGACTGAGATGAAAAAGATGACAGAACTAATTATATCTGATACATGTCGAGTTCATTACATGTACTAGTTTGGCTAATATATTATAAGTAATTCTCTTTCTTCAAATTAATATTTTGAGACTTTTAGTTCGAAATATTGTTTAAAATAATAAATAATAATAATCGACATAAGAATACTGGTCAGATTGCGGCTGGTCAATTTTTGTTGCCGATAACCCGACATTAGACCTCAACCAAATCAGGAAGGTAAATGCTTGTTTTATTCCAGCTTTCATTCTACTGGCTTGTACGTATGACTTAGTATTACTCCAAAATATTGCTTTATTATTGTTAATTGAAGTATTTCTATATATTTAAACATATGAACTGCAAATAATTATTTGAAAAATAGCATAATTCTAGTAAGAACAATGACGTGCAAGCTAGAATGATATAAAAATCATTCAAAATCAAAACCAGCCTGCGTGAGTTTTCTAAAAAAAGTTTAATTATTATTATTTTTTTAAGAGAGCAAAAATGGAGGTGCTACAGTTTTAAAACCTTCAGAAGGCTCATATAGTTTTCAAAACAAATAAAATATCACCAACAAGTTTTTAAACAATGCAAAATGGTTATTATCAACATCCTTCAGCTTACTCTAAATAAAGAATATATAAACCTACGTGCTACATTATTTTAAAAAATATTGTCAAATTTTGCATTATATATTTGTTTTTCTATTTCAACTTCAAAAATATCTTAATTGCCTTTATTTCAATAGTATTTTCATTCGGAGTTAGTTGTTTTTGAGGGTGAAAACACACTAAATGTATTATGCACACACTTATACAAATAATACGATAAAATTATTGTCGTTAATATAAAATAGACCTTCAGTATCAACTTGAGCTGGCGGAAGTGGTGAGAAACTGATCACATCACTTAACTAAGAGATTAGAGCTCGATTTCTAACCTTTGAAAACTTAGACTTACATGAAGATTAATTTTCGTAAATTGACTACGCTTTAAATAGGAGACCAAATATTAACTAATTAAAAAAGACATGTAGAAGGGTTCAAAAATAGATTAATATTTTCAGAAGAGGTTTTAACTCTAATATTTCACGTCATTTCACTTCAAAATATCATACATTCAAGAGAGCCATGTACACTTATGAAAAGACCAACATGGAAACATCTCTGAAGGAAAAGGAAACAAACTTTGTAGATTAGCTGAAAGTATTTTTTTTTTTTTATCATTTATTACATTTATTTGAAACCACTACACACAAAACTGAAAAATAAAGTTTTAAAGAAAATTGGCATGCATCACCTATTTTAAAAATATATTCTCAGATGATTATAATATAGGCATGATTCGGTAAACGTAGTTGCTAATTAACTTAGACTTTATGATACTCAATGAAAGTATTTACGTTTAAAAGTTTTATCGATACTTAAATATAATATTCAGGGTGTAAAAGTGTGAATGTCCCTACTGGTGATACCATATGATAGATAGACTAAGTTAGTCCATGAATTACTTAATATTAGACTTTATGCATGGTCGACTAAAGATCAAGATGATATAAACATACATGGAAGTCTGGCTTATCATATTGTTAAATTGTTATTTATTTTGTTTTATTTTTTTTGTTTGATAGGAAAAAAAGAGCCGTGGTAAGTTTACAATTATAAACAGATAATATAGTAAAAGAAAGAAAAAAAAATAGAAATTGGTTTGATATGATATATATTGTTCGCCTCATTATCAAGTTCTTGTTAGATTAGTGACAATCTTATGTAACTAATAATCTATACTCAATATCTGTGAAAATTTGTTGGATAAGAAAATTGATATCTCCCCAATAAACTTTGGAGAAGTTGTGATAGGACTAAAAGGTATTGAAATTTGAAAAATGCATTATAAATATATAAGTGAATTATTAGACAAAAGATAATAAAGAATTTAAGATATTTAGGAGAAAGATTACTATAAAAAATAGTTTTGTAAGTTAAAACCGTATAACCTATTTCACTTATTTCACCACTTAAAAAATAATAGTATCTAATAAGAAAAAAAGAGTTTCAAATAGCAACACACTCTCAGTTTTTTTGTTTGACGAAATCTTGGTCGAATAGAAGAAAACAAGAGAATTCATTCCCTGCAAATTTAAGCAATATAAAATGGCTATTGACGCTTGAATGCAAAACGTGGTGAGATGGTTAGGCGTTTACAATTGATGAGCATAGAAAGTATAGAAAATACATGCACCCAAATCAATTCAATGAGAAGCAACAAAACTGAGTATATAGAAAGGAAAAGATGGAGTAAGATTGACGATCTTTCTGGTTGTGTCCGTTCTTCAAAAGCTAAAAGCTAAACCAAATGTGTTAATAGAAACAATTTTAAAGAAAGAGTATTATACATTTAAATTCAATTCATAGATCCTGTGTTTGATTTTGCTTTTCCAACAAAAGAATAATAAAGTGTATAGAAGAATAATCTTTCTATCTATAATGAATCTTGAATATAAAAAACCATGAATCCCTGCGGAGAGTGTAGTGATGAGTTAGTTGTTACTCATTATTACCAATCAAACAAGTAACTGAGAGGATTCTTTGGTGGCACATGATCCCAGAAAACCTTCCTCAACATCTTGCTCTAGCTCTTTCTCTTCTTCTTCCTCCACCAGTTTTTTCTCCTCCTTAGAATCACATGAAGTCAGTTCCTTAGCTCTCAAAGCTTGACATTCCCAATTGGTCCGCGCCAACACGAACATCATTGTGATCATACAAGATCCCTGCGCCGCCAACATCCCCAGCCACAACCCTTTGAAGTCAAACCCTGCAAAGAACCCCAACCACACCGCAACGGGCATGCCCACTAGGTAGAAGCAACCCAAGTTTATGTTCGCCCCCAATTTCGGCCTCGCCGTCCCCCTCAAAACGCCGCAAACCGTCGTCTGGGGACAGTTCCCGAGCTCGCAAAGCCCAATGATAGGCAACACCATCGACGTCAAAGCAAGGATTTCTCCGTCCCCCGTGAACATCTTCGCCCAAACCTTCCTCACCGAGATCGCGAACGCCAAAGCAGAGAACCCCAACACGAAACTGAAACAGAGTCCCACCAGCGCCGCAATTTTCGCCCTCACAGGATTCCCCGCACCCAACTCGTTTCCAACACGCGTCGACACTCCAAAACTTAAAGACGACGGAAAAATGTATATCAAAGCCGTGGTTTGAATCAAAACCCCCATGGAGGCAACACTTGCATGAGGGTTCACTAACAACCCGCACAGTAAAATCATTATCTCGTACCACCACCATTCCAGACAAACCGACACGCAACTCGGAATCGCGAGATTCAAGAGCCTTTTCCACCCCTTCAAGCACGACCTGGAAATACCCGGCCACGTTTTCTTGTGCGTGCCTGATACCACAACGTAAATAATCAACGATGCGACGAGGTTGAAATTTGTGATCACGGCGCTTAACGCGATGCCTCCGATTCCGAGGTTGAGGACGGAGACAAAAAGGTAGTTGATGGGCACGTGGAGGATAATGGAGAGAGCGGCGCAGCACGTGAGAGGAAGAGTTATTGATTGGCTACGAAGATAGATTCTTAGAGGGTGCAGCAGCGATTGTAATATAAGATCTGGGAGAGAGTAATATATATAGAATTGTGCCTCATTGGCTATGTCTTCTTCTTGGCCACATAGGAGCAATAGTTTCTTGATGTTGAGCCAGAAGAATGAGATGAAAAGTGAAGTTAGGAGAAGAAGGAGCACGGTTCTCTGCATGGTGAGGCCGAGAAGTTTGAACCTTTTGGCTCCGAAGGCCTGACCGCAGATGGGTTCCATTCCCATGGCGAGGCCAGAGAGAACAGAGTAGCCAGTGATGTTGGCGAATCCGATGGCTAAGGAGCCACCTGCGAGAGCGAGTTCTCCGAGGTGGCCAAGGAAGATCATGGAGATCATGGAGCGAGAATAGAGTAATAGACCAGTTAGGATCATGGAGAAGGATATGTTGGAAATACATTTGGCTTCGAGGAGGGCCAGGGAGAAATGGGTTTTGTTGGGATTTTGTGTTTGGTGATGATGTTGTTGACATGTTGGGGATTTGGGGATCAAACTGGTGCAAATGTTGGTCTCAACCTGTAATTGGGGATTCGATATCTTTGGGTGGCCCTCATTCCTTTCAGAGAAAGTTGAGGTGGGTGATAACTGGTGCATCGTTTCTTTGACAGTTTCTCACAAGAGACAAAGCAAAGAAAGAGAGAGAAGTGAGAGTTTACAACAGAGGTTTAGCTCGTGGTGAATTTTTGCACTTTGCAAGAGTGTAACACAGGAGGGGTTTATAAGAGAAGGTGGTTTGAGCTATGAATTTTAGAATGTTCCATTCAAACGAGAAGTATGACACACGGGCACACGTAGGGTCGACACACACTAATGCTAGTGCTATAGGATACATTTACCAACTCAAACTCTCTGAAATATTTTTCCTTTTCCTTTTTTGCTTTTTCAATTTCAAGCCTCCTTTTATGACCGACCAATAGCGTATGTAATATGAGAGTATATCACCATTTGGCCTGCAGCTAACACAATGGGGGTGAGACGCGGAGGCCACCAAATGTAAAATAAAAACACTCAATCGATCAATTTTGCCGAATAATGGGTCAGACCAGTACAAATGAGTAAAATGATTTAAATGTTGAATGGAATTTTTCTTCTTTTTTTTCTCATGTTATTAATTACCCGTTGCGTTATATTCATGAAGATTACTGAGCTAGATGGGAGGAGAATGTTTTCTGACAATGGAAACAATAAATTGTATTGTTTTGGTGCTCAATAAATGGTAGCTACACTTGATTTATAATTAATTAATTAAAGAAAAGGAAAGTCATGTGACTGAATGGCATGTCGGCATTTATGAATAGGCAGTATTGCATTCCGTTTATGGAAATGGAGACATGTTTTATTGGAGTTATTGCAGTGACCCAATGATTTAGTTGTTCAGCTGTGCTGCGTCTTGTAACATTATCAAAGAAATCCGGCGGAAGGATGATACTAAGTCCAATTTGGGTTTCACACGGACCAACGATTCTCTAACGCTAGAAGTGGCCGAAGCTTCTTCCATTCAGGCCCGCATTAAACAAGTTTACTAATTACTCATTATTACGCTCATAAAATACTTTTATATATATATATATATATATATATATATATATATATATATATATATATATATATTGTAAATCCATAAATGTTACTTTTATATGTTCTTTTTATTATTATAGAAACTTTTTACTTTAGTATACACAGCAGTTCATATTGGATGGCTTTTGTAACTTCTAATGCAAACATTTATATTTATTGTATGAGAAGTTCACTGCTAAAAGTTGTTAGGAAATAAAAGAGAAAAGTTATGTGTGCCAAATACCACTCTATTGGAAGTAAATTACTATGGGCATAAGGTATAATGCAATATCTGGTTTGTTACCCAGAGTTTACATGGCGACATGTTTGAACCATGCACTCAAGACCAAGCACGTTGGAACTTGGTAATCAATGTCCACTAGATTTTAAAAGAAAGAAATGGAGAAAATATGTTGTCTCCCTACCTCACATTGTTGTCCTAGGTACATTACATACGAGATTTATTTCTGTTACAATCAAAATACGATTTCAGTTTTTAAGAAAATAAATCATAACTCAATTAGATATTAAGCATCTATTTAGATTTCAGTTCAAAGATTAAGCTGAAAAAACAACTATGATGGCTTTTAAGTCGATTTAAAATATAATTTATTTGTTCTAACTGAAATCCAGATACCATCTTACACTAAAGAAACATTTTCAACATTATAAGAAATATAGAAAATGTAAAACTTATACAAAACAAATAAAAGATAATAGTTGTCGCAACATATACTTTCGACTTTATGAATTGAAATAATAGATTAATTGTTATTAGTCCAACAAAAGTTATTTTGAAGTTGTATATGTATTTAATATGAGTAGAATAATTGTATAAAAGAAGTTCTTTCCTTTTTTATGTATGGTTATCATAACATTCACTTTTGTCATATTGTTTTATTCATAAATGTTAAATATGTTTATAGAAAATAAATTTGAATGTGAAATTAAAATTAATTTACGTTCCAAATTTTCATTTACTTTTGTTCCTAATTAATAACGAATGAATATAATTTTTTTAATTTTAAAATTTTTAATACAATTGAATTAGAAGTTTATATTTATTATTTTGTTAGTGTAATCAATATTACGAGGAGATGAAAGAGTTTTAAAGAGTTTGTTGAGATACAACGAGTAATGAATAATCCATGTTCCAGAAGGAAAAACAAAATTCATCGACAATTTTGACAAAAAATATTTTCGTCTATATATTTTAAAACATTCATTTTGTTTTTCTTTAAGTCTTACATTTTGTTGTCTTAAAATACGTGAATATTTTTAGTCTAAGATTTTAACTACTTTTTATTAATTTAAAATATAAAATTTGTTTAATTAGATTTAAACTTAAAAAATATGGAAGCAATTAATATTTAAACATAAGGACCATAAACAAGCATCATGTAAATCAAGCGAAAATTGAATTTCAGGAAAAAAAAAGAGAGTCATGCGAATATTCTCACCTTGTTATTATAATAAAGTTTAGTTTCAGAATTATCCGTCTGCATAATTTTCATGATGATGAAACTAGTGAGATAAATTTACATTTTGAATCCATGGAAGGAATTATAAATTATGTTGAAATAATAAAAAAAAACATTTAAAATATGTTAACTTCGACTTTAGAGTTAGAAAACCTTAAAATAAAAGACTAAAATGAATTTTATTTCAAAGATGGAGGAGATAGGTATATTTTAGCATAAGAAAGTAGAAATTCATAATGATAAATATTTTGATCGGAAAAATAGAAAAAAATGTTTAAAATTGAGATTACAAAAAAAGTAGTCTTAAAAAATTGATTTTCAATCGCAAAAGTTCTTCGAGCATCGTCGACAATAGTGGAATAATTTCTATCTCTTATCTTCTTACTATGTATTTTATAAATTTTGAGAAAAAGTCAGAAGTTGGTTCATGTTTATTTATAAGGAAAATTTATTAATAAAAAATTGTTTGAAGTAGTTTTTGTTATAATAATATTTATGAATCTTTTTATAATACTCTAACAAATAAATATAGAATGAAATTTCATTTTTTAAAATAATACTTCGATGATAAAAAATAAATAAATAAAAAACTTAAACAAGAGCTTGCATAAACTCTTCTGCATTATTGGTCGCTGGTATTCCTTATCAAATTATTCTTCGTATCTTATACGCACGGGCAAGTATCAAATAATCCTTGGCGGATATAATACTTCATTAGACTTTATGGGATTAGACTAGTTTAATATAAAGTCTTGAAATGATCATGGATTATATTTATAAAATATAAAATAAAAATTTACAGTTAAGTTGATTAAAAAAAATCTTATATTCAATGTAATTTTACAGTCATGATTGTTTATTCTCAATAAATTATAACTCTAAATTAATCAAACTATATGCCATTAAAATTGAAAAGAGTGTCTTAAATTTTACAGTTTTGGTTTAATTTACACTCATAAAATATTAATATCTAATAATTTTATATCAGTTTTTTTTATAATTATTACTTATTTCAACTTACGCATGTACAATGGAATTGACTACTACTGAATCAATAATTTGAATCTTTTTGATATTTAGAATTAGTTTGAAAACATCTTTAAATATATGTATAGTGTTAGAAGTGGACTTTAAGTCTAACTCAATTTCATAAAATCGGCTTGTAGGGTGATGTTTACACCCACTTATATATACTAAATTGGTCTTATCTCTAGTCGATTTGAGACTTCAAACATATAGTAAAATGCTTAGTTTTTATATCTTTTACAATTATCAAAATACTAAAACATAACAAAAAAAAAGAACAAGAAATAATGGTTTCATTATTTAAGAATCTATATTCAGTTTGTAGCAACCTTAGATAAAATTCTACTAAAATATCAAAAGTTAAGATTATAAGATTCACCTATATAAAACCTATACTCTAGATATATAAGAATTTAAAATACAAATTTTCAAACAAGTTAATGCTACAAAAAATTACTTTAACCTATAATTTACATCGTGAAGATGATATAAAAGAATAATGAAATGAATACACTTGGATGATGTACAAATTTTATATGTCAATCCTAGACTAAACAGGAAAACCTTAGAACTAATCCAATCTTCTTTGAATATCGACAAAAACTTAAAAAATCGTGTTAATCTCTCTAATAACTTTCAATATTTCTTTCTCTTGTTTTTTATTTAAAATATTATAGTTAAGAATGAGAATGAAACTAGTTTTTAAAGAAAAATTTATTTATTAATGATACTAATCAATTATGAAAATAACGTAATCGATTAATATCATTCAGTTTTGAAAACTTGTAAATAAGTTTTATTTTAATTGATTAGATTAGTAAACTAATTGATTAATATAAATCAATGACATATATATAATTTGAAATGAATATTTTTACACCAAAACTAATCTTAGTTGATTATGTTGTAATTAATTTGATTTTAAAAAATTCTAGCTTGACTTATAATATGTGTAGATTCAACAAACAACTAATATACTTTAACAATTATTCTATCAACCAAACATGACTTGACACTAACTATGACTATGATAGACTTGTACCCATCTTTGCTTTGAACATCACAAAAAACAATTTTATCTTCTTTTAACATATTAACAACAAAATAGGCTATTGTTAATTAGTAATGAAAAACGCCTTTAGTTAAGACTTGTTTAACTAAGCACTATTTTATAACAAGTCTAAATGATAGGATTGATAATAGGGAAATATTCTTTTATCAATATAAAAGAGAAAAACTTGTATCAATATTATACACAACTTTCTGTTATAGCGGTTGAAGCATTTTAAGTCTCAATATTTATATATTAATATATTTTGTCGATGATATTCTATTTATTTATTTTTATCTGATAAAAAATACTAATAAATTTTTCACTCACTTTGGTGATTATTGTGATATACTGATTTTATAGTTTGTTCTCTAATTATTCTTAGTCTTTTTTTCTTTGCTTTTTAAATATACATTTTTATATTTTAGTTATTTTCATTGGTAAACTTTGCATTGACCTCAGTAACAGATTGTTCCGTTAACCATTTGAGCCATCGCAGTCTATTAAGTATATACTATATATTATCCTTAAATTCCGTATTTATTTATTTGTTATAAATATTAAATAAACTTCATAAAATAATAATAAAAATTTAAACATGATATCAAAACTTAATATAAAAGAGAATCCACAACTTCAGGAGTCACTACCAGCTTTAATTACAAAGTTAGTTAGCCGTTAGCTTCCTCCTTCCTGTGCATTTAACACGTTTGTTTACAATATTTTATGTCGATTAACATTTATATATGGATTTTTGTTATATTAAGTTTGACGCCGCATTTTAATATCTAACATATTTTTAAAGCTTAAAGCAGTGCGAAATATTAAAACCGCGTTTATTCTACCATATCTTTTTATTGGTAGATATTTTTCACACTTTTCTATTATGTTTTCCTTATAATGTTATTATTAGTTTTTACTATTTAAAATTTAGACCGTCCGCACGATATCTCTCAAATATGTTTTAAAGCTCAAGTTACTTAAATGATAGATAAATTATTATATTAAAGATTTAAATTCACAATAAATACAATTATATATTTTATTATTTTATTTTTATATTTATAAATTTTTAAATAAGATTTTAATTAGAATTAACTTATTATAACTTAAAAGATGATAAATATGTTTTATTTTTAAATATGAATGTTTAATAGATGTTTGATGGAATAGGTTTATTAATTAGCTGTTTGGTTTATAGAAACTTGAGATTAAAAATCATGTATCTACCATTCATTTGGTAACATTGACCGTTTAGTTAATGAAAATCGGTTCGTCATACGGTATAAAAATTATTTAAAATTAAAAAAATTTGTAGTCTTAATAAATTTTATCCATATTTCAGTAATTTTTAATAAATTTGAGTTGATATTAAAGAATTTATGAAAAGGAATGGTTTGGAAAATATGACGCAAGGCCAACTCTCTCAAGTATTAAATTCGTCAAATTTATGTTATATTATTGTTTAATTTTTAAAATGGGACTTATCTTTTCTATTCACATGCGATTCTCCACTCACAGTTCTGTTCACATTATCAAAATTTTACTCATATATTCATATTCTAAATATGTTGACTTGATTAGTACCCTTAGCAGTATGATGTATGTGCTCACCATGTACCATGTACCATGTACCATGTGGTATGACGTGGCTTGTAAGCAAAAGTACTTTATGTTCAAGCAATCACAAAACTTATTAAAGGAAGTTCAGGTAGTCCTGTAATTTTGGTTTCATACATTTTCTTAGTTATGCTACTAACATTTCACATTCCAAAAAAACTCTAACATTGATGGCTTTCATTAAGCTGGTTGGAATCAAAACTAACTTCAACTCATAGAAATTAACAGATGAAGAGCTCAATCCATCTCAAAAACAGCATTGTGCAGCAGTTGAAATGGGCCACAATACACACTCTGCTACCTCATATTTTTGCATTACAGAAATTGTTGAATAACAGCTAGCATTTTTCTAGAATATGATGAGCTGTAAAGCGCTTACACTCTTTCATTCGTTCTTATCCATATGTTGTAGCAGTATATAGGATGCACTTTTCTTTCATCAATAATATATACAATTTATTCCAATATCCCCTCTGTTTTTCCCTTTTATGGTATCAAGAGTCATTCTCTCACATGTCAGGCTCAGCTTCTAACACGTCCAACCTAGGGTCTGATGAAAATTCTTCAAATCCCCCACCAGATCTCACCCAAAATCCTTCTAGTCCATATCACATCCACCCTAGTGAAAGTCCCTCCTCCGTCCTTGTTGCTCCAACACTCGTTGGCAACAATTATCATTCATGGTCTCGGTCATTTCGCATGGCCCTTGTCTCCAAAAACAAAATGGGGTTCCTCAATGGTTCCATTCCAGCCTCTGCCTCCACAGACTCGTTATTCCCTCAATGGGAACAATGCAACACACTTATCATGTCCTGGTTATTGAACTCTCTATCACCTTCCATAGCTCAAAGTGTGATCTACCTTGACAGAGCTATCGGCATCTGGACCAATCTTCGTGAACGCTTTTCCCAAAGCGATTTACTCCGAATCGTAGAACTTCAAGAAGAAGTTTATGCCTTCAAACAGTGCACTCAAAATGTCACTGATTACTTCACTGGCTTAAAAGCTCTGTGGGAAGAACTGGATAATTTTCGCCCCATGACTGTTTGCGGTTGTTCTGCCAAAACGTATCATACACAGGACTTCATCATCAGGTTCCTTAAAGGTCTTGATGATCGTTTTTCAGTGGTTCGGTCTCAAGTGCTCCTTATGGAACCCCTACCGTTCGTGAATCGGATTTTTTCCATGGTCATTCAACACGAACGTCAACAACTTGATGTCGTTTTTTCCACTAATGAGCCCAACTCGTTTGCCAACGCTGCCATGGACAGATCTCGCAATACCACAAACAAAACCAACTCCACCAAAAAGTGTAGTTATTGTCATCGTCCTGGCCACACAATGGATGTTTGCTATAGCAAGCACGGTTATCCACCGGGTCATCCTCGTTATCCCGGAAGACCAAATTTTAATCCTCGCACTGGTTCTTCAGCTCACAGCGCCGTTAGTGATGCTTCTTCCGCTGAGGAGAAGGGGACCAATGAGAGCTTCACTCAAGATTCCGGGCTTAATTTCACTAGAGCCCAATTTTAGCATTTACTTAGTCTTCTCCAGCGCACTCCTCCTTCTGGTGGTAGTTCGAGCTCAGTAGACAACAATCAGCCCAAAAGTGTCAATCTCTCTCTAAAGAGCCCAATCCCTTCACCTGGTTCCAATTTTGGTATCCCTTTCAATTTTTGCGCCACCACACACGTTTTTTCTCACACACATGCAACATCTTTTTCTTCCCACTCCACCCCCTGGATTGTAGATTCAGGGGCTACAGACCATATTGCATCCTCCCTTGCTTTATTTCAAGTCTATACCAAAATCAAACCCATTAAAATAAATTTACCCAATGGTGCCTCTGTCACAACAAATTTTTCTGGCACCATACATTTTTCTCCTTCCTTTGTCATACATAATGTTCTTTATGTCCCGAATTTAATTTCAACCTTTTGTCTATTTCCAAATTGCTTTCTAGTTTTTGTTATAAACTCACTTTTTCTCATGATTCTTGCCTAATACAGGATGTGAACTCCTTGAGGATGATTGGTTTTGCTAAACTACAACAAGGTCTCTACCACTTGGTAATCAGCAAGGAACCTTCCACTTTACCTACTATTCCATCCTTTGTCAACTCCTTCACCACTAGTCTCATCACCATGAACAACATTTGGCATTTTAGATTAGGTCATTTATCTGGGAAACGTCTTCATATTTTACATGAACAATTTCCTTTTATTTCCAAAAATTTCAATGAAACTTGTGATGTTTGTCCTTTGGCTAAACAAAGAAAGTTGTCTTATTCTTCTAGTAACAATAGAGCTTACAAAATATTTGATTTAATTCACATGGATATTTGGGGTCCTTTTTCCAAAGCTTCCATTCACGGTCACAAATATTTTTTAACTATTGTTGATGATTATAGTAGATACACTTGGGTTGTTTTACTAAAATCAAAAGTAGAAGTCCATTCGAATGTTCAAAATTTTGTTGCTCTCGTTGAAAATCAATTTGAAACAAAGGTTAAATGTATTCGATCAGACAATGGTCCAAAATTTTTCTTAAAAGATTTCTTTTCATCAAAAGGAATTTTGCACCAAACTAGTTGTGTTGCCACTCCACAACAAAATGAAAGAGTTGAAAGAAAACACCAACACATTCTCAATGTTGCTAGAGTACTCATTTTTCAATCACATGTGCCAATTCATTTTTGGTCCTATGCCATCAAACATGTTGTCTATCTCATTAATCGTGTTCCTTCTCCTGTAATTCAAAATAAAACTCCTTATGAGTCATTACACAAACAACAATCAGATTTTTCCATGATTAAAATTTTTAGGTGTTTATGTTATGCGTCCACACACACATCGTAAAAAATTTGACCCCCGTTCTAGACGAGGTGTGTTCTTAGGTTTTCAAAATGGCACAAAAGGATATGTTATTTTGGACTTAGATACAAAGGAAATCTTTATTTCTAGAAATGTGTTTTTTCGTGAAATGATTTTTCCTTTTGCTCCAGATAAAGAGCCCAATCCATCCTTGTCTCATCCTAATCCACCCAATCCATCCTTGTCTCATCCTAGCCCAACTTGGTCTTCATCAGACACTGATTTCTACTTACCCATTCTCACCCAAGAGTCAAATCCACCATTATGCAGTCCACATTCCTCTACATAAAGTGTTGTCGACCCAAATTCCCCTCTCATGACCGAGTCCCCCAATCCATCCATGTTCGAGTCAATTTGCCCTTCTCATTTGCATCTGATTCATCCTCCCCAAACGCAACCATGCCGTAGCATAATGAACCGGACCAAACAGTGCCCCTTCTTCGTCGCTCAACTCGCCCACATAACACTCCACCTCACCTTGCTGATTACATTTGCAATTTTACGCCAACGCAATCATCCACAAAGTGTTTATGTCCATTGGAATCTGTTCTTAGCTACACCTCTGTGTCTCCTTCTCACTGTCACTACCTCATGTCATTGTCTTCTAAGCAAGAACCCACTAACTATCAGGAAGCCATAAAACAATCTTGCTGGAAGGAGGCTATGAAAAGTGAAATAGAGGCTCTAGTGTTGAATAAGACTTGGGATATTGTTGAAACTCCTCTTAATTTCAAACCGATTGGGTGCAAGTGGGTGTACAAAATCAAACGACGACCAGATGGGACTGTGGAACACTACAAAGCCCGACTTGTAGCGAAGGGATTCACACAGATTGAAGGTATCGATTATTTTGAAACTTTCTCTCCCGTTGTAAAGATGGCAACCATAGGACTTGTTCTTGCTTTAACTTCTGTCAATAGATGGCATCTTCAACAACTTGATGTTAGTAATGCGTTCCTACACGGTGAACTTTCTGAAGATGTTTACATGGTCGTTCCTCCTGGTGTCATGGGTCACCGCAGTTCACAATGTTGCAAATTAAAGAAATCTCTCTACGGTCTAAAACAAGCAAGCATGAAATGGTATGAAAAGTTGTCTCTCTTACTCTTATCTTGTGGATATAAACAAGCTCATGTTGATCACAGCCTTTTCATTAAATCTGATACGTCTGATTTTACTGCTCTGATCATATATGTGGATGACATTGTTTTAACTGGGAATTATGTGCATGAGATTGCCCACATTAAGCAAATATTACATTCACACTTTCATATAAAAGATCTTGGTCTTTTGAAATATTTTCTGGGTATAGAAGTTGCTCATTCAGATGCAGGAATCTCCTTGTGTCAACGGAAATATTGTTTAGATCTCCTCAAAAGATTCTGGTATGACAGGATCCAAACCTTGTTCCACACCCATGGACAATGCACTTCGTTTACATCAAGATTCCACTGAACCTCTTGCTGATCCACTTTCGTACCGAAGACTTGTTGGTCGTCTACTATATCTTACAAGCACGCGTCCTGATATCACTTTCGCTACACAACAACTAAGTCAATTCATGGGTAATCCTACTCAGATGCATCTTCGAGCAGCAATGAGGGTCCTTCATTGTCTCAAAAGCAGCCCTGGAAAAGGTATGATGTTCAGGCGTGATTCTCCTATCCAAATTCTTGGTTTTAGTGACGCGGATTGGGCAACCTGTGTTGATTCAAGAAGGTCTGTTATAGGGTATTGTTTCTTTCTTGGAAATTCCTTAATTTCTTGGAAAACAAAGAAGCAACACACTGTATCTCGCTCATCATCCGAAGCTGAATACCGAGCCCTTGCTTCAGCCACTTGTGAGTTACAATGGCTAAATTTTCTGCTTAAAGATCTAAAATTCCCTTGTTCCAAACAAGTTGTCTTGTATTGTGACAATCAAAGCGCATTGCATATTGCAGCAAATCCTGTTTTCCATGAGCGGACAAACATCTGGACATTGATTGCCACCTTGTTCGTGAGAAACTACAAGCTAGCTTGATGCGATTAATTCCTGTGTCATCCTCAAACCAGCTAGCGGATATCTTCACAAAAGCTCTCCCTCCAAAGCTGTTCAACTTAAACTTATCCAAGTTGGAGTTAATCAACATCTTCCTACCTCCAACTTGTGGGGGGCTAACATATGAAGAGCCCAATCCATCCCAAAAACAGCATTGTGCAGCAGTTGAAATGGGCCACAATACACACTCTACTACCTCATATTTTTGCATTACAGAAATTGTTGAATAACAGCTAGCATTCTTCTAGAATATGATGAGCTGTAAAGCGGTTACACTCTTTTATTCGTTCTTATCCACATGTTATAGCAATATATAAAATGCACTTTTCTTTCATCAATAATATATACAATTTATTCCAATATCCCTCTATTTTTCCCTTTTATAAATACTTCAATTAAATTTTAAATATTTTTTGAAATTGTACACGTACGTCTTTATAATATTATAACATTTAAATTGATTCTTAAAATAATTGATACTAATTATAAATTTCTTTAATTGATTTTTATTATTTGTAATTTAATCAAAAGGTTAGGATCTTAAGTCAATCTAACCTAATTTGGATTCCACGCAGTTTAAACATTGTTAAGTGGGGATCTAACTTTAATTGTTCCTTTCTAAATCTGAAGTAACATGATTTAATATGAAATGGGTTCAACATAAGCCCTACTCAACTTAATTTAAAGTGCATTCAACTATACTTGATCTGACGTTGTCTAACTCAACCCGATTTGATGTGATCCAACTTGACTTGGGTCAATATGATACCGACTCAACTCAATTCGACATGAACTTCACAAGACTCAACTTGTGATTACGACTAAATTCAGCAAGACATGGGTTCGAATTGAGTTGCCCCGACGTGAACATGGCTTAATTAACATAGTTCGACCATGAGTATACTTTACTTTGCCTGATGCGGGTTTGACTTGACTAAGCCTGAGGTGGAACCGATTGGACTTCGTGCAAGGTAGGCTTAACTTTACTTGGCCTAAAATGGACACAATTTACTCAGTCTTATATGGGACCGATCCTACTCAACCTGACATGGGTTCGACTTGACTTAGCCTAACCCACGCTTAACTTGACTAATCCTTGTGGATTTGACTCAACTATATCGGTAAGGCCGACTCAATTGAGTCTAAGGGAGGTGTGAACCAACTCAACCTATATGGGATCAATTTAACTCGGTTTGAGGTGGATGTAACTTGAGTCAACTTGATTTAGATTCAACGTGGACTTGACTTTACTCAACCTAATATATGGCTGACCCAACTTGATTGACCTACTTTATTTGGGTTTAATCCAAAATTGTCCATTTTGACCAAGTACTAACTCAGATAAACCTAGTCTCTGCCTGAATGGACTTGACCTAGGTATGACTCGACTTGAATCACTTAGGTCCAACCCAACTTGGCCCGACACAAGTCATTTTAACTTAACCTAACTTACGTGAAACTTGACTTAACACGATTGACTTTATTTATATTGAGTTTTGATTTTGATTGTGTAAATATTTTCTATGTGTATAAAGATAATTTTAAATAATTTTTTTCTCATTTTGTGTTAGATATATTAGATTAATAGATATCTTAGATAAATATCTTTCTCCTTTTTCAGGATGTGATTGGTTCATTTATTGTAGAATCTTGAACTTTTAGGGTTTCTCTCTCCTATTCATCCATGGCTTCTTCGACTTGTCTCTTCTAACCTCAGTTTTGTCACCGGTACGTCTTACCAGTCCATATATACTTTTTCTTTAATGGCAAATATGGATTTTGTTAGTTTATTTATAACCATGGTGACTCTTCAAATGGTTTATTTATCAATGTCAACAATGTGTTTGTTAACAATGATTTTCAAGATGAGATTTATATAGAGTAACCTTCCAAATTTGTTGTTTAGGTAGAGTCTTTTAGGCTGATATGTCGTTTTCGTAAATCATTAACAATTTAGTATCACTTGAGTACAAAAGAAGATATTTTGATTACATCTTTAAGGGGATTGAGAATTAATTTATAACAAGCTTAGTACATAAGAGTTGTATGCACTAGCTTGAAAGAGAGTGTTAGATAAATTAAATTATTAGATATTTGAGGTAAATATTTTCTTTATCTTTTATCTTCAGTTAATTTGTTTCCTTATTTGTATTTTGATATCCATCACAGTAAAAACTATGTGATAAAGATAAGATATTTATCTATGATATCTAATATTCTAAAATATTTATCACTACCCCTCAGGTTGGTGTATACAAACGTATGCACCAGCTTGTTACAAACATAATCAATTCTTGGTTCCTATAAAGGCTTAGGGAAAATTTTTGCTTCCGCACTCTCAAGTAATACTAAATTGTTAATGTTTGCGAAGATGATATAAAAGACGACATATCAACCTAGAAGACTCTCCAAAGTAATAAATTTAAGAAATTGCTCCATATAAATCTCTTTCTGCAAATCGTTGTTGAAGAACATCATTAATATCTAATCACATATATGACATGTATATACCTCTGACATAAAAAGTATGTTGGAAGTCTCACGTCAACTAGAAATTATTTTAATTTAACCTAACTTACCTGATATTGGACTTAACATGAATTTATTTATATTGAGTTTTGGTTTGGATTATGTAAATATTTTCTATGTGTATAAAGATTATTTTAAATAACTTTTTCTCATTTTGATTTCTAAATAAATTTTGTACTTTAAGAAAATAACATATTGGTGGGAACGGTTGATGATATTTACATTGTATAAACTTTTTGTTATGTAAACTTATTTAGTCCGTCAGCTTTGTTTTCGGCCTTGATCCACCAAAATCCTGTGTGCGAGGCAAACTTTACAGTACTGTCCTGAATTAAGGTTCTTCTAAAAACTGGTTCCGGAAAATGAATTCAAATTTACAATCGAGTAATATACAATACACTCTTTAGTGTGTGCGTTATTTTGCATCAAATATTGTGGGAAGTGCTCGATGACTTTGTTGCCTCTTCCTCCATAAAAAAAAAAAAAAACGAAGACTTTTGTGGTTGACTAAACAATCAAATCAGACTAAACTTTCAGTTTAACGCGTGATGCGAATTATAAAAGAGGAAAGTCTTTCTACCTAGACTTTTATCAGATACAAAATTTTAGACACATTAGCAGCTCTTACTAGGTCAAAAATACCACTTTTCATTCTCTTTAACCAATCTTATTCAAAACAACAGGACACCTATCTCCATGCACTACCATATATAATCTACAAAACTATCTCTAATTGCAAATGGGAAACCAAAATGTTGAAATCACACCCCGCTCTATAATCATTAATCCCGCGATAAGAGGAAAAAATAAGCACATTCAAATAAGCTTATGCCACCTATTAACGTAAAATCAGGAACATTTTATTTACAAATAAAGAATAAAAATTAAAATTACAATTAAAAATAAGTAGAAAAACATTATTGGTATAATTTTCCTGACATGTAACGGGTTATGACCGTTTCTGTTGAAACTTCAGTTAAAACAAATGAACATATTAATGAAAATTCGACTTCTGTAATCTTTCTATCATATCAGTTGTCGAATCAAGTCGACTGTATGCATGTTTCATTCCCAAAAAGCTGCTGCTTTTAAGGTGATCTGAATAACGTTTTCGCGTTCTTAACATGTGTGTATTCATTTCCATGTTCAATAAATCCTGCTCCATTTTTAATTAATTGTATTAGTTCTATCATAGGAGATGATAAATAACCAGATCGAATGAATATATTTTACTAGAAGGATAAGATGGAAATGTCTGTCATGTTTTTTTTTTTTTTCAATTTTTATAATTTATTCTTCCAGGTAAACAACTAATTTGGAGAGGTTTTAACCTTTTTAATATGAAAACTTTTACATAATATTGCTAATCAGGGAAACATAACCCATGATATCCAAAGTTCTGGTAAGTAGTTTCAATGATAACGAACATGTCTCTAGAAAATAACCTTAAATTTTGTTTTAGTTCATACATGGAAGTCATGATTTGTCATATGTAATTAATACAACATTTTCAAATGTTCACATTATTAAGTTTAGCAATAATAAATCTTAACTTGACTAAAGCTTATTATTCAGTCAAAAGATTAATGTAGTCAATAACTGGACTTCTTTTTGTAATATCAAAACTAGAATTGACAACTTATTCCCCCAAGACTTAATCCATGTCTTAATATTATTACTTAACATATTTAAAGTTTTACAGCCTCATTATCGTTTGCATGACAACTTTTCTTGTGTAATACAAACGTTATGAAACTTATATAAACCTATCATTGAGCATATTATGTTGGTTCGTATAATCGAGAACTCGAATACCAATCTTAAAAAGATTGGCTAACTCTTATGTAATTTAGCATGAAGCAGTGCCATGGACGGACTTTCACGATATATTACAAAAAAATCAAATCAAACTCAGAATTTTTATGATAATGTTACTGCAAACAACCATATGATAATTTTTTTTTTCTCTTTTTATATATTGGGATATTTTCTGCGTTATGCTTGCATTTTTTTCTCTTGTGTGTATAAACGTCAATTAACCTTTGGGTGGCAAATAGAATATTTTCCAAAGCAATATGATGTAGCGCAATCGTCCAACTTTTGCTTCTTGTTTTCTACCTGTAATCCATGTTTTGGTCTAATCTAAGACAAAATCAAAACCAACTAAATTCCATTCAGATTCCGCATGACCAGGTCCTTCAATTCAGCTTGCAATATTTTGGCTTCGTTTCAGTGCCTCAGATCTAATTTTCTTTAACCTATATTATTCTAAAAGTAAAATATTAAAGTATTCTTTAAAATTGTAGAAGTTGAATGTTTTAGATTTTAACACTTTAAAACCTTTTGCTAATTGTATTTTAATTGCTTAAAAAATATTTCAGTTTCTTTAGTTTTTTTTTTCGCTATCATAAAAAATAAACAAAGTTTTGTAAAGTCCTTTAGAAAAAAAAAAGGTTTTCTAAAGTTAAGTTGTAACTAAAACTTTTTGGCTAAAATCACTAGCTGAAAGCTCTAGATGATTTCGAAAGTTTGAATTTTTCACCCATATATTTGAAAATACAGCTAACAACCCTTATCAGCAATACTATAGAAATTTTTTTTCTTCTACAAATTGAACATTCTTTTTTTCATAAATAATAAGACGAAACTTCCATAATGAAGAATAAATTTAGCATCGATGAGGAATAATCAAGAATTAGTTGAAGATTCACCTTTAAATGCCATTCTAATGCCTAAGTGAATAAATAAATTAGAGAATAATTACTGGATTATTATAAATATTGAATTCTTGAAATTAATTTTGTTTATGAATATATCGTGATGGATCTACTGAAAAAGGAAAGTTTATTGAAAAAATATAACATCAATAAAATCTGAACTCAATTCATTTAAGGAATTGACAATATTTTCAACTTAAAATCTTAAGACAATGAATAATGAATTTGTATTCTTATAACATGCTTAATTTTCTTATTTTTATCTAATGTGATACTTAAATTTACTGTTACATTCCCAACAAATATTTGATAGTATATATTTTGGTATTGTCTTTTACATTAGATTTAAAATACTATTAAGTTTTATGATATCATTGTAGCTAGATATTATGTAAGAGAATTAATAGATTATACTCAAATTATAAGGTTTTATCCATAACTAATTACTAATATGTTAAAAATAATTAATCACTAGTACAATTTTTACTATTTAATTTGTGTTATATACTTCGGTTTTGAAGAAAACAAATCACATAAACACTATAGAAATTTTGAAAATTTTGCAAACTTATAGATTCTTGTTTTCTATTAAATGAAGCCATATATATGTTTTTTCTTCGGTTTTATTTGAGAGACTGGATTTAACTTTGATTATTAAATAACTAAAGTAATATACCTTTGACCTCAGTTATTCTAGAATCAAAGTTAAGAGCTATCCCAAAATTTTAAAATATTTTTAAAAATTCCGTTATTCTTTTTATCTAAACAAGAGATTTAGTTTCGGTTTTTTTTATAACCGAGACTATATATACTTCTCCTTCGGTTTTTAAAGATCCAAAATAAAAAAGTTTATTTAAATTTTAAAAGTGTCACTCTTTTATTTTAATTATTTTATCTAAGCTTTGATATTTGACTTTGGTTCTCAAATAATCAAAGTGATATGTTTCTTTTGATGCGGTTTTTGAAAAGTAGAAGAGAAAATGTTGATCAAAATTTCAAATTTATCACTTTTTTATTTTAATTATTTTATATGAGCATTTTGATTTTGTCTCGTTTTTCAATAAACGAAAGCATATGTACCTTTTACTTCTATTTTTAATCAACTGAAGTAAAAAAATTGATTAAAATTTCAAAATTAACATTGAAAATTTTAATTTATTTTATTTTATTTTATTATATGACATTCGGCGTCTTCACCGTTGTGGTGAACAATGATATATTTTTGCATTTTTATGATGTATGTGTCTTGTTCTGTTTATTATTGGTAAAACTTTCTTTTTTTGTTGTATTTTTTCTCGTGTATTTATCTTTTATGTTTGCGTTATTGATGCTTAAGATGAATTATATGTTTAGGAATAGAGAAAGAAGTATTTTTCATTGTTAGGAAAATGTGTTTATTTATCATTCATATTTTATACTTTTGTTAAGATGACAAGATAAAATAGTAACTGTATGTAGTGGCCTATCTCATTTGGAATGTTTTGGTGCCCACCTTCACTTTGTCGACATTGTCTCACCATCAAACAAAAATGTACTTGTAAAATACTTTTTAACAATCAATTAGTAAACGGAATCAAATAATAATGATAATAAATAATAATAAGTCACCAATAAATTTTTTTAAAGGTACAATAAGAAAATTCATCACTTGCCATATAATATAACATCACATCCTCTTCAATTCAAAATCTTAATGATTTTGTATTTTTTTTCTTATATATCACAAAACTTTCTTATTTTTATTTAATATAAAACTTTTAATACGTAATTCTATGGGTAAAGTTATCTATATTATTTTTATTCTTTACTAAAAGAATAATTTTTTATTTTCCACTGGAAGAACGGGTAAATTATATTCATAAGAGGAGTTTGTTTATAACTTCTATTTTATACCTTCAATTCTTTTATTTTCATTAAATTATAATTTAAGAAATATTAAAAACATGTAAAATCAATTAAATCTATATTTGTAGATAACGATCACAAGAAAATAAAATCATAATTTTAAAGCAATATAATATAAGAATGCATGTTGTTGGCGCTTCTCTTGTACAATGTTGGGCTGCATGGGATTGAGCCATTAGATGCCTGGAAATAGGGCCGGAATTATAAAGATGGGTCCATTTAAATTTTTTTTTTTATCATTGTTACTCTTAATTATAATTTTAGTAAAGTTCTAAGTTAACCAAAAAAAACACTTCAAACTTATAAAAAATTTAAAAAATATTATAATAGAATTTTGTGATTAGATGAATTCAAAATATTTTATATTTTTGGAGTATAATCTATTTTATATTGAAAATCATCTATCCATTAAAAATAAACATCCAGTTTCATGTGTTCAATTTTAAAATAATTTTTTATGATTGAATTTCTCTAATTTTGAGTGCAATGAGTTATATAGAAACATAAAATACATGTTGTAAAATAGGAAGGTATAATAAAAAATAATAAGTTATGACATAAATTGATCCTTTATTTATTATTTTTTATAAATTTATAAGTTTTGAAGCTTTTTTTATCAATGTAAATTTTCTTTAATTTAAAAATAATTATTCAAAATATAAAGGCAAATAAAAATAAATTTTAAAATATAACTAAAAAGTTAGGTTAAAACTCTCGGATGATCATCGTATTTGTACTATAATCTCAATTCAGTCATCTCGTTTTAAGTTGTTTCAATTAGATCCTTTCACTCTATAGGCTTTTTTTAATTTTCTTAAATTTATTTTAATTTCTTTCTTAAAAAAATTGTCACTTCTCAAATGAGAATTCTGCTACGTGATAGAAATAATGTGACGTGATAGTGACAATAACACATGTCACTCTTTGGGAAAGTGTCATGTAAAAAATTTCAATTTAGTCATTTTATTTGCATTTAGTCTCACTTTATTCCTAATTTTTTTTTAAATTGTAATAATTTCATCTCTATGCAAATTAAGGCCAAATTTCATCTCTCACTTTATATTTTTATTAATATTTTTAATAAGATTATGTTTATTTAAAGTAAAAAATTTCATGTAATTTTAATTAAATTTTAATTTTATATTTTAAATATATTTATTTTATTATTATAAAACTATTTGAAAATGTTATGTTTGAATTTACAATATTATTATTTTTAAACATACTCTAACATTTGTATAGAAATTTTTAATATATAAATATTTGAAATAAAATTTAAATAAAGTTAAATGAAAAAATTTCAATTTAAATAAAGTTAATATTTTTAAAAAATATTTCATAAAAATTTCAATTTTAATGAAAATATCATTATACATCTATATAAAGTTAAATTTGATATTAATTTGGATAGGGATGAAATTAAACAAAAAATAAGACTAAAAAAATCAAATATAGATAAAAGACTAAATTGAGATTTTTCACGTGATACTTTCCCAATAATGACACATGTCACTATCATTACCACGTCACACTACCTCTACCACATGGCAAGATCCTCAATTTGACACGTGAAGAAATTTAAAAGAAAAAAAAAAGATTGACTCACACGTGACATTGAGTTAATGTCTGTGAGTTTTGTACTAACAGAAAGAGTAAAATCGCATCATATTTTTTTAATTTAGAACCTAATTGAGACAACTTAAAATGAGAAGACCAATTTGAAATTCTGTACAAATACGAAGACTATTGGAGAGTTTTAACTAAAATGTTACATAATAAAATATGTTTTTGGTCTCTTAATTTGTAGTGAAAAGTGGAACTAGTTATTTTTAAAACTTTGAACTAATTTAGTTTCTCATTTTTAAAATTGCGTAAATTTAGTCTTTTTAACCAAATTTTGTTAAGTTTATTTTAAGTTTTAAATGCATTTTTCAACTAACATTGAAGAAAAAAATGTGTCAAATAGTATAAACAATTCAGATACTATTATGAAATGCAAATTAAACTTAACAAAATTTAGTTAAAAGTACAAAATTCACACATTTCTAAAATTGAATACTAATTTTGATCAAAGTTTCAAAGAAAAACGAATTCTAATTTTAATGAAAATTAAGAGATCAAAAACATATTTAATCCTAAATAAAATTATATTTTATGAAATATAATTTCAAATAAGTTGCATTGCACTAAATATAAATTTATACAATTTTTTCTTTTAAAAAAAACATTTTTACTTTTACAAATATAAATTTATAAAATTAAAATTTTAAATGATATTTTATTTATTTTTTAACCTGAAGTGTTATCAAAATTATTATATAAAAAAAAGAAAGACACAGTGTAATGGACTAACATCGTGATATAATGAAATTAAGGAAATGAAAAAGAAAAAGGAAAATATTTTTGTTCCTAAAAGGAAACCGAGTCTAAGTTGTCCTTCAATTAACTTCCATAAACAATATGCTTTATAGAAAGAAAAAAAAAAACAAACAGTTTCTTCACTTTAATCTAAACTCTAAACTAGTGTGTGATAATAATGTTTCAATTGCCATAATTATTTTTATCACTTTAATCCGAAAATACAGACTCATATTGGTTATCTACAATCTAAATATTTATTTAAAACATGCACTACAATAACTTTCTTAATTATTAAATATTTTCCTCGATAAGAAATCAAGAAAAATTATTCTGATATTTAATTCGAAAAATGATAATGTCACACTCAAGAAAAAAATAATAATAATAAGAAAGTGATTGATAAATCATGGAAATAATCATCACAAGTTATCATGATAAAATCAAAATTAGAGTTTTTAAAATTCATAACTCCACAACTCAAATACTTACAAAGAAAACTCAATTTTCTAATAAAATTTATATATACCATTATATTATAAAGTAGACCCTTTTAACAATGAATTAGATAAGGTCGTCTAAATTTCACATTATTTTTTAATATATACTCTTTAATACCCATTAATATTATATTTATTTCTTATTATATGAATAATTTGTTTCTTATATTTAATTAAAAAATTAAAAATAATAAAGAAAACTCAAAATACTCCCGAAGATAATATCTTTTCCTCCTTTTTTATGTACATCCATCCTCAAATGTCATGAATAATACCTTTTTTCAAGAGAAAGACAATACCCAGCTCAAAAAATTCTTTTATTGATTTTTCATTTCAGAATTAGAATGTTGCAAAAATAACAAATTGATTGAGATCAAATGAAGTGTTGTTGTTGAGATATCTAAAAAAAAAAAAATCTCTTTTCCACATTGTTCAATGGACAAAATAACAATATTTGCACAATTGTATAAAACATTATCTTTATTATCATTTTTCCCTCCTTTTAGGGTCACCTTTTTCTTCAACACACATAGAAAGTGCATAATTTTATAGAATGAATTATACAATATTGTTCAAATTTTACATTAATTCTCAATAAATACTTTTTATTACCCACTAATGTTGCATTTAATTCCTATTATAAGAATCATTAGTTCCTATATTTAATTAAAAGATAAAAGTTACAAAGAAAACTCAAAAGACCTCTTAAAATCATATCACTTAGAAAGATACAACATTACATTAATAATTTTAATATCCATAAATGTTTTTGTCAATAACTTGTCATTACAATTACCTACAGTAAAAGTCATCGAAAATGTCTATCAATAATTTATCATTATAATTACCAACACTATTTTTCTGTCCATAAGGTAAACCAGTGACGTGAAGGTGTGTTGGTGACACGATAATGACATGGAAGCGTAATAGTGGTTACTAGAGTTAGAGAAGAAGATGAGAGGCATGAGAAAAAGGAAGAGGAAAAAAAAGAGGAAGAGGAAGAGGAAAATGAAAAGAAAAAGGACTGTGAAGAAAAATAGAAGAAGAAGAAAGAGGATGACGACGAGTTGGAGGTGGTACAACAAGAATAACAACCTTGTGAGGAAAGGAGGAGGAAAAGAGAAAGAAAAAAAAAATGAAAAGAGAAGAGGAAAATGATAAAAAGGATATAAAATTATACTAATGGACATTTATAGATAGATTCCTAGTCTGACAAATTTTTTCATCCACAAATAAAGTTTACTAACAACTATTTTATTGACAAATTTTTGATAGTCTGTAATTCAATAATAAACATGTTTTGCAATTGTACTCTTCGATAATATGTGATTTTCCATTACCTTAAAAGTTTTGTTTTTTTAAATCATTTTTTAGTTTAATAAATATCTTTATAAATATGAAAAGTTAAAAAAAAATCTTATTTTAACTAAGGGATTGGCGATATAAATGTACAAATGAAGATTAAATTACAAATCATATATATGTATTGCAAAATTTGAACTTGACAAATTAGAATGAACAATATAAAACAAATAATATGAGATTAAAATACTAATTTAATCTTTTTTTAATTCGGTTTTATCAATTTAGTCATATTAATTTTTTTTAATAAAGTCCTAATTTTTATCAGTTTAATTTTATCGGTTTTAATAATGGTGTTTAAATAATTAACGAAGATTGTATGTCAGTGATTTTTTTTAAACTTTCTTAATTTAAAAAAAATGTCAAAACATTCTGAAAGTCTAACTGCAACCTCTTATAGTTTTCCTTGACCAAAACTACAATGTGTTTGTTTTCAACAACTCAGCACATTCTTTTATATGAAAAAACATGCACACGTTCTTCAACTCAATGTCTGTCTAAGCTGGCATCACAATAACTACGTCATTTAGATTCAACTATTGAGTTCTTTAATTCTTTAAATGTCTTAAATAAGTATAGTAAATGTTTTCATTCCTTAATCATCTGTGGAAATTGACTCCAACAATACACGACTTTTCTAAAGTGTTATTTACAATTCTTAAGGCTTTTAGTAAACATCTCACATTTTGAAATCTATTTAACATTCAACCTAATAGTTTTAGGATAGTTTCCATTAAGATTCTTCTTAAAAAATCATTTTAATAACTAAATTTTACATTGTATTTGCCGTATAACAATTTATCACAATTTTTGTTGAGAATAACACTACAGGAAAATAATTTATTTTAGAAAAAAAAATTGTAAATCTTGTCGTACCATTTTTCTTGTGAAAATCGCAAATATTTTAATACCATTTTTTTCATCAAAAATTGTAAATATTTAAATATAATTTTTTTTACGAAAATTGAAAAATTATGGTACAAGTTTTTGAACAAAATTGTAAATATTTCAATAACACATAACTAAGTCACCCATACATTCTGAGGTCTATTGTTTTTGGTGAACATGTCAAATTACTCTTCTTTCTCTCTAAATTAGAGTCTAAGTTATGATACCACCATTATAAATCATGACATAAGAAAATAATTTCTTTAAACCAAAAAAAAAAAACACATAAATAAGAACAACAATAACAACTGATTTGACACCTCAATGCCTATATATCAATATACAATTTTTTTGGCAAAAATTGTAAATCTTTATACAAATTTTTTGACAAAAATTACAAACTTTCTAACAATTTTCTAGAAAAAAAGTTGAAATTTGTAGTATAATTTTTCTGGACAAAATTACAAATCTTTCAATTGCACATAATTACCCAAATTTACTCATGTGTCTAAGAGACCTATTGAATTGTGATGACCACTTTTAAATAAACAATTCGTTTTCATAATAACTTTTTCTTTCTGTTCTCCATATTAATCTATATGTGACTTTGGTAAACACATAAAAAACCAACAAACTTCTAATAACAATTTTAAAAGGTATGTGATGAGAAAGGAGAAGAACATATATTACATATTCTGAGAATTCTTAATATATGTGAAAAAAAAAACCCGAAAAGAGATTTCATCTAGTATAGTTAATGACTAAATAAAATATGAACAACAAGCACTAAAATTATATTTGAAAATTTTTATGGTTAAGTATGTTTAAACTACAAAGTAACACCCAAATGTTATGCAAATGTCATGTCAGACGACATGTTGGAATCTATATAATTAACTTAGTAAATCCTGTGTTAGTTTCCTTTATATAGATATATAAGTATGTATATATAGAGTTAATATTAGAAGAGTGAATGAATAGGTGCATACAGCTGAATGAGAAAGTTATTTGGGAAAAGGAAAGGAAGATGTGACATTAAGGTCTTGATGAAATTAAAAACTAGCTGCGGCTATCCAGTGTTTGCCTGTTAGTGAGTTGTCAAGTGAACTTGTCTCCGCTTGTCGTTATCGATCTCAGTTTACTCTATAATATTTAATTTACACTGTCCTTTCTCCAAAACCTTAACCAATGGAGCCCAGCTATGAGCCACCGTTTTAAAGTACCAACAAAACTATTCACCACTACTCACTCAGTTAGTCCGCGAAATTCCCACGCTTTCACTTTTGCATACTACAATGTCTCCACCTTACTCCACAATCCCATCTCCTTCTTTTCTCTATGTATTTAAACAAAGCTAGCCATGCATGCATCTTCAAACACATAATACCACCAAACTGTCTTATTATATGGATATCATTCTATATAAAAATACGACATTTATTTGACCCTAGAAATTTCTCTAACAAATATACCTACCCTGCTTCTTTTGCCTACTCCTCTCATTACCCCACGTGCCAAAACCCTTCCTTTCTTTCCAAATAACACCTCCCAGTATGGCTTCATCGTCCTCTTCATCAAAGAGACATCCCTTGTACCACGGAATCCGTTGCCGCGGAGGAAAGTGGGTCACTGAAATCCGTGAGCCACGCAAGACCAACCGCATATGGTTGGGCACGTTCCTCACGCCGGAGATGGCCGCCGCCGCCTACGACGTAGCGGCGTTAGCCCTCAAAGGCGGCGAAGCGGTTCTCAACTTCCCGGACTCAGTTGGCAGGTACCCAGTCCCCGCATCCAAATCCCCTGAGGACATCCGCACCGCAGCCATTGCTGCAGCAGAACTCATGAAGTCTGAAGCCAACCACAACAACGTTAATGCAGTAGCCCAGTCTGATAACACGGAGGGTTATGGTTACGCTTACCATAATGTTGTTGGTCCTTCGTATGAAACTGAGTTCGTCGACGAGGAAGCCATATTCTCTATGCCGAGTTTGTTGGTCGACATGGCTGAGGGAATGCTGCTAACCCCTCCCAGAATGAGCTCGCCCTCTGATTACTGGACCGAAAATTATGCTGGAGAAAATCTGTGGAACTTTTGATCCATCTATATATATTAAGTAATTAATTAAAATAATATACAATGGAATATAAGTCGGAAAGTTAATGTAAATTAATTAAGTAGGGCTACTTGTTCTGAGACCATGTGTCTCCGTGTGTTTTAGTAGGTTTACTATAATGTGTGTGTGTGTGTTTGTTTCCATGGTTGTGAGTTGTGAGAATTCGTCCTCATAGGCCATGAAGCATTTGGTTTTGTGAAAGTTTTTCTTTTCTCTTTTTGCCTCTTCTTTCAATAGAACAGGCACGGTTTTTGCTTCCGTTGTTGAAGAGTACTAAAAGTGGAAAAAGGAGTGGGACATAAAGTAGTAGTAGTAGTAGGTTGAGACATGAATGAGAAGATCCTGAAGTTTGAAAGCGCGTTGTTGATGCGCTGTCGCGAGGGCAATGTGCAGCGGGAAACGCCGACTCCGTACTCAGCCAAAATTTTATTTTATTTTATTCTCACTGTATCATTTTCAGCACTCTTCTTTTTTATAATAAAGACAGACAATATTATCATTTATCTACTTTAAAATTATAATAAGATGTACGGAGTTGAAAGAAGAAAGGTACAGGCAGATAAAGAAATAGATAAAAAAAACGGAGTATTAAACATGATGTGTAATGTGATGAAAAAAGATTAAACAAAAAAAAAAACAGTATCAAACATATTTTTGTGTTCTATCCTTTCAGTTGGTCAAAATTCTGGATCACCAATAGTAGAATCCATGAAAATGCTCTCTTCCTTTACGTATAATCTTCTTTGTTACTAATTTTGAAAATCTTATATTTTTCAAGAATATCTTATTATAAGGTTTTGTTTATGTGAATGAAAAAATTAAAAGCGGTTTTTGAGTTGAACTCTGAAAAGGTGAAAATAAAAAAGATGTCCAAATGAAGAAGTGTTTGTAAAAGTAATAAAGAAAGAAATATAATATGAGTTGGAAGAAATTATATTTTATTAAGAAAAGTGTGAATGAAATTTGAGATTATATTATAAGAAGAGGAAAAGAGCGGTGGTCCCGTTAAGAGATATTGTGATGATATTGGTTATTGATTAAACATTTGAACTGTTTAGTTGTCTGAAATCATGGAGGTGACTTTCTCTCCATTTTGTTTTTAAATAACTGTACTACGTAAGCGGTACCTCAAATTTATAAAATTGGTTGAAATATTTTGATTGATTGATTTGTTAAAATAAAAATATATATTATTAAGAATATGATTGTAGACATATTGTAGAAATTTGTCATCGATAGTCAAACTATCCATGTTTTATAACATTGCATTCTTCAAGGATCTCTTAAACAAAAAGGCTTTTGACCATGTTATTTAAGATTAGTCGGTTGACTTCAATCAATACTGGTTTTGTAAACTTTAGTATCATGTAATCAAAATCAACCACTTTCATGTTGATGAGATAAACAAATTGATCAAACCCCTTATATGATAGGTACGGGTGAAATTGTAATTCAAATTCAACAAATAAAAGAAAAGTACATCACACTGGCAACTACAGTCCATTAAAAAAAAAAAAAAATCACCATTAACGTGTTTCAGAAACTTACCTCTATAGTGGTCAGAGACAGTGATCTCAAAAGCATGTTTGAAGCTCTAGCAACCTCAAAGTCAAACGACAACCTATACAACAGAAAGAGGAAGCAAGGTTCAACAGTGAAACAAACACAATATACAAGTTTGACTTTCTTTAACCTTATGCAATGAATCTTTAGTCAAGTCTTAACACTATTGGAGCCAACCAACCCATTAATGTTTTTCCAAAAGGTAAGTTTTACATTGACCATGAAAAATGTTTTCACCTCCAATGTAAAATTGTATGTTTTAGCATTTTCACGAACTTGACATTGAGACCCACAAACTTTTTCTGACCACTTTTTACTTCACAAATATGTGTCTTTCCTCCCAAATAATAAACACGGGGAAACATAAAAGCTATGTAACAAAATTTTGTCCATAAAATACAAACATTTAACCCTTCCTTTTATTTTCTCAACTGAAAACTAATAGCATTTAAATCTTTTATGTACATCTCTTATTCTTTAAATTCTATTCATGAAATAACTTAGACTATAATTTTAATTCACTTAAGCCTCTCTTAATGTTATTATAATTTTGTCTACTTTACTCTTAGATGGGTATTGTACAAATCCATTCTAATTTTGATGGAAAAAATCTATTCCAATACTCATATATGTCTTAGTCCCTTTTCTTATTCGAATTACTTAAGTATCGCACTTTATTCTCTTAGTCGTTAGTTTTATAATTCTTCTTTATTTCTTTCGCTATATTTTTTTTATCCTCTCTCTTCTAATTTTTGTTTCACTCAGTTTTATATTTACAAAATTTAATCACTACTTCAAGATCATTTTATCTTTTATGATAACCTTAATTATACATTGTTTATCTTTTATGCGATTATTTTCAAATGATACTCTATTAATTTTAGAGATTTAAATAATTATCAATTCTTTCACTTAATTATTTTTATTCCATTTTAATATTCTTTTTATACAATAATGTTTACTCTCAGTTTTAAGTATACAATCGCGTTAATCTTTCATTCAATAATTAATATAAAAAAATTCTCTTTAATCGTAAATTTTTATTTTATTTAAATAACTTTTATTTCATTAAAATAATTTTTATTATCACTCAATTGTTCAACTAGTTTGATATCTTAAGAGTTTTTTTTCATATTTTCAAGATACTTTTCATCTTATAATACCTTAATTAATTATTCATTTTTTCTTTGTATGATTTTATTTTATTTAATGATATATCAAATAGTTTTTACACATATGGTCACTTTACTTCTTTTTAATATTGTTTATTTTTATTATGTAGAAGATTGTTTATATAATTATTTTTATTTTCTAACTCATTCCATAAGTGTAACGGTATAAAGATGTTTCATTTATAATAATTTAATGTTATTATCATGAATCTTGTTTATTGCTATTCAACACTATTTAAAGTTCTAATGATAAGATATTTGTGTCTAAATTCGAATTATTATGAACAAAAAATGTAACACTCCAGAATGTCATGATTATGAGTAAAAATTTAAAATTTTAAAATCATAATACCTTTACAGAAATCCAAATTCTATAAATTTTTATAATTAACAAAAAATAAGTCATAATTTCAATTTATTCAAAATTAAACTCCAAATAAAATAGTTTATTAAAAAGAACTTTAAAATTCATCAACTCTCAATCAACTAGTCTTGCATTTGAATTATCTACATTATGATATGCTTCCATATAACGACACAATTTATACGATCATCGTACTCACACAAACAAATACACATAGGATGAGCTAACTAAGAATCAAACATAACTAAAACAAAAGAACTCACAAATGCTAAATATTCACCACATTATTAAGTACATCAATAACTCAAACAGTTACACATCATTACTATAACCAATTGTCTATCTCCCGTGTTCTATCATACCACTTGTTCACGAAAACCAATCAATTCAAGTCATCTGCCATTATAGCATAATCTGTTTCTCGTGCCTCTCAAAGATTTATTGGTAAAAACTTCAGTGAATCTCATATCGGACATTATACTAAACAACAAGTCGAAGTTGTTGCTTATTTAGGTATACCGTTATCTAGTGGGGATGAAAAAAAAACCTTATACGTGTTGAATATAAAAATAATTATCACATAATTTTTACTCCAAAAATAAAATGTGATAATGAGAGTCGTTCCCACTTATTAGCATTAGTTCCTAAAAGTCAGAATATTAAAGTTTTCAGATATCTTGGACTTATAATTTGCATTATGGGTATGAATTAAACAATTAACCAGATATAATTTTGAAAAAAAAAAGTAATAAGCCGGAGCTAAATAGAGAAATATGCATGATAATGTATTAATTAAGTAACAATACTGACATTTTCTAACTGATAAGAAGCCTAGAAAAACCTCCTTAAACAAGTATTAGTTTAACTAAATCTTTTAGTTATAATTAAAATAATTCTAAAAAATCAACAGTCTGAAAATTTGGGCTAGAAAAGTATATACATATATACCATTATTATATATAGTAAGAAAAATTAATTAGCTAAAATATACAAAAATTTATCTCAAAAACTTTCGCCCTAACATTAAATGATTATCAAGGGTCAGAACAAATATTGACTAGTATGACTTATAATCGTTGTCGTTCTATTTTGTAATACAATTTATTTTATATATAGTTTACCTTGGAAATAAGAAAAAAATCGTTCTTTCAGTTTCTGACACAGCGTTCTTATAGTTAGGTATGATTTCCCTATCATTCATATATATAGCTGATAAAAAAAAAGTTCTTTTAGTTTCTATTCTTAGACGCAAAGGGAATGGGGACAGGGCTAATCATATTCCGACAAAAAATCTCAAAAAATTCATAAAGCATTTATATAACATACATATTGGTCCTACAATTTCTTTCTTACAAAGGGCTTTAAACAGTATGTTGTTTTTAATTATTACGATCCGAGATAAATAGGGATAAAACAACAGTGTAAATATCTCTTTTTCTTACAGAATAACAATATCTGCTTTCATATTGCTTCTACCAATTAAGTTGGCCAAGGATAGAAGATTACTGTATAATTAAGAATGCCCTGAATTTAGGAACACTAAGTTAATAAAATACATTCTATTATGTTGAAACCAGCTAAATGTTTGCATTCTATTATAAAACACACTATTAATTCTTAGTTATAACATTTAGCACAGTAATTAGTGTACCGTTATTTATTAATTAACTTAGTAACTAAGTTTTGCTTATTAAGTTTATACAAGAATCTCATTGAAGAGTGACTAATATTTAAGTTGGAAAATAAAGGTATGTTTATGTATTCGAGCTATATCTAAATTTAGGACGTAAAATATATAAAAAGGAACGAAGTAAAAAACTTCGACGAAGATTGAAATAACCATCTTGTGAATAAGACATTATAATGAAAGTTCTAAATATAATTATCTTACAATTATGGTTATATATAGAATCGTCTTACATATTAGACATCATTCTCTTCACTCTCTCTTTATATGTGGTTTTAATTTTCTTCTATTGTCTTTCAAGTACAGTAATGTAGTGTTGTTCTTTCTAGTCATTGGCGATTATGAATTAATAATCTATTAACACATGAGTTTGGTCATTTTTTTTATCATCAGAAAAAGAAAATTATAAATGTGAATATGTTCTTGGGGTACATCAATCTATTTACAGGAAAGTTTAGTGTACAGTTGCAGTCTAAAGAAACTGCAGTATACTCTTTCACTATACGTTATGTATATATTAAAAGCACATCAAACGAATTCAAAATTTGTTCCTGATACATCTATTGTATTTTTTCATATATGTAACTAATTTTATAATTTGAGAAATGGACAATTGGATAGGAATATATATGGAATGTCATACAAAAATAGTAGGGTCATCTCCCACCCAAATAGTTTTAATATTGCTTCTGCCTAAGCATTTGACAAGAAACACATTAACCCAAGCCTTCACTTTTGTATGCTTATAATGCATGTCATTAGACAAATACAGCAGTCAGAAAATGAGAAGCTTGCATATTTAGATTGATTTCTAATCCATGCTCAAGCTTTCAATTCAGCGATTCCGAATATTTTCTCCCCATCAACTATGACACTCTTAAACAACACATCATTTTTATGATCTTATATATCATATATGCATCTCATTATTGTTCTCGATATAGTTTTCTTGAGAATGTTTCCATTATTATTCATCCCAGACATGTAAAACTGATGGAAATGTTGTATTATATAATTATGTTCAAATGTTAGTGCAGAAACGCTGTTTAACGTTGGTTAATTTGGGCTTTTAACGTCACTTTCTCAACCGACGTCTATACGGATGACGTCAATGGGATGTTGAAATTCCATATAACCGACGTTTATTTAGATGTCAGTTCACGTCATCCCCGACGTCTATATAGACGTCGGAATATGCCAAAACCGACGTGTAATGGGACTATATAGACATCGACCTATGCACTAACCGACGTCTATCTTCACTATAAACGTCTAACATTGCATTAACCGACGTCTAATTTAGCCGTTGTGTTTTAGTGCAGTTTTGATCCTATCTTTCGATAGCCTAGTACCACACTCTCCCTTCACTAGCTTCCCCACAAAAAAAAGCTTGCGTCTTTTGCATCTCTTATGACATTTCAACCCAAAATCGAACCTGGGTCGAAACTAGGCAACGACCCAAGTTCCATTTTGGGTTGAAACACCATAATTGTATAGTTTTAGGACCTCTGGCAGGCAAGCCCATTGATTAATCATTAGTGCAGTATATTTTTAGGCAATCAAACCTAATAATCAATAATCAATATCGTATATTTTGTAAAGAGTAAGACAATTTGACCTATTAATACATTTTAATTGTCCATAAATGACAATTAATTTCGATCAGTATTCTTCATATAGTATAATTTTAATTAAATTTTACAAATTAATGTTACTTTTAATTAAATTTAACTTAATAAAATAAAAATTAAATTTTTATTTTTATTTTTTTGCGGATAGTGGATATCTGCGGGTACGGATAGTATAATACCTGCATCTGACCCGTTTATAAGCAAATATTAAAATACTTGTTATCCGTAGATTTGGGATAGTAAATATCCGCGGGTATCAACTATCCGTCGTGGATTTTATCTGCGGATATCCGTAGGCACAAATTTTTTTACTCTCCCTAGTAATATATTTTTAAAATAGTTATTATTATTTTCAAAATATTTAAAATTAATAATTCACAAATTATATAAATATTGGAGTTTGAGTGTCTCATTTAATGTTGAGACAAAGATGTCCTAATGATATAGGTATAGCCAACAATGTCTTGATCGATAATTAAGACGATAATGTTTTATAGACCAAGGCAACGATAATGAAGAAAAAATCATTATGGACATAAGTTCATGTCGTAACCAAAATTTATTTGACAATTCTGACAAAAAGGTGGTCCATGATGCTCAACTATCAATTTTCCGAAAAAAAAAAAAAGATCGGTTAAATGTTATTGAAGTAACCACACAATCTTGATACGAGTTAATTTTGAATTTGACTCACTAATAACATAGTTTACCTGGATTGAATATGTGGTGAGTCACGTTAATTCGGCAACTCACTTAATTTTGTTTTTGTACTTGTTTTTAAATTATATTTAAAGTTTAAGATGATTTTTAATTGTATTTGGATATTTCAAATTTTTTTTAGTATTTAACATTATTTTGGATTTAAATTTATTCAAATTTGAATTTAAAAAAATTGTTATATTTTTTTAAATTAAAAAAAAACTTATAATTAATTGTTATAATTAATTGAACTAGCTAACCAATTTATTTAATTCACTAATTTGTGATTTAACTCATAAAGAAAACTTGAATTCTTTTTTAACTTTTTAATAAGTGAATCAGATTTGGTTTAGTCTCACTGAATGATGTAGGTCAGATTAAGTTGTACGTTTTGATAGAACTACATTAAATATTTTTTAAAAGACCAGTTGAGTTTTTAAAATTAGGGAATGGGTCATTAAATACTAGTAAACTGCATAGATGAATTATTCATCAGTAAATCTTTTTGTTTTTTTTATAATAGATAGTTTGCTGAATTCAGTTGCGAATGATTAGATAAATTAATGGTTTTTGTCTATCTGAATATAAGATTATGTACATGCTACACGGAAATACCAGATGATTCTGGACCGTGTAATTTTAAGTTTCACATACTCCGGAAAGCTTCTGATAGGTTTAGCATATCAGAGATATAAAGAGTGTTCATACACCAGCATGATTGCAACAATTTCCATGTCTACAGTATCAAACATTTAATTAAATGAAAACATCCAACCAATATAAAGTGTGCACGCACTGGTCCAGTAGGGTTTATGATTCAACAGTCACGAAATATGCCGGACGAAGAACGAAAAGATTGAACAAGTCGGTCGTGAAAAACACTGTGAGGTTTATACAGACAAACATTATCTTCAATGTCGTGTGCTGTTGTTTACGTGGAGTGAGTTTATTGATCGAAAAGGGTATACGGGTATTGATTTTTTTGTGTGTGAGGAAATACATTTTTGAGTGATGTACAGAAATTTCAGCAGCAAACTTTGAAAATAAGAAGCAAAAGATTTTGACTACAGTAGCGACATAAATGGCCGACATCTTTGTTAGGGACCCCACGTCTCTTTCCTTCATTACTCCAACTCTATCTATATCTATGGAGTTTATATGTGTGTCTTACACACACACACATATATATATACATCAACTGGTTTGGTTTGGTTGGTGACCTCTCTCTTTCTCTCTTTTCCTTTCTCCCACAAGCTTTTAATATATTAGAGCAAATCATCTCTGTGTATATATATATATATATATATATATATATATATATATATATATATATATATATATATATATATATATATATATATACACATGTTTAATATCTCCGTCAAGCCACAGATTTTGTCAAAAGGATAAACTGAAAGGCATGAAGGGATTCTGCTGGGCCATTGTCAAGCCAGTTGATGCATGTCAGAAAGGTGGATTTGAATATTGAAATTTGAAACACGATCCTTACGCGACCGTTTCTACCACCTTTTGCGTCTTCCTTTTTTGTTCTGTATACTCAGTTTTCAACATTTGATATCGCAGCATGCCACATAATATTTTCTGTCATATTTTTATCCTTTTATTTAAGAAGAATCATATCATAACATACTTTTACATTTGACATATAATATAAGAGTAAAATGGTCTAAAAAGTATAAAATTTTGTAGTTTTTCAAAAAAAAAAGAAAATAAAATATAAATAAGAGTAGTGTCAAATTAATATAAAAAATTTAAGTGTGTTAAAGAATCGTTTCTGTTTATTCAATATAAACATTTTAGCATCTCAAAATTTTGCTGCTATGCTGGGGATTATCTTTTATTTATATATTGTTTTCAAGTAATAATTTCATGACACACTTTTACATTCATTTGACACAGAATACAAGGGTAAAATGGTTTAAAAATGTAAAGTTTTGTAACTTTCAAAAAAAAAAAGAATAAAAAATAAGTAAGGATAGTATCAAATGAATGTAAAAAACTTAAGTGTGTCAAAAAATCATTTCTCATTGTTTTCGGATTCTATTTCTAATATATGTGACTTTAGTTATATTACTTATATCATCTCAAAATATAATTCATATTCTACGCATATATATATATATATATATATATATATAATTAAATTTTTATTAGTTGACAATTAAAATATTATATATATTTGCACTGTATACAAAAGTTCTATATGTATTGCTGCTTAAGGAATGTCTGACTTGTAGACCAAATTATTGTTTTTTCAATGCACTTCTAACCATAAGTAAAATTCTCTCACAGTTTAAGCCTCTTGAACAGTAAGTCAAGCATTCATTCATTTGTTTAAAATATTAAGTAACAAATTGACATTTTACAAAGGACTATAAAAGTTAATTTGTCAAATTATAATTTGACATATGAAAATTATTATCCAATATTACATTTTTATCATATATATATATATATATATATATATATATATATATATGTGTGTGTGTGTATTAAATTATCCCATTTTATCTTAATGTATTACCAACGTAAAAGAAATATATTATCAACAAATTCGATATAAATAATCATTTATAAGTAAATAATAATACGAAAAACACAATCATTTGATTAAATTAAAACTCTTTTTGCGAATTAGTATACATTGGGTTTAACTTTGATACTTTCAATGAAGATTTTCTTATTTTCAGGAATCTTCTTTTAATAATAATTCTTTAAGTAACTATTATCAGAAGTGAAGTGTATATGGATAACAATACTGTTGTGAAGTATTTGGAATCATTCAAAAAAATGTTATTTTTAGAATGTAATAAATATATAGATGCTGCTGAGAAAGTTTTTCTCTAACATAAGTCAAAATATGAGTCCAGACCACAAATAAGTGTCATGAAACAACTCTTTTACTTTTTGGGTATGTGTCCAGTTAAGGGTGTACAATCTTTACGCATATAAACATTAGGTTCTTGAATTATAAGGTATAAGATATACATCTCTGCATTTCTTTATGAATTATCTTAGAAAAATATGTTTTTTTGCACGTGACATCTAGAATTTCTTTTTAAAAGTACGAACATATAAATACTGTTATATATTGTAGATGAAACAAAATAAAATTTAATAACGAACAAAGTAGTTATAGTGCGTGTAAGTTGAGTGTTCAGTTCCTAAATGCTTTTGAAAAGGGACATCCTGCGAGATATAATCATATCATTCCTTTCGACCAGATTTAAAAGGTTAACTGCATCTGCTCAATTCACTTCAAAATAAGCGACCATTTCTTCTTTCTTTTCTTTTTTACTGTTGCTCCATCTAATCATCTTTATGATTTTGGTTTTGAAAAGCAAAAGAGAAGAAGAAAGACCATAAGAGAGAAACTTTGGTGCAAAACAAAATGTTTTTTAAGCTAATTATAGTAGGAATAAAAATATTATTTTTTACCTAATCGTGTAGAAAGTAGAAGGAAAAAAATTGTATATATTACATTTTACCCTTGTCCAGAAACCAATTATTAAATAAGAGTTATAAAATTACTATATATTTTTCGTTTTGCAGAGCAAAACAATAATTGAAAACTTTTCTTTTTGTGAGAATAAAGAATGTCACATTCTTATCTCAAAAGTAACTCAAATTATATCAAAGACTGTCTTAAAGTTGTTGGTCCACACTTTTTCATAAATCCTTAAAATAAAGTTTGCTAAAAGATTTAAGTCGTACTATTTTGAATCCGATGACCGAAGGAGAAAAAAAGCGTCATATATAGTTAAAATCTTGATGTCAAGTCCCGTCAAAACTTAAAAGAAAAATGTATAAAGTTTTAGATCCTAACTTCAACTTACTCCATGGATTTCCATTGGAGAGTCACAAAACTTATAAAACATTAAAATCATACAAGGAGATTGGTCAATATCACTGTCCAAAGTGTGATGAATCATTTAAGGTCTAAAATTCACTTAAAGTCTAAATTTTTCCATAACTATTTGAAGACTACTTATAAATAGAGATCACTTATTTCTTTATATTAAATATATATTTATAAGTTTTTGAAAGAATTTTTATTAAAATCAGTCTAATTACAACCTAATTGTCAATAACCACCCTTTGTCTTTAAGTTACTTAACATTAAAATTAATTGTTCTCACTCTTAATCAACCAGTTTACTTTCCTAACTATTCAGTTTAAAAAATGACTTACACAAAAATAAGTAAAGACTAATAATCTAATCTGTGATTGACCATATATAATCGTATGGTACAATGAAAATAAAGATTTCATATATCTAAAAGCACCACAAAGAAAACATTATATGTTGTGTGTAATGTCATTCTTCTACAATACAAATTTAATGACGTGTTGTGCAAATCATAAGAATTTGTGTAGGGCTACATAATGTTAAATCTTCTGTAGTGTGGTTTAAAATATATATATATATATATATATATATATATATATATATATATATATATATATATATATATATTAATATTTTTTTTCATAAATATTTTAAAAGAAGAAAAATATAAAAAATTGTATTAATTAAATTAACTTATTTACAAGTTAACTACTCGGTTCTACTAATTTCTTTAAATGTTTTATTAATTATTTTACATCTTTGATTGGATTCAAATTATCATTGTAAATATTTTATTAATTATTTGACATCTTTTATTGAATTCAAATTATCATTATTGGTAAATTATTTTATTATAATTAATAATGAAAGCTTGTTTTTGTAATAATTAATGGTCGTATATTTGATTCACTATGTGTTGTATTTTTATTGACAATCTAAATATATTTGATCCATTATGTTGTATATGTTGATAGTATTGTCAAATCGAGTTCAATTTATGGCTCAATTTGGTTCATTACATATTTGAGTAAGATAAAATTTAAAAAAGATTACAAATTTTAATATAGACTAAAATGGAACCCGATTCACAAAGTTTTTACGAGTTTTAAATTCTTAAGAAAAATTGCATAAATAAGAAAATTAAGGAATAAATTTAACCAATAATTGAAGGAAAAAAGGATAAATAATTGGTCCAGTAAAAAAACATTAATTTCATTAACTTTTTTCAAACTTAAAAATAATTAAACATGTATTTGAATTTTAACGATCACGTGTTATTAAAGTAAAAAATAATGGTAATGTATAATACTAATCTTTTACCTTTTTTTTTGCTATATATTTAACATATTTAATAGTTATGTTCTCACCTTAATTTTGAACATAGATTTTGTGGACATGTGACAATAATAATATAGTGTTTTGATCCATTTTGGAGGAGGTCTTCTTGAGAATGAAAGATTTACTTACAAAGAGTTTTTGACACTTAAATTATAGAGTTAAGATCTATAAATGAAAATGAGTGTTATGAATAGAATACTTCTTGAAAATTACTAACTGTATTTATACAATCAACCTGTAACATAAAATTATATTACTATTAAAATAATATTTATATAATAACAATATAATAAATAATAACAAAATAATATATAATAATCAACATACCAAACTACAAATATTTAATTAATAACATAAGAATATAGTTTAAATAAACATAGGTTAAACTGCTCTATAATGAAACTAACATGCATAAACACATGTAACAATAATTAAACACTAAACACATCTTAATTAGATTAACAATTAATAAGATTCATATAAATGTAGTTATTATATTAAAATGATAATTTTTCCTATTTACTAAAAATGGAATATATTACTAGTTTTTGAACGAATTAATTATTTAAAAAAAAAACTAACCTGTATACTTTAATATTAAATATTTTAAGATGAGACCAAATCTAAAAACAATTAAGAAAAAATAAATTAGTATTTTTAAATTGATTCGTTTTAAAAGTGTAGCAAAGTGGGCCAAAAATGGACCACCACATTTCTACACTCTCTCGGCCTCGGGCTTGGTGTCGATGCATAATAAGAAATTGGACCCTAAAAATGGTTTAGGAAACCCAAGAAGTTGACCCACAAAATTCTCCTAAAATTCAACATTTTCTTGAGTGAGTTCTTTCAATTGTTTTAATTGCTTCGTAAGAATTCTGGATTGAAGGTGCAAAAATGTTTCGAAATAAAAATTCACAAAATTCCATCATGTGCTTCATTCAGTCAAAAAGAGATTGTGCGCATTATATTATGCCAAAAGTTATTTTGACATCCTTTTTAAGAATATATATTTTGATACACCTTTTCAATAATAATAATATGTATTATAATTTTAAATTAAAAATAATATAAATATAATTAAAATATTTTTAATTTTGTTGTTAAATGAGTGTATCTTGTTTTAGTGTCAAAGTATAAGCACTCTTATATTATGTAACACGGAAGACAAAAAGCCCCACAACAATTTGCTAAATGGTTCGGAAATTTGAGAATTTTAGTATAATAGTGGGCATTTCTTTTCAACACAAATCATGCATTAGCTACAAATAAATAAAATAAAATATCAATGTAAATAAGGTAAACTTTGCCAAAATATAAATAAGGATAACTTTTGCTAAATTTACACTAACTTTGTCTATTTTAACTTTATATATATATATATATATATATATATATATATATATATATATATATATATATATATATATATATATATATATATATATATATATATATAGTATCTCTTTATACACTATTAAAATAAATAAAATATTAAAATTAAATAAAATTAAGATTTGCTTAATGATAACGGTTTAAAACATTGTTATTTATGATATGATTTTGATACTAAAAACACCATTTTTCACTTAGAAACTTGTTTGGACTCATCCTTTTTTAATAAATTGTGTGAATGAGAGAGTTCAGGTTGATTTCAATGATTTTATGACTAATTCCCTTTGTTTTAACAAAGATTGAAGTAATACTGGAAAAAGAGTTGAAAGACCAAGAAGAAGGAGCTCAGAAGGTGTCAAAAAGACACCAAAAGGAGGGAAAACACGCAGCCCGGGCGTCCAGAAGCACAGCTGAAGTGGAGGAAATCGACGTCCACCGCCCGGGCGATGGCCCTCGACGCCCGGGCGGCGAAGCTTCGTAGCCCGGGCGACCATTTTCGACGCCCAAGCCCAACATGACCCTCAATTCACGCCCGGGCAACCCCTCTGCGACGCTTGAGCGTGAATTCACTTGGATCGGGTCTTGTTTCTGCTCTGTTTTGATTCTTTCGGACCGGACTTCATTCTGGCACACCTCTGACACTATTTAAAGGACCCTGGGGCTCTAGGTTTTGCATTCCTGGCAGAGAAGAGCATAGCAATACACTCTTAGCCAATTCTTAGTCTTTCATTCTCTTTCTTTCTTCCATTGTTCATAGAGTTCCCTCATGTCTATGGGGAACTAATATCTATTTGTTGTTGGGGAATGATGTAACTTTGTAAACTCTCATGTATTTGATTTGATTCTTAATTTCATATGTATTTTTATTAATTGTTAGAGTAATTCGTTTGCTTTTATTCTTGCTTATACAATAGCATGATCCATGAGTTACATCAGTGCCGTGAGGTTCCTTTCAATTCAGGTTATTGTTGAATTACTCCTAAGGGTTATATTTCTCAGGGATTAGGTATGAGTCTTAGTCGTCTTAACCTCTTAATCTTCACATCTTTTTACCAGGAATGCTAACTGGTAATTAGGGACATGTTTATTTACCGAAGTATCGGATTTGAGTGATTTAGTGAGGAACGTTGACATTAATGCATAAAGAATAATTATTATATACATGAGAGGGAACTTGGTGAAATCTAACCCCAACAATATACCTATCCCATATAAATCAATCTTCATTCATCTCTGTGCTCTTTTGTCATTGATCAATTACATTTTATTTTATTTTATTTTATTATTTTTGCACTCCAAATCCACGATCTCTTTTATTTTAAGTCTTGATTAATCTTATTTTTACACAATTGTTCAGCGTCGAGAGTCTTCTGGAATACGATATTTGTTCTTACCATTTTATATTACCTGTGCGACTCGATACACTTGTCGATTTGTCACAACACTTAACCTTATTTATTTTTATTTTTTTAATACTTATCATTGCTAAACCAACGTCAACTTAATTTAAGTTGATGTCAATATAATTTATTTTTAATATTTGTTTTAATAGTATAGGTTAAGTTGATATTAACACAAATATTTATTTAAATAAAAAATTATAAAATAATTTTATGTTTTTTATTTTAAAAATGATAAATTTTTACGTAGTATTAGAGTTAATTAAGCTGATACATCACGATTTAGCCAAATAAGATGGTAGGCTGATACATCACTATTAAAGATAAATTTATATTTTCTTGTAGTAAGATAGTAGGCCAAATAATAATATTTTAAAGAGAATTGCACATAACAAATTCGTATTTGGTAATTTAGGGTGTGTTTACTTGGGCCTAATTGAGGTAAACGAAAAAAACAAGGAAAACGTTCCTTCCTGTTTGGAAATAAACTCGTATTCAAAGAACTATGGATTTAAATAAAAAATAAACGTGCTCTCTCCAGATTTCCTTCAATGATCCTAATCATGTAAAATTCCATTGTTTTCTTAAGAATCACATAATATTATTTTATTAAATATATAACTTCTAATTTCTAAAAGTCTTGAAAAGTTAATCCTTTTCGTTCTTTAATGAATAAAAATGAAAAACATATTAAATATATATTAATTTTTTATAATAAATACTTTTTATTTTCAATAATGATTTTTATTTATTTTAGGAGACCAAATATTTTTAAAAAATTGTAATTTTAAATTCGTATACTCAGTTGGGCAAAACTAAACTAGCTTAACTATACTACAATAAACTAAAAAAAATATTAGAATAATAATTGAACTATGAGTTCAGTTTTAAAAACATGAACTTGTATAAATTAATTGTTAATTGAAGTGTTCCTGTTATTTAATTTTTTAATTTTTTTCCTTTGTCTTTTACATTCTACTGTCACTTTTTTATTTTTTTTATTTAAAAATAAAAAATATGTATAATAAAAAAATTGTATAAAATTAAAAATTAAAAATTAAAAATTAAAAAAATATATATATAATTTAAAATTTTAAAATATCTTTTAATTGCTTAATTGAAGAGTAAAAGTAATTTATATATTATAGAATTTTATAATCAAATTCTTTTTGGCTCTGCCTTACCATCGATCTCAAGCAATTAATTTACCAATTTTTTTATAGTTGTATTTCTCCAACCAAATCACAAACAATGATGATTTTTTTGTTTTTAAATTATATAATTTAAAATTTATTCTTTTACTTTTTAAAATGTATAATTTTAGTTTATATAACCAGAAAGTAAAAAATAAATTTTTAATTTTGTTATTTATATTTTTTAATTTTAAATTACATAAATGACAAAGTGATAATTTTTATATTTGTGAAAGTATATACTTTATGAACATGAAAACCATGGGTATTTAACAAACAAATAAGGTAAGTGGTTGAAAATAAAAATCAATCTCACATTTTATTTTGTTTTTACTAAATAAGTTAAGAACATTAACTATATCAATAAAATAAAATCATTAAAATGTTAAGTGACGTGATTAAGGTGTTAGTCATTTCTATTTTTACCATAGTATCAAAGTATGAATTTACTACAAAAAGAAGAGTGGTTAATACTTATTATAGTTGTCTAATGCCTAAAATAGTAAAAATGCTTGTTTGCACATAAGAATGGTTAAAGAGAATACATTTATCTATACTTTTTTATGAGAATCCTAAAGAATTTAATAAATTTGAGCAAAGTGAATTTATATGATAAATTTTTATATATTTTAGTCTATATTTTAAGTTTTCAAAAATTATGAAATATTTTATTTTATTTTAATAGAGATAACATCTTAGGATGAAATGAGACCTCTAAGTGTTAATTTGGATGATTAAAGATGTGTTGATAATTTATATTTTATAATACAACTTACATTTGAAGATGTATTACTTTTTTGAAATTTTTTGTTTAAGAGAAGATCTATATGTTCTTGAGTAGAGACAAATATTTTCTACCTACTTAGTTTTCTGTATTTTATTTTTGTTATTTATGTGAATATAGTGAATAAACATTCCATTTTTTAATTTTACAATTGAAAAATATTGCACTTCAATTCAAAAACTAGTGTAGTTTTGTTTAAAATTAATAAAGTTTGGTTTAAAAATAGTATAATTCGGTTCAAAACTAATTCGGTTCAAAAATAAATATAAAAATAATTAAGATACATAGTAATTCAGAAATAGTTTAGATACATAATATAATTTAGTATAGTATAATTTGATAGAATAAAAAATAGTTTAATTTAATTCTACTAATTTTTAATTCAAGTCTAGCAAATTATTTTTTAATTTATTGTAGGTTTTGACAGTTTAGTTAATTTTATTTTTTAGTTTATTGTAGGTTTTGACAGTTTAGTTAATTTTATTTATCCCTAATCAACATTAGATAACCAAATTTTTAACCGATGGCATAACATTTAAATTCATTGCTTAACTTAACATATAACTGTTTATACAACATGGATATATAATTTAACTTAAGTTTAACATGATTTTGTTCATATTAAGTAAGAACTTAGATTGATTAAATAGTTTTCAAATTTAATTTTTTTTTGTTGAATTTTGTTGGTGTTGTATTTTCAAAATATATTTATGAACACTGATAAAATATGTTTTAAAATATATTAAAATGATTTTAAAAAGTGTATATTGTTAATGATTTGTAGAAGACAGAACCAAAAAATATTAAAATATTTTTCATGTATGTATAAAATAATTTTTACATTTTCATTTTTAAATAAGCTTTTTTTATAAATACATAATTTTTCTTTTGTTGGTATTTTGATTGGATGAATACAGTAAATACATAATTATAAATACAGAAAACTTTTTTAACCTCATGGGTGTTTTTAACTCTGACCAATGTAAATGAGGCATAACCGTGAGAAGAATGCCAAATTGAGAGGTATACAATATCATGTTTGTCGTTTTACTGTGTGACAACGGGTATGTACTGTTAGTGTAAAATTGGAAACACGTATTGTACTCTGGTTCTCCAAACAGCCAAATGGTTCAAACCATTGGCGTTGATTATATTATCCAAATCTGGTCACTGCAGCATTTAAGATGGTACAACCGGTCAAAGTGTTAAATTTCGCAGGTAGCAACAGATAATGACAATGTTGCAAACGTTACCAAGCGGCAAACAACCCGTGTCCGTGTCTACATCGTAGCCACGTGCGTCAATTTTCTCACTTCCCAAACCTCAAAATGTTACTTATATTCAACACCACTGATAACATAGTCCACTCACATCCTCTCATTTATCAGTCAGTCAATTTCACAACTCAACCACCACTAAACCCCACTGCAAACATTTCTCCACAGATGAACGTTAATTCCACACAATCATTACTCCACTCCAACAACGCTTCCTACTTTTCCTCCTCCCCGGAAACAACCTCCTCTCCCAACGCCCTTCACTCCGACGACGAACTACATGCATTAGCGTCGGCGTGCCCCAAGAGACGTGCAGGCCGCCGAATCTTTAAGGAGACACGACACCCCGTCTACCGGGGGGTGCGACAGAGGAAGAACAACAAGTGGGTCTGCGAGGTGCGTGTCCCCAATGACAAATCCACAAGGATTTGGCTCGGAACGTACCCAACCCCTGAGATGGCCGCACGCGCGCACGACGTTGCCGCCCTCGCGCTCCGAGGAAAGTCCGCTTGTCTCAACTTCGCCGACTCGGCTTGGCGGCTTCCCTTGCCGGCGTCTACAAATGCGAAGGAGATACGGCGAGTGGCGGCGGAGGCTGTTGTTGCGATTGCTGCAGAAGACAGTTGCGTCGAACAATCAGAAAACGAGAATGTTAATGCCGTGGTTGACTGCAAAGTTAGCAGCTGTGGTGTCTGCACTGATGAAGATGGCAATAGTAGCAAAGTGCTGCGGGAGTTTGGTGATTTGGATGAGATAACAGTACCGGTTACATTAGGATTTGAAGACATGCATGAGTGGCTTCAGAACTTGGCGGATGAGCCTCTGCGATCTCCTTCTTTTTTAACATATGTTAGGGACTGGACATGCCTTGAGGATGATGTTGAAGTTTCTTTGTGGAGCTTCTCCTTCTGATGCGCATGCAATTATGCGTTTTGCTGTATGTAGTGTGTAGTTTTGTTTGCTTTCCTTTCGTTTTTGGTTCTTGTACATGATGAGCAAATTCTAGCAGGAACGAGACGATGCAGGCAGCTACAGGGAATGATCAAGTCTAAAACTTTCTGACTTTTAATCGCCTAGAATATTGATTCTAAGTGTATCGTTTTCTTATATTAAATTCTTGTTTATAATTGATTCTTTTTTACTGATTTTAGTTGAAAGTGTGATATTTGTATAGCTGTTCATATTATACTATTTGTATTTCTGAATTTTCTACATAGTTTTTATAGTAATTTCATTAATCACTATATTCATTTTCGGCCTCTAAAATATGACTCATACTCTGAAAATGATACGTTTGGATCGTTAATTAGTATTTAACAGGAAATGATGTATGATGAGTCACTTCAGTGACAGAAGACAAATAGGTCCAACTCATTCATGAGAAAGCACGTTTTTTTAGATAGCTAATGAGAACGATACCAGATATGCACAAACAAGCATCACTAACGTAGAAATTCTCAAACCATGACCTTCTAAAAATCCTTCCATGCTATTAAATTTAATCATGTGCGGAATTTGAACTATTAACATGATTCCAACCTGGAAACCTAGATACAGACTTGAGAGAAATAATAATTATAAATATATATAAATATAAGAAAAGGCAAGATATTAACAATATATATATATATATATATATATATATATATATATATATATATTATAATTGAAACTAATTATAATCTTAAAATAACTAAATAATTATAAATTAAAATTTGAAATTAAAAAAAAAGGACAAACCATATCAAAAGCGTGACAAATATATATTTTAACAATAAAACATTCAGTTCAATCATTTAAAAGTCAAATATTTGATGGTGGATCCAGTTAATTATTATGGAGATTTTAAGTTTGATTTGATTGTACAGTGAATGGCATGGACTACTCAGTACATAGTACAATCTTTTCAATGATCTTGTAAAAGTACAAAAAAATTCTAGAGAAAAATTATGGACACCAAATTTAAAATGTGCAACTTAATGTCTGTACGCATTCCATCTAATTGTATTTAATAATCAAAACCATCTAACATTAATCCACTTTAACCCATAGATAATTCCAACACGGATAGCTATAAATTAATTTATTTTAACATTAACTTAAAACTTTAATTTAGTAAAAAAAAAACAGAATAAATGAATCTTACTTGACATAGATAAAATATAATTTTATTAATATTAATTGAAAATTTTTAATTAACAATAGTTAAGAAATTAATATAATATAAGTTTTTATTCTGTATAAGAAAACCTAAAGACATGAACTAAAAGTGGACGTTGATGAAAAAAATTGTAGTTGACAGACACCATTTAATAAATATTGTTAATATCTCAAAAGAAAATCTAGATAATATTGATTGATATGATCTTTAAGAAATTATCTCATAAAAGAGAAAAAAAAATCTCTAACATAAAACTAATAATGTTTAACGATCTTGATCTTTATCGTGATTTTGGTAAAATAAAAAAAAAATAATTCTTACTAAAACAAATACGAAATTACCTAGTTATAAATAATGTGAAAGTTGGATTTTTTTTTTAAAATATCTTATTGTACAATCCCATCAAAATCCATATTAGAACAAGTCTAATTTTAACGGGATAATGAAAGAACAGTAGAAAGAGAAAAAACTGAAAAATGGGAAACAAGAAGCTCCTCAAACATATGGGATTGTCCAAATCCATAGTCAATATCTTCACTGCTCGCAACATCATTACTGTCAAGGTAGTCATTTCCTCCCTCTTTCGAGATTTCATTTTTGTTTTTCTTCTCTAACATTACTATTATTCATATCTCATCTCAGTATCATTTTCCATTTCCTATCCTACCAAACCCTAATCGTTTATCACATTTTCTCATGAATTTAACTCTAGTCCAAAATATCTTTTATTTTATCACTGATCATCAATATGTATAATCTAAATAGTTTACCCTTTCTTTTTATCATTCCAACTTCTACTAGTCTACTCAAAATATTCACCATTTTACTTTCCTAAAAAGACCTATTATCTAAAAAAGAGTATACACATCTTTATGTACAAAGTTATCAAACTTGCGAGTTTACGTAAACTTGTGAGAGTCGAGTAAACTCGACTCGTAAACTTGTAAGAGTTTACTTTAGATGAAAAATATTATATAAATAATATCTTAATTTAAATAAATCTACAAAATTATATAACTTTAAATAAAAAAATTTATAAATATATTGTTGATAAAAATAAATATTGTAAAACATAAATACTTGGTTATTGTCATTAGTTTTGATGCATTTTATTAAACATATAATAAAAAAAAGACCAAACGACCTTGTTTTTCTTAATTTTTCCCCTTTTCAAACTCGCAGAATTGCTCCAAACTCGTTATTATACACGATCCTAACGATTTCACAATCAATTCTATCGAATTTAAGCAGAAAAAAGTTTACTTCCAAATTAACTCGGAAATCATGTCTGAGAACGTAAACTCGTAAGAGTTTAAGAGTTAACTCGAGAATTTAATAACTATGTTCATATTAAAAAAATTAGTTCATTCTACCTGTATATCATTCGAAGAATGTTATTATAGTTAGACAAACGTTATCGTTGGTTAAAAAAGTTACATATTTAAAAATATTTAAGTATGTTAGAAAATCAACATATGTGAAACTATATTCATTTAAATTTATTAGTCAACCACATATTTTAATAATTAGCTTTCATTTACAAAATTGTCATTTGGATATTTTTTAAGTCTGTTTTCTTCTAAATAGATTTAAATTCTCAAATTTAATAAATCTATTTTACATTAGTGAACCTCACTTTCTCCTTAAATTTACTCAAAGTTATTCTAAATTCATTTTAAAAAACAAACACTCCCTACTTTCAAAATATATATATATATATATATATATATATGTGTGTGTGTGTGTGAAGAGACATTTAAGCCATCAACCCGGTATAAGGTTTACAATTTTCTTTCAAAATCCTAAGCAAAGTTACAATAGCCAACGTATTGTGTTTTTAACATCAAATACTTACGTGTAAATAATACTAGAAAAATAACTTACAGCTCCATATTGAAAGAGTCATATTTGTCTTAGAGAATATTCGTGTATCATCTTTGAGTAGTCTTCTAAAAAGGATACGACCATAGTAATATTTGTAAATTTTGTGTGCAAATAAATAGAAGTCACTTACGCAATAAATCATAAGAGAAATTTCTATTGTTAGTATTAGTATATTTGCTCTATTTTTTCAACTTATACATCAGTACCATACCTTATACATTACATTTGAAAACTATTCCGAGACGTTATGTTCATAAGTTCTTTTAATTTATTCACTTATTCTTCCTCTCCATTGAAAAGTAAACATATAAAAACATGTTGAAGATCAAAATAATATACCAACACGTTCGGAAAAGTAGCTTTTATATAATGCAAATCCTTGAAACCACATTTTAGTCACATGAGGACTCTTACTTTCACTTTTCTCTGATTTCCAAATTACTTTAAAAAATTTCTCTTATTACCCTTAAAATTTCATGTATGTATGTGTTGAAAATGAAAAAAAAAAAGGAAAATGATATTTTAACATCAATTTTTGACACCATTTTGACATTGCACATGTGTCAAAATGTGATTGGATGATTTCAAATTAAAAGAACTGAGGGAAAGACATATTTGGAAGGGAAAAACCAAAGTTTTTTTTTTAATTTGAAATCATCCAACCACATTTTGACACGTGTGCAGTGTCAAAATGGTGTCAAAAAAATTGGTGTTAAAATATCATTTTCCAAAAAAAAAAACTTGAAAAGTTATAACTTTAACGTAAACAAAACAAGTGAGACGACACTAAAAATGTTTCTGTGTCATCGACCTTCGTGGAGGTCTTTGGTTACGACCTCTGCCTCTGTGTCGTCGACCTTCCCGTTTGGTCTCAGTTGCAGGGGCGTCCAATTTTTGACGAAAATGCCGTTGATCCTCTATTTTGATGAACTTGTTCATCTTCTCCTGTAACTCTTCCATTGTTTTGGGTAATTCGGCATATAGACTTTCCGAGACGTACCCTGGTTTTAGGCAATTAGGTAAATTGTTGATGACAAATTCGTGATTGACCCCTTTTACCCTCCTTGTTGCCTTAGTGTATCTGCGCATGAATGTTCTCAGCGGTTCGTCTCTCCCCTGCCTGAGATTAACGAGTTCAGCGGTAGTTATAGTCTCTTTCCGGTTGGCCGCATATTGCTTTTTGAACAGTGTGGTGACAGTATGAAAGTTGTCAATAGAGTTGGGAGGAAGGGTACAGTACCATTCCTGAGCCTCGCCCTTCAGGGATAGAGAGAACACTCGACATTTAACCGAATCGCTGCTGGAGTAGAAGGCCATGGAGTCAATAAAATCCGGAGATGGTGCTCCGAGTCGGTCGTTCCGTCGAACCTCTCTATTTGTGGGGTAGGCCGGTCAGGCATAGGTGCTTGCATGACGGCCTCTGTGAAGGGTAACAGAACGGGCGGGCGAGGGGGGTTGTTTTGGTTGTCAGTTGTCTCTGGTCATTTCTCTTTGAGTTGGATAATTTCCTCAGCTACCTTCTGATATGTTTCTTGTTGTTGACGAATGAGCTGGTTCTGTTCTTCCAATTGAGTCTGGAGTTCTCTTAGCTGCTCTCTAGGGTCAATGTCGTCCATGCTTCTGGTGGTAAGCATAGGGAGTCTTCACTTTCGGCCCCACAGTGGGCGCCAAAATGTTTCGGTGAATATTTTTGGGACCGAAAGGACTGACCTTGATGACGTCGTCTTCTGTCCTTCTGTCTGTTTCTTCTAGATCTTGACCGTACGCTTTGTGCTAACCTCAACTGACCGGCAATCTTCGAGCTCTGACCGAGGGGGAAGGTACCTGAAAAGGCACTCCGACGCTCAAGTTAGGCGTGAATGGCAGATTCTCAGTAGGAGAGAATTTCAATGATCCTCTGTGGGAGAGAATCAACAGTGTATATTGTATTTTAGCAGAGAGTATGCTAAATGTATAGTATGAATGAATCGTGAGTGAAGCGTACCTTGTTTGGAGTCCTTGGCCTTTTATTTATAGGCTTTGGATTGATATAAGATTAATAGAATATAAACAGAACAAAATATAAACAAACTTACTTGACATATCTCTGTTTGGATATGCTTTGATATATTTCTGTCTGGATATTATTTGATATGTTTGATATATCTGTTTGATATATCTCTGTGTGGATTGACACATCTTTGTTTGGATATGTTTTAATATATCTGTTTGATATATCTTTGACGTAATGGACCGTGAGTCCAATAAGGGTTGATTCAAGTGATGAGCCGTTAGCCCAATAAGATCGTTCGGTGTAACCGACCGCTGGAGATTTACTACCGTACACGACATTTTAGTCACATGAGGACTCTTACTTTCACTTTTCTCTTATTTCCAAATTACTTTCAAATTTTTCTCTTATTACCCTTAAAATTTCATGTATGTATGTGTTGAAAATGAAAAAAAAAAAAAAAACTTGAAAAGTTATAACTTTAACGTAAACAAAACAAGTGAGACGATACTAAAAATGTTTCCAATTCTTGCATGTTTTATTTGTTGAAGCATAGTGTTTCAGTGTAATAGGTTGGGGAGTTGTGGGTGGTATAAATATTGAATGATGTCTAGAATATTTATTTAATATACCCACATAAGATTTGTTCCATAAATTTCTTTATAAAAACTTAGATTAAAAAGATTCAAATAAACTGAAAATAAAATAAAATTATAATATATAAGAGATCACAGATATTTGTATATTCTAGTACATAAAAATGGAGTTGAAAGGAAATAATAAGAAAAAGGATGATGAGATTAGTGTCGGAAGTGGGAAGTCAACAGGAGGATGACAAACACGTGGCACGTGCCTAAGCGCGTGGAGAGAAATTGATAAATAGTCAACTAGAGGTCTATTTACAGTCCAAAGCATGCAGTGTGTATTTGTTTAACTAAATAACTCAATACACAACAAACTTCAAACTGAGGCAATACTAATAAATTATTCCCTTTTGAGATTCAAATTTTAATTAAGAAGCATCCAAGCTTCTTCTTTCTTGCATCCCCACTCAAACTTCACTGTCTTATAGTTTCATCGCACGCTTCTTACTTCAATATATCTCTAAATTTGTCTCCTTCCCACACACCTTTATTTTATTAATCTCACAGACTGTTAAGTTTTGAGATCTTCACCGCCGAACCTTCTCTTGTCTTTCCCCACTCACAACTTCTTTAACAGTATATATAATCCCTAAACTATCTCTATATTTCTCAACCCTACCTTATTTTTCTTCAACTACTTCTCACATGGCTTTCGCTGCTGCCAAACCTTTCTCTAATAATTCTCTAATACACACTACCAAACATCCCCCAAAACGTTCCCTTTTGCTCAAGGACTACCTCAGGGACGACCTCAGTTCCTGTTCATCCAACGGTTTTAAATCGTTGCCGCGCCGACAATGCTGCACCACCGTCGGATTCTTCGTTCACAAAGATCTCCAACTCCAACGCAAAACAAGGAACACACTCCCTCGACGTCGACGATCATCCGTGTCGGCTCTGCAGAGAGCTTCCGTGGCCGTAATCAACGCGATAAAGTCGCTTCCGATGTCACAGAAAGGTGGTAGAGCGAAGACAGGAGGCGTTCTCTGTAGAAGCCTCTCCAGGAAGCTGTTGAGTAGAAGCTTCTGGAGAAAAGCAGCAGTGGTGAGAGAAGATAGAAGCCAAGGCGTGCCGCGGAGGAGGACATCTTTCCGCGAACTCATTATGCTGGATCAGGAACATCAAAAAGCGACGTCGTTCAATGAGTATACTGCATTAGCTGCCCCGAGTTTCACCACTTCTTCTGGTTGTGGCAGTAACAGTTGGGGAGAGAGTGAATTCACTTTTGCATCTACTGCTGCTTCCTCTGAGAGCTCCAACGAAAACTACCTCCTGCTTGAGACAACCAAAGACTACACACCACGACGTCACAAGGTAGAAGAAGAAGGGGTAACCAAGGTAAGTACTATACTCTAATTTCCAACTTTCGATTCTTTCACTATCCTTTTCTTTATCTTTTATATATATATATATTGTTCATCATATAGAAAACGAAAAATGTTCAAACTTCATAAAGTAAATCAAACTAGTCAGATCCGGAAAAAAAAAATACATACCAGCTTTTGGAAATATTAAAGGTTTTAATTAATTTAAAATTGTAAGAAAATAAATTGAATTTATAATACTCCTGTGCATGTGTTCAATATTAGTATGATCTTTGATTATTAGTTTTTAATTCATAATTATAAGTAATATATATTTCTGTCTAAACTGTAATGGAGAATACGATTCCCTGAACTAAACACAGGTTGTAGCAGTGATTTGCACGTGCAGAGTGGGGATAATTAAACGTTTAATTATTCAGGAGAAGATGTGAGGTCTGCGTAAGCGCCTTCCGCGGCGCTGAAACTCACTACGATATTTTATTAAAAATTGTGATTAAAAGAAATACTAGTATAGTATGGAGTAGTTTATTACATAAAATATTGTTTGAAACTCCTTAACCGTTGGTTTAAGGTGATGGTTAGCAAAATTTCAGTCCAAATAAGTCATAGTTTGGGAAGTTGGGTTTCACCTAATCTTGTCATTTTCAGGACGGCGGCTAAGGATACGCTGCTTTGCTTTTACCTAAATTATAAATTTCAGTGCGTGGCGGCACGAGAACTAGTAGGGTTGGGTCTATGCCCTAAGTTTACTCCATTTTGACTTCCTCTTTCCAATAATTCACATGTATTTAATACTACTATATATATATATATATATATATATATTTCATTATTTAACATTTTAAGTATTTTTAAATGATTTTTTTAAATTAAACATTTTAAGTATTTTTAAATTAAGTATTCCAATAATTCACATGTATTTAATACTTCCCCTTTGCCCATCTTACAAAGTAATCATACGGAGTGAATATTTTGAGAGACTTAAAAACTAAAAGTAAATTAACAACTATTTTATTTCAAAACTAAAAATAAATAAATAAAAATCATAGAGGGTTAACCTGAGAACAACTTAGTCTTGATCTTAATGAGTTTAATGTATTTTAAAGATAAAACGAACACAACAGAAATTAAATATAAGCTAATTAAAAAGTATTGTAGTTTATACGGATATCCTTGAATGAAGTGTTTATATTTGAAGCATTGTTGAAACTTCTTTCCGCATCTCTAAATAATAAATTGATAAAGCATTTGAAGAAAAGTTGGACGTTTCGGGTAAAGTTTGAATATTTTGATACCACTTCACAAATTTGGTAATAATACTCTATTAAAGTTAAACTCTTGAATGAATCTCAACTAAACTAAATTATAGTACAGAATTGATTATTTGCCCATCCACTCTTATTGTTAGAATTCCAGCATTAATAAAACTGTCAGTTATATCTAAAAAAGCTTTGATTATATCTCTATCTATGTAATGAAAACGAGACTGATTAGCGAAATGGATCTCGTGAAACAGGAATACTGGGCAAATGAGAAAGAACAGTTTAGTCCTGTATCGATACTGGATTGTCCATTTGTAGATGAAGAAGAGATTTACAAGTCTCGTTTCAGATCCATTTCCTCTGTTGTTTCCATCACGGAAGGTAATGTCTTTTCTTTCTTCCCACAGAAAAATATCATTGTTTTTGTCTGTTCTGACAAATGAATAAAATGCAGGAAGGAAACAGAAGCTTATGCACAAAAGATACCATTTTGAAAGTGTGGCTTCACTGGAGCCGGTGGTTTTGGAGAAAAGGTTGGCGCGGTTAGAGCTGGGGGATGAAACATTAAATCATTCTACAAAACAATGTTCCCGCGTAGTAGTGCCAGCAGCGCGTACTCGAAATAACTTGTGTCCTGCAAACAATCACGACATTGAGGAGAACGCTCGAAATCTTCTCAACTTCGTTAAAGGATCAAATCCACGAAACACTTTGATACTTAAGGCAGAGAAGCTGCTGTTTGATTACTTCAAGAAGAGTATCGGAGAATGTAAAGACATTGATCTGTCAAAAAAGCTTCACCTTTGCAAGGTAGCAGAGGATTGGATAAACGGGCGACCCCAAGAACTGTATTTGGATTGGGAAGAACAAGGACGAAGGTCGGTGTATGTTAAGGAGATGGAGAGATGTGAAGGGTGGAAAAAGTATGATGAAGAAATACAAGAATTGGGTGGGGAGCTGGCAAACGAAGTCTTGGCAATTCTGGTTAATGAGTCAGTGCTTGATCTTCTATGATAGGTGGCAGCCACTGAGATAACATAACATGCTACCAATTACCCTTTTTCCTTTTACATCGATTGTATTCGTCTCGGGGATACGACACTCTAAATTTTGGAACAATTAGGGGAAATTTTTGCTTTTACTTACCATGTTTTTCTTCCCCAATATCCTCCGTATATCGCTTTGGCTTCTACTATTTATTAGGACTTTCTTCTGGACAGGTTATATTGATTTCACTCCATATCATTCTTACACTTTTAGTCAGTTACTACATACCTTTTCTTACTCTTAGTTTTGAGATTTTAGAAATATTTTCAATACAGTAGAAACTTAAATGATAACAGTACAAGTCAAGCTGGAATGAAAATTTATCTTATGAAGTTAACTAAAACACGAGGTAAGGCTTGATACTGAAAATAGGCCAACTCAAACTAAAGGGCCTGCACATATGTCTAAGCCCATATATTAACTATTAGAGATGCTCCCTCCACCTCATCTCTTTCTTCCTACACCTCCAATTTTACATATTTGTCACTTGTTTAATAAAGTCAAAACACAATTAATGATTACTTAATGATATCCTAACCACTAACAATTTTTCTACTACTAACAACCCAAATATTTGTCTGAGACTATAAACCCCAACCTACATGCACCTCTTTGTGGTTCCCATAACTCATATTAACATTTCCTTCACTTCACTTTTACTATTTGATTGCTTTGAGTTGAGAGGTTATACATCGGTGGTTCTGATTCGTGGTGGTGGTGATCCTTGATGGTGGTGATGTGGACGTTGGAGGAGGAGGAAGAAGAGAGAGCTCGTCCAAGTTAGTTCAAAACTTAACCTCACTTTTACACATAGCCGCACATCGATTTGCAGCTGCCTCTAACCACACTTCGAGTTGCGGTTTTGAGGGGTCGCTCTTCCAAGTGCGTTTGTACTGTGCAAATTAATTTTGTTTGAATATTTTGTATTATATGTATTATGTTGTATGATTTATTATTTAACATGTGTTATTTATAGATTATGATATGTTAGATGTATTAGTTATAAGTCTGGTTGGTAGTTTTAGTTATGAATGATCTTTAATGAAATAAACAATTTCATAAAAATTACATATTAAAAACAAATTCAAAAACAAATAAAATAAAATTAAACAAAAAATATACTTAATAAATAACATAAAAAATTTAAAATTATAAAAAAAAAACAAATTTTAAAAAAATTAAAAAACAAGTAAAAATAAATAAAACAAAACATACTACGAAAACAAAAAATTTGATAAAATATTAAAAAAATTACTTTAATATATTAATATAATTTTTCATGGAGAAAAAAAAAAGAAAACAAAAAAAAAAGCTTCACCAGATTTCGCAACACCAACCGCAACTCAGGCACCGACGCACTTCATGAACTTCGGCGAGCACCCAGCACACCTCCAGCTCCTTAGCCGCACTTCGCCAACTTCGGCCACAACACCATCGCACCTCCAATTGCGGCGCTCCTCAACCGTACCTCACGAACTTTGGTCAACAACTCCATCCGCACCTCCAAGTACGGCTCTCCTCAACCACACGTCCAAGTGCGGTTCTACGCAAACACTGGCGAGACTCTCTGCAGTGGTGGCATCCCTCGTTCCCAAACCTATATCAATTGGATCAAAATGCAAATCAAGCAACCCCAACCCCAAATCAATCCCAACCAGTAAGCAAGCGTACCATAATAACAACATATAAGAACCAAACAATCATCATGCATTATATATATGAGCAGCGTAAAGAAAGCAAACAACAACTAACCTGGACGCAATGCTAGAAAAACAACAACTGTTATGCTACAGCTCACCACCACAACAACACCACGCATGCAGCCAAACAACAACACCACACAACAACCACCAAAACAGAAACCAGAGAGGAGGGGAGGAGTGCTGGAAGAGAGGAGAAACAAAGGTGGGGTGTACATGTGAAGGAAGGAAAAAGGGATGTAGGGTTTTGAAATGTGAAATGTGGATAGTAGAGAAAGGGGTGTATGGGTTTCTTTTTCTAATGAATGAATGGGTCAGCTTTTTTAAAAATCAAAATATCCCTCCTGACACGGTTAAAGTTGAAAATATAAAAAAAATAGGAAGTGCAGGATGAAGACAGTGAGATACAAATATAAGCTCTCCTAAGAATTTGTTTATCTAAATTACTAATTATATCTAATCAAATAACTTAGTAAGTTAAATTATCAAATTATACCTAATTGGATTGAAATTCTTGACACGTAAAGTGAGCATGAGAATATTGAAACATAATAATAATTGTTCTTAAATAACGTGTTCATGGATGAGTAAAGCTACTCCTCCGACAAGTCCAAATCTAATACATCTTTGTTTATATTTTATTTTGGATATGCAAAACGAATTCCAACATCAACTCTACCAAATTAGCTAAGTGAGTAAAAAACATGTCTTCATCAAATGTTGTAAGTGAATCCCACTTGTTTCAAAATGAATTTTTTATCATACATCATTTTTCAAAATTCATTGTAAAAGAATCCAAACTCAATAAAAACAAGTTTTAACCTTACAAGTACATACATGAGTCATTTTATAAAGGGCATTGAATCGCCGCAAAAATAAGATATGGTATTATTGTGCTATTAATTTCAGTAGCCCTAGCTGGCATCTCCAACCGTATTCATTTGTGTCCATTAAAGAATTTATTGTTTATTTGTTTAGAAATTATGTGAAAGCTCCTTTATTGAAGAAACTGAAAATTGAATCTCGTGAACACCATGAACTCATCCCCACATAAGGAATTGGTGAGATGTGGACCAAGTATTTGCCTCCGAATCCTCTTAATCAACAACCCTTCAAAAATATTATTTTATTCAATTTTATTTTAATCATTTGCTATTTATCATTCATTTTTTCAAAAATAAAGCAGTTTAATTTAATAACAAGAGTTTTTATGTTAATTTACGATGAATATTAGAAAATTGGGTTTGCGAATAATCGAGTATAGTTGTTTCAATTCATTCAAAAGAAAGAATTGTTACCTTAAATATAATGTCTGCATTACGTACTTTCCAATGCTTTGAAATATTTACATACATCCACTAATTCCCTGTTATTTTATGTCATTATAACGTAATAAAAGTCGTTAAATGAAGTCTCACTGTAATGGCCGTAACCAACATTAAATTAAACTTAGGATCTACTAAATAATGATTCGAATTTAAGTTTTATAGATAATAAATTCAAAACAATATATATATATATATATATATATATATATATATATATATATATATATATATATATATAGACACACACACTAATAATCTATAAACAACTCTTTTGAGTGTGATGAATCGAGTCTTTTCTTTGATAGATGTCTTGAATTGACAGTTTTCAAATATAAGTTATCAACATTTGTTAGAGATATTGTTAAAGGTTTTTCAATGTTAAATTTATTTTTGTTCAGATTGTAAAGACGGATAATCAATGTATAATGTACCTCTTTATTTCAGACTTTATGCTGAATTTTTAATTAAAATTAGTTTAATTATGATTTAAACATGATTAATCGTGATTTAGTCTTTTAAATAAAATTGTTTTTAAATTAATCTATTTTAGTTTAACCGTTTGGTGTAAACAGTGTTTCAACCGTTTGATCTAATTCACCTGATAAACCGTTCATTATCTAGTTAATAGTTAACCAGACAAATACATTATAATTTATACATCAACAAATATTTTATATTTATTTATAATATATTAATAATGAAAAAATACAATTGTGATATATTTATAATTAAAATTAATTAAAAGCTTAAATATACTATATGTTTTAGTAAAATATACAATTTTATTGTTTTTTCACTTTTATTTTTATTTTTATTATTAAGATTTCATCACGATAGATGAAATATCATCTGGATTCCGCAGATATCATGTGACATCATGTATGTACTGTAATAATATGATATTTTATGTATTATATCGTCGAAAAAATAACTCTAATTATAAGAGTTAAAATGGTACATTTGCACACTATATGAAAACAATATATTATGAGAATCATTAACATAATTAATACAAAACTATTCTATAAATTAATATTTATTATTTACATCATACTTTTGAAATATTATGAATGTATTATTATAAACTTTTAAATTTTATAACTTAACTCATATTTAATAAGAATGTTAGTGTTACTCAAATTCATTTATAGTTTGTTTAGATAGAAAATTTTAGAATATGATTCAATTTTATATAAATTTTGAATTTTTTAATTAAATATGTTGTCAAGTAATGAATTTTAAAAATAATTTAGTTAGAAATATTATCATTTCAAAATTGATCTAAAAGTGATAATTTGAAATTTCTATATATATTTTTATTTGGTTATTGTTAGTGCATACTCTATAGAGATAATGTTAACTTTTTGTTCTTCAGCGGTAGAAATAAGAAGTCATAAAAGTTCAACATCATCTCTTTCATTAATATCAACAGAGTCTTTTTTATACTAAAATCGATCATGATTATGTTAAAGATCAAATTTTTTTTTGGTTAAATATGTTTTTAGTCCATATACTTTGGGACAATTTTGATTTTAGTTCATATTTCAAACTAAGGTACAATTTAGTCCTTCAACCTTAGAAAACTCTGGTTTTAGTCTTTTTTACCAAATTTTTTTAACTTTATTTGCTGTTTCAAACGCGTTTCGTTATAACATTTGGGTTGTTTATACTGTTTGACACATTTTTGCTTCAATGTTAATTGAGAAATGTGCTTGAAACAACAAATAAAGTTAAAAAAATTTGGTAAAAAGAACTAAAACCAGAGTTTTCTAAAGTTGAAGGACTAAATTGTACCTTAATTTGAAATATGGACTAAAACTAAAATCACCCCAGAGACTAAAACATATTTAACCCTTTTTTTTATAGATTAAAGTTATTTTGTGACGAACATTAATCACAATGTTCTTGGCAAGACTATTTTTTATGCATATTAGGTAAATAACTTCAATTGTTTTTTTTAATGTATGTATGAATTATTTTTCTATTATTTTCTTTTCAAAGTTGGTTATTATATTTTTTTAATATCTAATAGAATTTTTTTATTATTATTAACATTAGAATTAATTTTCACAATGTCAATTAGAAAAAAAAAAGAATTCAATTGATATAATGAAAAAGTTGGTAAAAGAATCCAAACAACTAAGTATAAAAAAAAACTCAATCAAAATTACTGTATCTAATGTTAATTTTTGTTTTCGGTTAAATATCTTTTTATTTTGTGGATTTAAATCAAGTATTAAAAGTTATTTGTATTTTAAATTTTGATATATTGTAGTTTTTAAATTTAAAATAAATAAATATAATAATTTAAATCAAAAAATTATTAATTTATTTAGAATTATTAAGAAATATTTTTATATGGAATTAAAGTAAAAACGTATCAAACTGAATAAATAATTCAAATATTAGTTTCAAATATATTAAAAATAATTATATTTATAGAATTAAAATGTCTCAGCACAAATACAAATTAAATTTCATGTAAAAGTTACTAAAAACATTTAATATTCACTTTGTCAGTTAATTTTTTAATAAATTTTGGTTTAAAAAATAGCTTTAACTAGTATTAATATAAAAGTATTGCCACACTATCCAGCACACTTTTTATTTAATATAAATATTGGTTTTATTTAATTTTCTTTGTGAACCTTTTTTTTTTGTTTTTATATATTTTCCACAGAACAAAAGAAGTGTGGAAACTAAAAAGAAGTGATAAGGATGAAAGAAGTAGAAGATGAAGGGACAGTGGTAGTTATTAGGTGCAATAAAAAAGGCCAACTGTCTTCCCATAAATTGTGTGTTTGCTGTAGAGTTTTGGATTGGTGGCAACCACTGCTATATATTTGCAAGGCGAGGACATGGGAAGCTGCTTTTGAATGATGCCTCTTCAAATTCTCTGCATTTTCTTCATTATTTATTTATCACGTCCCCACACAACTCACTAATTCAAAATAATCTCAGTTTTCCGCGACCAAAACAGCTAGTAATCTTTATATTTCTCAAATATGGCCGTCATGATCGTTGAGATTATTCCACTTTCAACTCTATAAATACCATTTAATAACCTCACTTCATTACTTCATCACTTCACTTCAACTTCTTCTTCTTCTAATGGCTCTTTGCTGCTCCACCTTCTTTTTTCCTGCTCTGTTTTCAATTCTTTTCTCAGCTGCTGCACTCTGTGCTTCCCAAAAAGGTCATTCTTCTTCTTCTTCTTCTCTTCTTTAAATGTATTATCATATACTTGTGTAGATCAGTCAAATTTTACAGGGTTTTACTGCGAATGAACTGCATCTGTGTGCTGATAATTTTTTTATCAGGGACACAGTCAAAAGTAAAACCCTCATCCTCATGCATCAGAGAGTTAATGGTTTAACATCTATGTTAGCTTTTAAGGCATAGTAGTATCAAGACAATTTAAAAGTATAATTTTTTTTTTTTGTTTTTGTTTGAAAGTGTGATTAATACATTTCACTGTGGTTTCTAATGCATTACCCACATGATTTTTAGGACAAATGTGTTAGAAGTAATTACCGACAATATTAAAACATGAACCATTAGCTAAACCTTTTGATAGGCAAAGCTGTATAGTTTGTGTGGCATTGTGCAGAGTGTGGGGGCACTTTTTGTTAATTGGGTAGCTTCTGATGAAAACCGAACCAAACAAAAACAAGAAAGCGATTCGATCAAACAGGACCGAACGAGGAAGATTTAATCAAACTAGAAAATATTTATTTCCAAACTGAAGCTTCTTTCAGAAGGTAATCTGACAAGAATGGATAGGTTTTTAACTCCTAGTAGAATTTGGTTTGTGACTCAGTTTAGATCATCATAAAAAGTTTCCAATGTATTAATTAATATAAAAGTATAGTGCCAGAATAGAATTTCTCCACATCAGTGGTGTGTCCTTGCTAACCAGTTAAGGAAGTGTAATAATTGCAAGAAGGAGAAAATATAGGTAAATTCTCTCAACTAACCACCTCATGTCTACTCATTAGCTAAGTAGGACCATAAAACATAGGTAAACCAAACACTTTTCTCTCAACTAACAAAACTCAAATCAGTTTGCAGTTCTTTCAATCTTTTCAATAATGAACTAGATGCTCATTCATTTTGGTCCACTCAAATAAATGAGACACAAGAAAATGGAACACTGTTTCATCTCCTAATTAAATGCTACCTTAATTAGGTCAATCAAGATCCAATAAGAGCATATAATGGAAAAGTCTTTAGCCATTCTTCTTAGATATTATTAGTCTTGGCTAGGAGATTCCCTTAATTTTCGTAAAATAAAATACTTTTTAAGCAACTATTTCAACATTTCAAGAGAATTAATTTCCGATTACTAACTGTCAAATACCTTTAATTTGTAGAGAAAGTGTACATTGTTACTTAACTTTTAACTGCTACTGTTTAAGAATTCATTATGCGAGTTATAGTTATAGACGAGTATATTTAAAATTACCAATCAACAGAATACGTAAAATGTCTATGCATCTTTTATTGGGGGTATAACAAACTTTAAAGAAAAGTTATCTATTCGTGTGAAAGATGTCCTAATTAAATAGGGCAGTTGAAGAATGCCCTTTAGCTTTTGGGATACTCAGCCACTGAGACTGATTTTGATTTCTAAATGGCAGCAATATTGTGACCCATGTTTTCTTTATTTGTTTTCCTTTTTTAATGTGGTCACAGAAAATGACGAAAAAAACAGGGCAAACATTTTGCATTGTCACAGCTCGATGAGAAAGAAACTGATGAAAAGGAAACTTCAACTAAAGTCTTTCCTTCACATTAAATAATCATCACATTGGATCTCTCTAACTTAATATAAAATTTTAACTAAACTAAATCATTGTTTTATACTTTAAATTGGATCTATTTCAACAGTATTTCATCATTATTATGATTTTGCTAACTTATATATAAAAGCTTAATGTAAAAATTATCCAAATTTAATAAAGTTACATATAATTCAATCTTATTTAATGTTATTATTTAAATGGGAGTTTAATCCTTCATAATATTATTTAAGAATAGTTTAGAAAAAAGTGATATAAAATAAAAAGTAAATTAACTTAAATAATATTATTTATTAAAACTGTACATTTTGTTTATATTTAGCTATGCAACTAATTAATCATGTGACAATGCTTATATATACCAAATAGGGTAACATTTATCTACACCATCCATTTACTTCACTTAGACAAACATTAAGCACACTTTCCCGAGTGCACAATACTAGCTAGCTAAGAAAGGGAAAACAGTGTTAGTGAGAGTGAGATTGTTTGGTTTTTCTCATCATTCATCATTCTTTCCATTTTAAAAACCGTAGAAAGGGAAAACACTGCTAGTGAGATTTAGATTGCTTGGGAAATCTAACAAAGAGGTGTTGGTGATACGAATTTACAGTTCCCAACTACACATTTATGCGCAATGCAACGGCGGCACCAGACATCTCTTACTACGACTACATCGTAATTGGCGGCGGCACAGCAGGTTGTCCTCTTGCTGCGACGCTGTCCCAGAATTACAGCGTGTTGCTCCTTGAACGCGGTGGCTCACCCTACGGGAATCCCAACATCACCAACTTAGCAGCCTTCGGTGCTGCCCTCTCCGACACCTCCCCCACCTCTCCCGCTCAGCGTTTCATCTCCGAAGACGGCGTCATCAACTCAAGAGCCCGCGTCCTCGGCGGCGGAAGCTGCTTGAACGCTGGCTTTTACACTCGCGCCAGCCCTCAATATGCAAGGTAGAGGCAACACGCAACCTCATTGTTTTGTTTTGTTATCGTTGATATTATATATGATAAGGATGATTGGTTGTTTGTTTATGGGTAGGGAAGCGGGGTGGGATGGAGGGGCTGTGAATGAGTCGTACGAATGGGTGGAGAAGGTAGTTGCGTTTGAGCCAGAAGTGAAGCAGTGGCAGTCAGCTGTTCGGGAAGGGCTACTTGAGATAGGTGTTGTGCCTAATAATGGATTCACTTATGATCACATTGGTGGGACTAAGGTAGGAGGCACCATCTTTGACCACCAAGGCTTCAGACACACCGCTGCTGATCTTTTGCAGTATGCCAACCCCTCTGCAATTACCGTCCTTCTCCATGCCACCGTCCACAGGATCCTCTTTAGAGTCAAAGGTCCCTTCCACATCTTCATTTCATTTTTCTCCTCCACCCATTAATACTCACCAATTTAAGTCATTGCAGATGGATCTAAACCAATGGCTCATGGAGTGGTGTTCAGAGACTCATTGGGTCGTAAACACAAGGCGTACCTGAATCGTCATCCCAAGAGCGAGATCATTCTTTCGGCTGGTGCACTTGGAAGCCCACAACTTCTTATGTTGAGTGGAGTTGGGCCCAGACAACACCTTCGGGCCCATAACATCAGTGTAACATTTGACCAGCCTTTGGTGGGTCAGGGAATGTCAGATAACCCCATGAACGCCATCTTCGTCCCATCCCCTCAACCGGTGGAGATATCTCTCATTGAGGTGGTGGGTATCACCAGTTTTGGCAGTTACATTGAGGCTGCCAGTGGTGAAAACTTCGCCGGTGGTTCCCCTAGGGACTACGGAATGTTCTCCCCTAAGGTACTCCCATTATATACTTCTTAGTATAACCACGAATAACTTATATGAAAATTAATCAGAATAACCAGATAATATGAAATTACGGGGTACAAAAATCACGTATAAAATAATTGGTGGAGTGGAGGATGATGCAGTTGACATATTGAAGTGAAAGTCAAATATAATAATGAAATAGATTTTGTGAGAAGAAGATAAAAAAGAGAAGTTGGTTGACGCAGATTGGTCAACTGTCGAGGGTGCCGCCAAAAGAAAGGACCCCAGAGGCCATTGCTAAGGCAACAGAAGCGATGCAGGGTCTGGAGCAAGCAGCCTTCAGAGGAGGGTTCATCCTGGAGAAGATAATGGGTCCGATTTCAAGCGGGCATTTGGAGCTCCGAACCCGCGATCCAAACGAGAACCCGTCGGTGACCTTCAACTACTTCCAGGATCCCGTAGACTTGGAGAGATGCGTGCAGGGCCTTAGCACGGTGGAGAAGATAATCGAATCGAAGGCATTCGCTCCGTTCAGATATCCCAACATGCCACTGGCGATGCTTTTGAACATGACTGCAAATAGCCCCGTTAACTTGCTTCCCAAACACAGCAACTCCTCCCTCTCTCTCCAACAGTTCTGCAGAGACACGGTGATGACGATTTGGCACTACCACGGAGGCTGCCAAGTTGGAAAAGTGGTGGACAGGGACTACAAGGTTCTTGGTGTCGATGCACTTCGCGTTATCGATGGTTCCACCTTTAACTACTCTCCTGGGACTAATCCTCAGGCCACTGTTATGATGCTTGGCAGGTACATGGGACTTCAAATACTCACTCAGAGACTTCGTGCCACTGCTGCCGATCAAACACAACAATAAATTGTATAGTTTTTTTCTCTTATTTCATCTTTTCATCAACGTTGCTTCTGAAAAATAAGAAATCATCATTATTCTTGTAGTTCATCAATACATAGAAGTTAATTAAGCTAGGCAGGGAGAACATTTCTTCTCATATTTTTATTACACAAATGGATGTTATTTCTTGCAACATATTCAGTACTATTTTTTTTTTTACGTTTTCAATTAAAATATTCATAATCTTATCTCAATTTAGCACTAATTTTTAATACCATTTTATCAAGTGAATCTTTCATTTTAATTTAAGAAAAATATAAAACACGCAAGTTGTTAGTTCAATTAGTCTTTTCCTTCTTTTTTTTTTACAATTCCAAACAATACTAATTCCAAAGGGGAAGGTTCGACAGATTGGCGTGGTATTAATTGACGGGCTATCGAGGAACTCAAGATTTTAGCAATATATCAACAATAATTTAACTAGTAAACGAACAATTGATATATATTCTCAAAGAATTTCAAAGATTAAAAAAGGCTGCACATTCTATGGTACATAAGGAAGTGGAATGAGCTTTTAGTATTTAAAAATATCAGTAAAATCCGTATAGTGAAATTTACTAAATAAAATAGGATCGTGATACGTGAAAATCTTTATACACAATTATATATATTTATATCTTTTTTATCTGAATATAATATTTTATTATCAGAAGAGGTCTTTGGATAAAATATAAGAGATATGTACGCCTCTGCAATACTGTCGACACACAACACACGTAAACCTTTGAAACTGCTATTGTAGGTTTGAATAATGAGTCACTTGAAATTGAAAGAAAGAAAAAATAATAATAATATCATCACACATTTTTATATTCATTTTACACAGAACATATGAGTACAATGGTCTAAAAAATATAAAGTTTTGAAATTTTTTAAGAAAAAAAAAATAAAAAAAAAATAAAAATAGTGTCAGTAAAAAATTTACGTGTGTCAAAAAATTATTCTTTAAAAAAAATAAAAGGAAGGAAAATGATTAGAAGAATATAACATGGGATATTCCATATAAGGGCAGCGATATTAATATTGTTGCCAGTTTCTTATACGTTAAAGTAAGAAAGCATCTACCAATTGACAACACCTCGAACAGTGAACCCTTTCCACGTTATTCCTAAAATCCTTCTGCAGAGGCAAACATGAGAATTCTGGAGAAAGAAAGCGATCTAATAAGAATCTGTAAACATTGGAGTAAGAATTTGAGGTTGTTTTTGAGAGACAAGATTTCCATGCTTTGCATGGAATGCGTAGAAAGCAGGCACTGGCATATGCTTCAGCATATGCTTCTTCTTCAGGTCATTATAAATATGCCTAAGGAGCTCTATCACTTAGTATAAAAAAAAAAACATAAACAAGACAAGAGAAGAGAGATTCTGATTCATTCGGCAAGTTTGAGATAAGCGAAGCAGTTACAGGGCATCTCTTCTTTGGCACATACTCGAGTCTCCCAACAACAACCTAATCGGTTTATGTATGCGGTTTCAGTTCTCGACGCGCCAAAGGAGAGTTGCCCTGCAACTCATTCTTGCTTAACACAACATCGCAGCAGCACTATCTTCTTCGTGTGATCAAAGGGTATATGCCATTCCTCTTAAACCATAAATACATAACCTTGTTTCAATTTCATGTTCTCCATTAATTATGAGAAAGAAAAAGACATCAGTTTGACAGAGTGTGGCAGTTCAGATTTCAGAGACTAGAAAGTAAAAGCGTGCTGCACTCGCTGTTTATGAAATACTCCATCTGGAACAAACTCTATGTGCTGATAGTTCTTGAAAAAGGTACTGAAATAATTGATTAATATCCTTATCAGTTACCATTTCAACTACTGAGGATCCTGGTTATTTATCTGTTTACTAGTTATTATATATCTGATATCGCACACCTCATGCTGATATATAGGGGATATTTTTTCATGAATAACCATACAGATCTTTTCGGATGGAGTAGATAGCGGGTAAGTAGTAGTCCAGTTATCATCCCTAAAACAACAAACCTTTTATACCAACATAATTTCTCAACTACTTCTCTCTTTGATAAATTTATAAGATATTTTCATAAAGAATTAATCCAATGCTTAAGTCAAATAAAAATCCTTCATAAACTAAAAGATAATTTAATCGCGATCAGGTTTTTACTTTTTTTTTTTATGTGGAAAAGTCCTAATTTACGCATTTGATCTAAATGAGTGAAAGACATGCAAGGAATTCCAATGAGAATGAGAAAAACAGATGTTACTGAATTTAAAAGAAAAAAAAGGATACCTTGCTTCATTAAAAAAAAAAATAAAATTTACTAATAACCAAAAAGAATCCAATATTAAAGATAGTTACAAGTGATTAATGTATTGAAAATATTAGAGCTGTAAAAATGGGTCACAACCCGTGAGTTAATTTGGTCCACCACGGGTTAGGGTTGGATTAGGTTTGAGAAAATTGTATTTTTTTATGCAGGTCAGATTTAAACTCGACGCATTTAAACCCGAATCATGCGGGTTGAATCCTTGGTGGGCCGGGTTGGCCCACCAATCCACCTACGTAATTTTATTTTATTAATATTTAATTTTAATTTTATAAAAAATATTTATTATTTTTTTGCTTTAAAAAATTATTTAAGTTCTCTATGATGCCCGGGCACTGAGAGGGCGGGAGTGATCGTCGGTTCAAGAGACACGGACAAGGAGCGGCTCCTGGCAGGCTTCTAGTGGAAGGGGTACATGGACGAATCAAACATACACTGGAATGAGAGGGATCTGGAGACTGTATAAGTATGAGGCTTTACGGTTTGAAGGATAGCTTAAAGGAATTGATTTGGCTACTCATATCACCAAAGATGCATTTGCTTTTCGGTAGCCTAACCCATAATACATTATATTCTCTATTTTCAAAATTAATAAACACCCATGTTGGGAGTGAAAATTGTTTATATTTAAATTATAAAAAATTTATAATTTTCTTATTTAAAAAAATTGTAATTAAGTGAGTCAACTTGTTTACTCACCAATCCGCAGTGGGTCGAGTCGGATTCGAATTTTTCTGACTCGCTAATAAATGAACCAGGTTAGGTTGACGCAACCAATCCACAGTGGACCGGACTGGATTACCCATTTTAACAGCTCTAGAAAATATCAAATTGTTCAAGCATTGTTGTATTGGATCATTGGAGGAAGTTATATTTGTTAAGCTTTACTTACTTCCCAATTTAATCAAATTAATTTGTAACCATACTTTGGGATATATATATATATATATATATATATATATATATATATATATATATATATATATATATATATATATATATATATATATATATATATATATATATTATTTGCGAAGAAAGATGGAAAATTGAAATATGTTGATTCCATACACAATTTTCATCTAATATTTTTAAGAGTAATTAGCGAATAAAAGAATGAAAAGATAATGAACTGAACGAGAAATACAAAACTATCTTAACAATAAAAACACACTAAAAAAATGACCCCCGAGTAAAAAATTAATTTTTTATAAGGTCATTTTTTTTTCTTTTCTTTTCTTCAAACCAGGCACCTTTATCTATTTTGTTTTACTCTCTTTCAACTTTATTCAATTTAACCGAAAATTTCGTTTACTTTATTTCATTTCATTTTTTCATTCACTTCTCTCCTCACGTTATACTTCTCTCAACAAAAAACTTAGTTTATTTATTTAGTAAAGAAATCATCCAACTAATTTTGGAAGTAACTCAAAACTGAATGGAAAAAGATTTTAAAATGCCACGTTCCTTCCTTCAATGTTTTGAATTACGCAAAAATAGATAAATATCTTTCCTCTCTTCTCTTTACTTATTCCCAAATTCTTATTATTGTTAAAATTTTAATAGTATAAAAGTTGTAATATGTTATTATCAGACCTTCAGACATTGTGGCAGAATGTATTGGATTAGATAATCCTAAACTATGTTAATGTATGTTATTGAAGGTTGAAATATAAGTTAGTAAGAAAATTAGATAGCAAATATGAGTTTTTAAAGTATCCTTACTAATGAAATATAGGTGTATTTACAAGACTTCGAGAGTTTATGTGATTTAAATAAGCAATATTATTGGTTTGAAACATGTTATTTAAAGACATTAATGATTATTAAAAGTTACAACAAAAGTATCCAGATTTAGTAATGGACCATTGTTAGGTCACATCACTTAGCATATTTGGCCTCGAATATAAATTTCTCCAGTCTCGAAAATTTGATTAGCATGAGGAATGCTCGTGATTGTTTTTGTGGTCGGGTTCTGCCAACTTGTAAAGTTTGCAGGTTGATTGGCTCTTCAATTGAGCTTATATATCATTTGATCATTCAATCGAGTTTGCACATGGATTAGTCAATTGGTCGAGCTCATATGTCCTTTGATCATTCAACTGGGTTTGCATGTAAATTGGTCATTTTGTCAAGCTTGTTTTTAAACGGGTCATTCGGTTGTGCTCGAATGTTGTTTGGCCATTATGTCAAGCTTGCTTGTAAATGGGTCATTTGACCAAGTTCATTTGAAAGCCATTATGTAAGAATAGTTCTTCCATCTTGTTTTGTAAACTTTAAAGAAACTTTTATGCTAGGTTGCCAACTTGGACAAACTCAATTAGGTGTTGTCGACTTTAGGCAAATTTTTTTGGATGCTTCCAGTTTAGGTAGATCATGTTGCTCATTTTTGGCTAAACTGATGGTGACTTTTAACTTGCTTTTATACTAGATTTTTTTTACTGTTACTTTACTGCGAATACCCTCTTCGAGTATCTCTCACATCATTCTTAATCTTTTTGCATTTATCCTCACTTTTCTTGTCTTCTCTTGAAATTGCCTATAGTAGAAAAAAGTGAAAATGGCTAAGGTGAAGATCAAAGTGGTTGGCCCACCAGCTTGTGTTTGAAGGTCGACCAAAAGGTGACGAGTGAAAATCTAGAGGTGGCACCGCTGAAAGGGATTGAGGCAAAATTCAAGAATCTTTAAGTGAAAGCAAATGAGGCGAAGATTAAGATGGATGGCCTGGTCAGCTTGTGTGCGAAGGTCAGCTAAAAATATGATGAACAGAAACTAGGATTGGCACAAAGCTCCAATTGTTTTGGTCAGTTGACTTTTGAATTCTAGAAAACAAAGGATGAAGGCAGGCTTTGACATTTAAAAGACCAATAAGTATCAAGCTCTTCAAGAGGAGGTGATCTATCTTAATGAAAAGGTTACCAACTTTAAGGTTAATGTTGTTTTAGATTATTTTGTGACTTCTTGTACTTGGATATTGTAATGTTGAGTTGCTAATGTCGAGTTGCTTTTGTTTTTGTACTCAGATATTGGAATGACAAGTTCCTCTTGTACTCGGTCTCATGCTTTATTTCAAATTGAATAGCTTGATGTTTCTTTTGCTATTTTGTTTTATTAAGTTAATGGCTTGCCTCACTTGGAGGACTTTATGTGCTTTGTTTGAAGGTCTTATCTCATGTTACAACCTAGTAACTTGAGTTCCAACTCCATATTTTTTTCATGTTACAATCTAGTAACTTGAGTGCTAACTTTGTGGTCTTTTCTCATGCTACAATCTAGTAACTTGAGTGCAAATTTCGTGGTCTTTTTCTCACGTTACATTTTAGTAAGTCGAGTATCAACTCTGTAGTCTTTTCTCATGTTATAATCTAGTAACTCAAGTGCTTTATAATATTTTCTCATGTTGCATTCTAGTTACTCGAATCCAATTGTATGATCTTTTCTCATGTTACAATCTAGTAACTCTAGTGTCAACTCCATGATCTTTTCTCATATTACAATTTAGTAACTCGAGTGTCAACTTCCTAATATTTTCTCATGCTATAATCTAATAACTCAAATGTTAACTTTGTGGTCTTTAACTGTTATGTATTTTTAGGTGCGTCTACACATTCTTGGAATGAGCTTTCCTCCAATCTCATATAGCTTATGTGCATCATTCTGGATGGCATCCACTATGTGGTATAGCCCATCCGAGTTATTTACAAGTTTTCCTTTTGGCATAAAAGTTATTGTCAAGGATACAATGTTTTCTCTCGTAAAGAAAATGGGCTTTCTAGGTTGTGATAGATCTATAACATTTGAAAGACATCGTATAATAGCTCGGTCGTGATCAATAGGCGGTATAAGAAAGTTTTCTATTACTTATATTTTTGATATAGGTGTGAGATAATCTAGTTAGTGTGTTACAATATAACATTCAAACTGCAATGCAAGAAATTACTATATCAATTACATCATCTTTATTACACATTTTCCTTCACACTTATACTAACATTAAAAATTGTCATAATAACAATTTTTATTATATTATAAATCTAAAAATACTTTTTAATAAAAATCATAAACTCAACACCATGTTATAAAACAAACAAAACTTTTTCAGACATCGATTAAAAAAGAAAACATATTATTATATTAATCAATAGTGATTTTTGCAATTATAAAGTTATGTTTTTTTATATTTTGAAAAATAATGTCTTTCCATTTTTAAAATTTAATTAAATTTTCAGATAAATTTTGGACAAATTCTTTACATTTTAAGGCAAATGGAGTTTTATTTATGATAAATGAATAAAAAATAAATTAATTATAATACATATTTAAATTAATAATGAAGTCAAAGTGGCGGGTCCAAGCACAAAATGGTACATTCATAAAAAGAACAACGTCGGTGCTTATCCATTGATTCTACTTGTTGACTGCCACAAAGAAAAAGACAAGATAATCCACTGCGTCACGTGGTCTTGTGGAAAAGATAATCTACTGTGTCACGTGGTCGCATGCTTTTTTTTTCTCACATTTATCAATAAACTTTAAAATTATGGATTTAAGGTTTTTTTTTTTTCAAATTACACGCAAAGATAAGTTATGACAAATTGGTACAAGTGTGAAAAAGTCATTATTTTATCAGACATTTTTGACATTTGAAAAATAAAATTATGGAATCACATAACCATTTTTGTGTAAATGTTGAAGTTATGTCAATCAATCATAATTTTAATTAATATTAATTACATTTGTAGAACCAGTATATAATTTTACTACAAGTTTTTCAAAAATAAAGATATACTAGTCGTGCAGTAGGAAAACGAATTTATATATTTTCGTTGAAATAAAGTCATGTATCTTGTCCTTAAATTTTTTGTTCAACGTTTTTCTATTTGTATAGACATTAATTTTTTTTAAGGTTTAATAGATTCGGAGTCCCTATATTTGAGACTTTGTTTCAATTGGGTCCTTTAATTTTGGAAATGATCAATTAGGTCCTTAATTTTGTCAATTTGAATCAATAAAAGCCTTTCCGTTAAATGTACTTAACGCTGTGAAGTTTTTTTTAACATGTGGCACGCTGATGCTTTCAGGTTGTACAATTTCAAGTGCATAGGTAGATTATAAAAGGATGAAATCTCTTTTAATTTAGGGATTTCACCTTCAAATACACCCTTTAATTTAGGGATTTCACCCTTTTATAATTCTCCTATGCACTTGAAACAGTGCCATCTGAAAGCGTCAGTATGTCACATGTTCAAAAACTTCACGGCGTTAAGTACATTTAACGGAAAGACTTTTATTGATTTAAATTGACAAAATTAGATACCTAATTGAAACAAACCCCAAATATAGGACCTTCGAACGTATTAAACTTTTTTTAACGTTTTTCTATTTGTATAGAAGTAGTATTTTACGTATAGGATTTTTCCTTTATCAATTTTAACGCACCTTTTACTTTTTCTTCCCTCAAATTTTACGTCATCTTTTTTATTTGGTTTAAATGTTTCTGTACTAAAAGGTAAATTTTTGTTTAATATTCGATTTGAAAAATAAAAACATTGGGTTTTATATAAATTTAATTATATCCGTTAAAGACATTAAATTAATATTCTGGTGTACTTTTTCTCTTCTTTTATCTGTTGTATAATTTTTTCTTTTTCCTATATTGAGCAAGTTCAAAAAAAGTATGTACTTTTATTTTTAATTTATTAATGAAATCATTCAAAATACATTATTATATAATTTTAATAATATAAGTTTTAGTATCATCTTTTTCAGTAATTTGATGAATAATTTTATGTGTTATTAAAATTATATAATAATATTTCCTTAATACTTTGATTAGTAAATTAAAATTAAAAAGATAAACTTTTCTATATTTAAATAAATTAATTTCTTAAAAATAATTTTAATAATAAAATTATCTAAAATTTAAAAGGAAAAATTTGCATATGAAATTAAAAAACCATAAATTTTAAAAACTAAAATAAATTAAAAATATTACTTGAAGTTCATTAATTAAATTATTAACAAGTATTTCAAAATAAATAAAATATAAAAGAAATGTGATTGTGTAAGAATTTAAGAAAAGTTAAAAAGTTAGAAAAATCATTAATTATATTATTAATAAATAATTCAAAATAAATTATATGTTTATATACAAATTTAAAAACATAAAAATTCAAATTTTGAAAGATATAAGTATAATAAGAAGAAGAAAAAGAGAAGTCGAATGTTAAAACAACAACAATATGACTTTTATATAAAATATTTTAAGCAGAAGTTGTGAAGTTATAACACAATTTCAGTGTAAATTCATTGATGAAGTCGTCAACATCAAACACATTTCACTGTAACTAATATTTAGTCATAAGCCGTCAAGTATTGGTATAATTTTAGGTTAACAAATTCTTTTTAACAGAAGTCACGATTTTAGTAGGATTTATTTATTATTGAAATCAATTAAGATCAATGACGATTTTGCTTTGAATCTAATTAATCTTAATCGCTTTTAACTAGTACAATTTCAACATTGTTAAATAAGTAAGTCTCTTCTTTCACAACTTTATCTTTAAAAATAAAAAATAGTACATCCATTTCTCGACTTTTTCAAAACTATATTATGGTACTCATAAAAAAAGACTTAACCATTCCAGTAATTATTCTAACATTATATCCAGATTCACAATTTCGAAACTAAATTAACTAGACCTGTAAAAATCCCCATTTTCTTTTCTTTCCAAAGAAACAATCTGAGAGGATAACAACATCTACAGTTACACAAGATTAAATTATTTACAGTAAAAAATTACGTGATTATAAATATTTTTTATGGAAATTTCTTAGAATTTTTTTATGTACGTTGAGTTGCTTGGAATTGAAAACAATTATTTATATAACGAAATTTCTTTAATTTTAAAGGACAAAAAACGTATTAAAGCTGCTTTAAAGAGTATATAAATAATTTCTCAGAAGGAGTAAAAAACTGTCATTTTCTCAAAGCACTAGCCCCTGAATGATTGATGATTGTGGTGAGTGCTGGGTGCTAATTTACTGTGAAAACAAACCAAAAATCCACCCTGTGGCCTTAACCTTGCTTGTTTTTTACCCTTTCTTTACAAAGCATGCACAACCAGTTTTCATCTTGACGAAGATGGGTGAGATGGTAAGGTCCTTGAGATGATCTCACCACACAATTATGGACCAGCCCATTCCAGACGCAGCTGTCCTGGACAATGATCTTCACCGGTAATCTCTAACCACATTAATCAACAAATCTAGTACAACATCTTCAGTAATAAATGTGTCACGAACTTCTCAACTTTGTTGGTTAAGAAATGAGTATTGTCATAAATAAGCATAGTCAACCCTACATTGTATGACCTAAAACCTTTCCCTCACACAACCACAAAACCTTATCTATGTGATGCCATTTACATTTAAAACAAAACTCCTAAGTCAATGTTTTGAAATTTGAGGGAAGACCGAGTCCAAACACCCAAAATGCACTCATCTCGTGCTGAACCAGCAGCCTCACAACCCTGCTTTAATGGCTGCTTTCCTTCTCCATTTCTTGCCTCTGAGAGGACCCATAAGCCTAAAGTCAATAATGTAACTTCATCACACGATGACTTCGCTGCAGCCACATCTTCTAGCCTTCACCCTCACACACAATTCACCAACCCTGACTCCCTTCCATCTCTGCAAGACTCATACATCAGCTTCACCAAAGCATTCCCTCAATTTTCTGCTACTTCTCAGCTTGATCAAATTCGAGCCCAAGAATACCATCACTTGAACCACTCCAACGCCTGCTTCGATTACACTGGATATGGCCTTTTCTCCTACGCTCAGCAACAGAGACCTTGCCCCAATGCTTCAGTTGTTTCTTCTTCTTCATCCTCATCATTCTCGCACTTTACACCAGACGCCTCCTTCTTTGATATATCCTACAGGTCGGTGAACTTGCAATCCCAGGTTCTCTACGGTGGGCACGAGTCAGAACTGGAAGCCAGAATCAGAAAGAGAATCATGTCTTTCATGAATCTCTCTGAAGCTGAGTACACCCTGGTTTTCATTGCCAATGAGGTATCTGCTTTTAAAATTGTTGCCGATTCTTTCCAATTTCAATCCAATAGACGCCTCCTCACAGTGTATGACCACAGCAGCGAGGCATTGGATGTGATGATTGAGAGTTGCAAGAAGCAAGGGGTGCGTGTCTTGTCATCGGAATTCTCCTGGTCCAATCTCGGAATCCAGAGGAGGAAGCTAAAGAAGATGATCATGAATAAAAGGGATAAGAGAAAGGGTGGTTTATTTGTTTTCCCACTTCATTCAAGGGTAACCGGAGCACCATATTCCTACGGTTGGATGTCCACGGCTCAGGAAAATGGGTGGTGCGTCTTGCTTGATGTGTGTGCATTGAAACCTAAGGAAATGGACACCTTGGGTATGTTACTTTTTAAGCCTGATTTTATGGTTTGCTCCTTTTACAAAGTTTTTGGTGAAAACCCCTCAGGTGTTGGGTGCTTATTTGTTAAAAAATCTAGTGTGTCTGCTTTGAAAGATCCTTGCAATGCCACAAACATAGGAATCATAAGCCTTGTCCCAGCATTTAAACCTGAGACTGAACAAGTAGTGATTGAAACTGAAACGGTTCATCTGCAAGAAGGGCCATCATCAACCTCAGAAATTGAGGAGTTAAGCACACCCTTTGACTCGTCGTCCAGGGATAGAAACAGATTAGGTACTAAAAACGAAAGCTCAGAGATTGAATGTAGAGGATTAGACCATGCAGACTCTGTGGGTTTATTACTGATCAGTAACAGGACCAAGTATCTGGTCAATTGGCTGGTTAATGCTCTAATGAGTCTTAAACATCCGCATCATGAAAATAAGCTTTCCCTAATTAGGGTCTATGGGCCTAAGATAAGTTCTTTCCGTGGACCTGCTGTGGCATTTAATATATTTGACTGGAAAGGGGAAAAAATTGATCCTGCACTTGTGCAGAAGCTAGCTGATAGGAACAACATATGTTTAAATAGCTCAATTTTGAGAAATATAAGGTTCTATGACAAAAATGAAGAGGAGAGAGTTTGTGAGGTTGAAGGGTTGGGGCTATCGAAGAAGACACGTAGCCATGAATCTGGGATATATGTTGTGACTGCTACACTGGGTCTCTTGACAAATTTTGAAGATATTTACAGATTATGGGCTTTTCTTTCTAGGTTCCTGGATGCAGACTTTGTCGAGAAAGAGAAATGGAGATACATAGCTCTAAATCAAAAGACTGTTGAAGTATGAATTTCTTGCTTCTTAATTGTTTCATTTCCTTATTTCTCTCATTGCTTACCATGCTTATCGTTATAATAAATATATCTCTATAGAATTTTTGGAATCCTATAAATTACGCGACCTTTATTTTCATCGGGTATCTTATATTGTTATTTTTTTCTTCAATATTATTTGCTTAAACAATTTTTACTTATATTTTATATCTTTTTCAAATACGCATATAACAAAAAAGCCATACACCTACATACATATATATACACACACATATATATGTATATAATAAAATAAAACTGTCTTACTGATTATTAAAATCATAATTCCTTTAATATTACAATTAACTGTGACTTTTTACACAATTTAATGTTTATTATTATTTTTAACTAGTGTCCTAAAGGCAATGGTTAGCAAGACTCTTATGTTTAATAATAATAATTATTATTATTATTATTATTATAAAGTAATAATAGTAATAATAATAATAAATTTTGTGTGAAGTAATTAAATTTCATTTAATTTATTTTTCATGGTTTAAAAAACCTCCATCATATTTGTGTGAAGTATTTTACTCTTATATTAGTTTTTATTTTATACAAGTGACAAATCCTTTGTTCTTTAGGAGTTCCTTTCAAAGGTGACACGTTCACCGAATTTCTTTCCTTAATCTATTTTCTTCAACTAATTTTTCTGACTTGTTTTCTTGGTTATGTTATGAAATAGAAAACTGCCATGGACTCGAGCTACCTCCATTCATACATGTTTTTCTATCGATCATTTCATTCTTTTAAAGAATCTATAAGAAAACTAAACATGACAATTTTACTCAATTTAGAAGGCTTATCTCTGACCCATATGGGCTAGGGAAAAAATCATTCCAGGTTGGATATCTTCAAAAATATTTTGGAGGAGCCACAATTTTTTATCAATATTTCTAAGTTACTTTTGAATATTTACATAAGGAAAGTTTAAATATTAAAAAACAACTTTGTATCATAATTTCAATTATTATTATAAGTTTAAATATACTCAAGAAAAATGTAATTTATGTTTGTTCCAATTAAGAAAAAATATATGTACATTTATTTTTTATTATGAAGAACGATAAAAAAAATCTAAGTATAATTTAACAGTTAATTCGGTATAAATATATTTTATAGACACTATTGAGAATGTGTGACACTCGTGCTAATGTAACTTGATCTCTCTGTTTAAAAGTTGTACTAACTCATTAATATTCGGATCGTAATTATTTTTTAAACTCGACAAACATCAAGTTAGTTCGGTTGTTGTTCATTTAATTTATTTAGGTGAATTAGTTACCATATTTTTTACCCACATTAATTTAATTGAATTGGTTGTGGTTCCTTTATTTAATTTAAGTGATTTGGTCACAGGAATAAAAGGTGTTAAATTCGTTTGTCATTGAAAAAACATATTAGGTACAAAATAAATGCATCTACCGAGGAAACTTAAATATGGAATTCAGATTTGTTTTTTTTTTCTTTGTTTTGCCTTTATACATCTACCGTCTTTTGAAATTAATATATTTTAAGATAAAATTCCTCATATGCGAGTTTTATTTTACTGTAAAGTATTACTCAAGCGAATGAATTTTATGTAACAATTATGATATATTTTACTAGTTTAGCATTTTAAATCCTTAAACAATACATGGTGTTCGTAAATGTTGTGTTTTATAATTTTAATGTTAATTTCTCTTAATTTATACTGGTTATTAAATTATTTTAATCAAAACATGAATAAATTTTTAATTAGAATATAATGATATTTATATGTATTACAATTCGATTAGTGAAATATCATCTCTCTTAAAAAAAGAACACGTTTTCTTTACCTATTGATTTATTTTTTACTAGTTTGTCATGTGTTTATTAGTGTTTTGTAGATGCAATATTGTATGTTCGCACATAACGTGAATTACGATCATTCCTTAATTACAATGATAGTGAAATAATAGTGAATATATGTATATATGTTTTAGTTAGACATCTTTTATTTTCACTTTTTTTTATGTATTTTGAATTGTTTTCTAATGTTTATAAGCATTTTATATGGTTATTCTTATTTATTAGTGTTGTTTAAAGAAAATAAATTTTAAATTTAACTTATTCGAATAAAATTGATTTGTAAAAGAAAATTTATATTTATTTATATTGGTATTGTTTCTATACAATGTAGTTCTTCATTACATCTCTTAATATTTAAGATTGAATATCTCATGTAGAATTATGGAAATTAATAGTAAGTGACATAAGGTCTAATATTTTGCTATAAAATGTTTCAAACTATTATGTGACCATTTGAAAAAAGTGAACTTTAAATTTAGTTTAATTCATAAAACTAACTTGTAGAATAATATTATGCATTCATTTATATATACTAAAATTTAACTTTATTTTTAATTAATGTATACTATTCAATATATATTTTTATCTATAATATATTTAATAATTTGTTCTTTAAAATAATGAATGCTAAAACATGATTTGATAGTCTTATATAAAATTTATTATTTATGCTAACTTTTTAGAACTATTATAATATCAACGTCCATATGTAAAAGTCTTTTTAACAGGTTAATTTTTTATTTATTTATGAAGCACTCTGGAAAAATAAGTAAAAAGATAAATATAGTTATTTTAAAAAAAACATATTTTTATGATTTATACTTTTAAATTACTTTAATATAACAAATTCACATTTATATTTCATTCATATATACATACATACATACATATATATATATATATATATATATATATATATATATATATATATATATATATATATATATATATATAATATATATATATATATTCTCTAAGGATGCCATATAACAAGGTTATAAAGAGACTATAATAAAAAAATTTATCACCGACAATTTTATCTAATAACAATTGTTTTTTTATCGTTGTTTTATGTATCATATGCTACAGTTATTTTTTAACCATTATACTATTTACCATACAATAAATTATGGTTAATGAAACTATTAGCAATATAATATACAATTCAATGATGACTCTATTCACAACTTTGATCATAAAATGATGATTGTATACACATCCATCATTAAAAATCTAATGATTGATGAACACATACAATGATGATTCTATTTATATCCCTCATTAAAAATCGTAAGTTTTAATGACCGTCCGAACAAGACGATTATAAAATCATTTTTATGAAATATTTTTAGTCGTCATTAAAATTCTATTTCTCAGTGGTTGTTATGAGAGGTTTTTAATTTTCATTAAAATTCTATTTTTCAATGGTGTAACTTATTTATTTTAATAAAATTGAAAGATATAGAACTTATTTAATAAAAAAAGTGTAACTTATTTATTGACTTAAACCTCAAAATTTGGAGTTTTCCATTAAATTTTAATAGTAACAGAGCACGGGTGAGTTTATTAAGAGTGGAGCTCCAAATAGAAAATTGATTCAATTTTTAATTTCAAGACTTTGCCAAAATTTGTTTATATTTCTTCTTTATTCATATGCACTCAAATAATAAATGACTATATTCTCATCACAATATAAAGTTATAGTGATGAATAACAAATTCTAAGCTTTTTCTAGATGTAAACATATACTTCTTTCTATAAATTCTATTTCTTTCTCTTCATCATCTACGGAAAAGTGCATGCATGTAGGATTTGTTTGAGTAAAAAGGATTTTTGGTACAATTAAGTATATATGGGATATTTGATGATCACAAAGTTTTGAAGTGATAGAAAGAGTTTTAAATTTTAAATTTGACTTGTATACAATGATTGTTCTGAGTCGGGATCCCTGCATGTGAATAATATTTAGCTCATTTTAAAACTTTGTTGAATTTTTGGGTTAGACGATTCATATTGTTCAATTTTTGGGTAAATTGAACTGTAAAAGAGTAAATTATCCATAAAGTTAAATTAAATTGCTATATTAATTAAATTTAAAAAACGAGTTATCTATAAATGTTTTTTTTAACTACATTGATTTATAATTTATGACTTTGTAAAACATATTTTGAAAATGAAATATATATTCATAACAGTTTAATCAACTAACATGGTTAAAATAACTAAAAAACAATTTAAAGAATATTACAATATAATAAAGTTTGACTAGATTTATTTAAATTATTATACCGTTCAAATCGAATGGCTTTTATAATAACTCAGTTCAGAATACTAGAATTCAATTCATTAATTTTTGTGAAGATAATACTTAGCCTTTGGAGGATCAAAATAAGCGTGATTGTGAAAGAGTGAGACAGAAAATATTTTTCGTGGAAGAAGCACAGTTTGAGACTGTTTATGTACCCTCTCCCACCTAACTACAAATAAAATGGTTGTTGAAGTTTTTATTATGTCTTTCAATGTAACAAGACACATAGTTTAGATTTAAAGATAGAAAAAAATGTATTTTTAACCATTTTTATTACAACATTTTGATAATGTACATTTAGTAATTTATGATTGGTTTGTTTTATTTTTTAAAAATAAATTTAAACAATCTAATAAAGTAATAATATATAATCGTTATTAAAAAGTTGTTAATATATTAAAATCCTAAAAGAAGGAGAAAAAAACATTTAGAATGTGGTTATATGTTGGAACATGTGTACGGAAGAAAGGAGTTGTGAGTGTGAGGTTATCGCGGAGGAATGGCAAGACCCGGTAATTAGAGGGAAACAAAAGGGTGAGATTATTGAAGCAAAACAGCCAGTTCTACGTTTGTTGCGACCTAACATCCTCTTTCTACCTTCAAACTTTCCGACGTAAGAAACAAGACGACAAAACCATTTCGTTGCTGCTAGCTGCTTACTTTTACTTCTTCCACCTGTATATAAATAAATATATTTGCACGTAAGGCTCTTCATCCAACACAACCCTCTCTTTCTCTCTTTTTCTCGGAACGTTATTAACTGCGATGGCAAAGAATGTGGGGATTCTCGCTATTGACATCTATTTCCCTCCTACTTGTATTCAACAGGTAAACGCATCTATATTTCAATCTTAATTTCACTTTTATATTTTCCTTAATCACATAATTTACACACAACTCACCACGAAGAATAAGGAAACTGTCACAGAAGTTCAGTACAGGAATTTTCTTTACCGATTTCTGCTCATGATTGAATAATGAAGATCGTCTCATGAACGTTAGTTGTTTGTAGTTTGCAGTAGCCAATTACATAAGGGCCTCACAAAATTGTTATGCGCTTTTCTTATCACTATTGAAAAGGACTGGGCCTTACAGAGCCATGATTTCTAGTTTTCATATATTGTGTTCTGTGACTCACATAACATAACTCTGTTTTCTGCGGGAGAAATCGTGAGATCTTCTTAAATTGTATCGTAATCCAAATTATGGCGTGTTCGGTTCTCCATTTGTCGGCAGCAGAAAGGAAGGGAAAGAACAGGACTTGTTGTTGTGGATTATTATGGCTTATACGATACGCATCCATTTGTTTTGTTATCTTGCTTATGTAAATTGAAGTTGTCCACACTTTTTTGTCTGTTACCTTTATAGTAATGTTTTCAGTTCTTCCCTTGTGCAGGAAGTGCTGGAGGCTCATGATGGTGCCAGTAAAGGGAAATACACCATTGGACTTGGTCAAGATTGCATGGCGTTTTGTACAGAAGTAGAAGATGTCATTTCGATGAGGTTTCTGCTTTGGATTTTATTATCTTTATGGTTTATATTCTGCCTATAGTATAGATATTAGATGCTTATTCTGTTTGGACTTGCCATATGATAGGAAAAGTTGTATCATTTGCATAAAATTTTTCCAATAATTCTAGATATGCAGAAGTTTAATTCATAAATTCATATTATGTTGGTCATCAACTGAATACATAAAGGAGACAAACATACATGCACAGTTGGGAACAAGCAGCATCTGGGGAAGGCTAAAACAAACTTAAGAATAAGACCTAAAGGAAACTCAGATTTTTGAGACCTAACGCCATTAGTACTAAAAAAAGTTTTTGAGACCTTTTTTTTTGGAGATTTAAAGTAATTAGTAGTAAAAAAAGAAATTTTTTGAGTCTTTTTCTCTTAGAGGGCTTAAGCAAAAGCTTTATCTACTTTGACCTTGAGCCGGCTCCGGTTGGGAAGCCATCGCATACCCGTGTCCTCTTTTTGCCTCTGCTTGCATCTTATGTTTATATGTGTGAGAATTGCTTAGGGTCTCGTTGCTCAGAGTTCTGTAAATGGTGAAGTGAAGTAACTTATTGTGGATGTGGAGTCAGTTACAGAAACTGAGAATGTGAATTAGTGTTCTGGTAAATCCTATCGACGATGAAAGTCTTCCCAAAAGTTTTCAGGATGAATGAATGTTTGCACCCTTTTATTTCTATCATAAATCATTCATAACCGTATAGAGGAGATGAGTTTATTGCATTATACAAAGGAAATATTTAATGCCATGAAATGTTTTAATCTTCTGTAGTCTTATATTTTTGTGTTGTTTTCATCTTACTAAATGTATAATACTAGACGTACCCACCAAAGCAAACTTGATATATTGCTCTGTTTGATTTAGTGTTAAATGTTAAATAGGACTAACTCTGGCATTTTCAGTTTGACAGTAGTTTCTTCCCTTCTAGAGAAGTATAAGATAGATCCTAAACAAATTGGTCGGCTGGAAGTAGGTAGTGAGACTGTGATTGACAAAAGCAAATCCATCAAAACTTTCCTAATGCAGATCTTTGAGGTATGCTTTCATTGTCGAACTGCATGGATAGATGATTCTCTTTTTTAATGAAAATTGACTTTCTTCACCACATAATCGTAGTTTAAAAATTCTTAACTGATACAAATACATAAATTATATGGAATGGTTTAAACCTTAAAATCAAGTATATCTTCTAAAAGAGAGCATAGCTGAAGTGTTTCATAACTATCTGGGCTCTTTATATCTTTAGTTCCATACCAGATCGGATACTAGCTTCTGCATTTGAATGTCATTAAATAATGTTCCACTGTGTCGAATACAATAAGTATTGCTAATAATCAGAATTGTGTGGTTCTGTTAATGACTTTATTAATCAAATGATCTACTTTTGTATCTTTTGAATACAATATTCATTTACTTGTGTGAAATACGCAGAAATATGGAAATACCGATATTGAGGGTGTTGATTCAACAAATGCATGCTATGGAGGAACTGCTGCTTTGTTCAATTGTGTCAATTGGGTGGAGAGCAACTCATGGGATGGGCGATATGGACTTGTTGTTTGCACAGACAGCGCTGTAAGATCACTTCCACAGTCATGGTCTTTGGACTATATATTTAGTAGCAGTGAACATGTTTCCCATTCCCTTTTAAATGTGCTATTTTAAGAACTAGAAGTTATGAACTCAGATGCATATGCTATATTCTGTTGTACGTTGATGTCAATTTAGTCTCAACTCAAGCATCTGTCAATGATGAGTTCCTTTCTCAGGTATATGCTGAAGGACCTGCTCGGCCTACTGGTGGAGCTGCCGCTATTGCCATGCTAATTGGTCCCGATGCTCCCATTGCTTTTGAAAGCAAATTGAGAGGAAGTCATATGGCTCATGCCTATGACTTTTACAAGCCAAATCTTGCCAGTGAATATCCAGTAAGCTGTTCAGTATCTTTGCACTTTTGTGTCAGAGAACTTAACTTAGGACTAAGGGATTTAATGTTTGAAAGCTTACTTCCATTTTCCCCACCTGTGTGAAAGAAATCATTACAATTTTCTTTCCGTTTGAGAAAGTGTTACGAGGGATGACATTTTACCGTGTCCATTCTTTACTTGTGTTTTGACTAATTACAATAAATCCATGTGACTTATGTTTTATAGGTTGTTGATGGAAAGCTTTCTCAAACTTGTTACCTTATGGCCCTTGATTCTTGCTATAATCTCTTAAGTCACAAGTAAGCTTCTAGTGTTAATATAGTTTTTTTCTGAAATTTGGTTTGTAAATTATAAATTTAAACCAATCACATTATAGCATTGCTCTTTTGCAGATATGAGAAACTAGTGGGAAAACAATTTTCTATTTCTGATGCTGAATACTTTGTATTTCATTCTCCATATAACAAGGTATGGCTACAAGGATCTCACTTAATATCTTAACAACGCACAATCCCCCTCTCACTAAGAATGCTTCGTATAATAATCATTCATGATTTCTCTATCTTAATTGATGCCTACATGAGCATTTTTTTTCTGCTTATATATCCAGTTAATACTTCGAGTTATTGCAGCTTGTTCAGAAAAGTTTTGCTCGTTTGGTGTTCAATGACTTCTTGAAAAATCCCAGGTTCTTTTTATCTTTTCATCTGTTGAAACCTTTTCAATTTCAAATTTTTCATGTATTGGTAGTGTTTAAAAGTTGGTTATGAATACAGTTCTGTGGATGCGATTGCCAAAGAAAAGCTGCAACCTTTTGCAACATTATCTGTTGATGAGAGCTATCAAAGTCGGGATCTAGAAAAGGTCTGAGAGCTCTAAATATAGTTTGGGAAGTGAAATAATATTTTTCTTTTGGGTTGGAGGGCAAAAATTTCATTTCCCATTTATATAACTAATAAGAAAATGGACAATTTGAAACTTTTGCTAATGGTGTAAAGTATTCTTGATTGACAGGCATCCCAGCAAGTTGCAAAGCCGCAATTCGATGCAAAGGTGCAACCAACCACCTTGATACCAAAGCAAGTTGGCAACATGTATACCGCGTCCCTTTATGCAGCTTTTATTTCACTTATTCACAACAAGCATAGCACATTGGTGAATGTTCTAAACACTACCTTAGTTAAATGTAAGTATCTTTTCAACAAAGGTTCGTGCTTCTGATTAAGATTTACATTTTTCAATTTGCAGGATAGTAAGAGGGTGATACTGTTCTCATATGGAAGTGGCTTAACTTCCACAATGTTCTCCTTGCAACTACGTGAAGGTCAATCTCCATTTAGCTTGTCAAACATTGTCAAAGTGATGGACGTTGCTGGAAAATTGAAGTCAAGGCATGAGGTATTTTAGCTTCTGCAATACATTAATGCTTCAATTTTTTTCACATAAAAAAAGAAATATTTGATTTTATCTTTTAGTTGTGTCTCCATAAATTTTACGGAGTTGGAATAGTCTAGAATTTCTTTTTCATCATCTTGTTTCAAAGCTCACGAACAGAGAATCAGAGAATCTTTGTGGGTTTTTATGCAGTTTTCGCCAGAGAAATTTGTTGAAACCATGAAGCTAATGGAACATAGGTATGGTGCGAAGGAGTTTGTAACAAGCAAGGACACAAGCCTTTTATCTCCAGGCACATTCTATCTCACTGAAGTTGACTCCATGTATAGGAGATTCTACGCTAAAAAAAGTAGGGAAAATGATTTGATCACCAATGGTCACTGATGTTTACTTAGAGGATGTTAATACCTATAAGCCATTAAGTCAACTTTGTCTAGCATTTAGAGGTTATTATTGATTACATTAGGCTTTTTGAGAAGCACTAATTATTACTAGGTAGCACTATATTGATTTGTCAAGTATTACTTTAAATAAGAGGTATAATATATTTAAATTACTTTTAAAATGGTAATGTTATCACTTGAAAATTGTTAGAGAGGAAAGACTATAGAAATCTTGTTTTGCCTTTAATAATATTTAAAAATTATAATACAAAATATATAATAAAAAAACTGATGTAAAAAATCATAAAAAATTAAAAGATAAGGGAACAATGAAAAATAAACTAATAGGTAAGAGACGTGATTATGATAGATTTAAAAAAATAATTATTTACATATTAATGATCTATAATTATAGATTTTATATTACTTTAAAGTTACCTGATGTCTACTTTTTTATAGATTATAACTAATATAACGTATAAGTTTTTAAATGTATTTAAACTGTTAGTAATTTTATCATTTTATTATTATAATTTAATTTTAACTAAATTTAATACAAACTTGTAATTAGTAATTGAATGAACAAATTATAAAGTGAATTCACATATTAAGTAAATACCCGAGAAAAGGAATTTGTACTTATAATTTTCTTTCTATAAAAAAGTAAAATTATTTTAATGTCACAAAACATTTACGTTAACCTATTGTCGTGAATACGTAATATTTTTATCAATAAAATTTATATTTTCATCAAATTTTTCCAATTGTAACTTATAAGCGGTAAAGAATAATATACGAGTTTCCTTTTCAAAAAAGTAATATAAAAATTAAAAAACCAATAAAATTCTTTTCTTCATCTTGTTTTCAAAATATGAAATGAAATATCTTTCATTTTATAATAATAACATACAAAAACAATGAAATGTCGTTTTTATCTGTTTCATTTGCATATATCTGATTTGATTAGGGACTATATTTTAATTCACTTTATTTATTTATTTCAGTTTCTCTCTCCAATCTAAAGTTCAAACATATATATATTCTTAAAGAACTGGTAAAAGTCTATGATGATTTTGGTATCATTTGGTGAAATCACTTATAATAGGCTACGTGTCTGGATTCTTTTATTTTATATTTGAATGTCACGGTGGAAATTTTCTTAAACTATTTTCAAAATCTTTGATAGCATGATTATGAGTATAAGAGACCCTACGTCACTTCTCAAATGGTTATCAAACAGTGTAAAACAACCTTTTTTTCAATACAAAACAGTGCTAAGGGAAGTTTTGAAAACAATATTATACAAGATTTTGGATCCGATATTTACGCCTTCTATTTATATACAAATTCTACTATAAATAAAAAAAGAGAGTATAATAGAATATATTAGCATGACTTAATCTTCACACAAACAACTATCCATTTTAAATGTTAATAACTAAAATAAAATTTTACTTAAATTAAAGTAAAGGATTAAAAATATACATTTTAGTTGAAAAAATTACAAAGTGAAATTGTATGCCATTATTTAGTTAATTATAATATTATTGAACATAAAAAAAAAAAGATCATAAATGAAAAAAAAAATTGAATAACTAAAAAGAATACTTAAATTTAAAAAAGTAAAAATACATTTCACCATTTAATATTTAACAAGTAAAACGTTAAAAATAATTTAATATAAACAAAAGTTTTACAGTGTTTTCCTTTTAAGCCCTGGTGTTTGGGATTAAATTTTCTAGTTTTCTGATGGTGTGTGATGCAGCATAAATTAATGGAAAAGAGTTAATTAAAGCAGAAAGGTCAACTTTAGGAGGCCCCTCTCAAATCATTTCTGTTGTCTGATTGGTCTAAAAAGGAGACCACCCCTTCTCGGTGTGGTCCAGGAATAAGATGATCAGAATTGGTGAATCAGATGGACCAGGTAGTAACACGTGTCACTCCATGGTTCTTTCACAGGTTTGATGAAATTACAATAGATAAGTTTTCCACTTGGAGATTTATACCTGGACCCCACCCGGTCCGTACAAAATTCCTTATTAATACTCATACAGCTTATATTTATTGTCCTATGCAACTAACTACCCTTTAAAAATAATGATAAATACAATATAATGGATTCTTATCAAATTTACATTTATACGTAACCACAACTCCCAATCAACACACAATTTTTTTCACTTCGGATTTTCTAAAATTCTTATACAACCATCTCAACCCATACAAAGGGTACAAAATAAATAATTAAGGTTTAATTTATTTCAGGGTATCAAAAGCTAAATATATATAATGTAATTTTCTTTTATAAAATAAAAATTTTAATTAACTTTTCTAAGTATATAGTAAATTTAGGTGTTTTTATTTGATTTTTTCATACATTGAGTAACAATATACCATATATATTATATTGTTCATCATAAAAGTTTATTATGAATACTTGCAATTACAATTTAAGTTAACGAATTTTGCATAATCTGTTTTATTGGATTGATTGCTTTCTACAAAACATGTGTGATATTTTAAAAAAATTATTATACAGTAGTTTTTTATTTAATAACAATATAAAAGACTATTGGCGTGATAACCGTATATACTATTTATACATAAGGCAATATTTGGTGTTAGTTTCGAAAATATATAACATGTTTCTCCTTTATTATAAAATATATGAGACGAGATTTTTGATATTTTTTAATGGAAAAACATCTTTTTATCTCTTATTTATAAAATAAAAACAATACGTGATATAGTTGTAAATAAAAATCTAAACTAGACAGTTTATTTTTAAAATACTAAAAGTAAATGTCAATATATTTTGTTCAATTATTAAAACATTATTAATGAGATAACAAAATATTATAAACTCAAAGTTAATTGATTATATATATATGATAGAATAAAGTTATTATTATAGAGGGTAAAAAATGATAAACCACAATCTGATTTAGTATTTGGTGAGCTGATAATATATTATAATATAAGTTATATTTAAATAACAGTTTTTCATATTAAAATTAGATATGAATTTTTAATTTATATTTTTTGAAGTAATAAAACCTTTAAATAATTTATGTAAAATTAGATTTAATTGAAAAGTTGATCCAACGTATTAAAAATAATGGTTTAGCAATGGAGAGATGTTAGTGTTTGAAGAAGAAATATCTTTACTCTTTTTATCCGTGTATTTAATTAATAATTATTTATATGACATTCCATTTGTTGTAGTGCATTTTGGTGTTTTAGCCACCAGACCTAAAAAATTCCCCTCAGCTCCTTCCTTGGATTTCAGTGAAAAAAAAAATCATTTGTATCCCAGTTTTCCAAATCTCTCTGGATTAATCTTCCAATTCAGAATAAGGGGAATGGCGTCCAATCAGGAGGAGCAAGACCAAGATGGAGGAACAACGGACCTCAGCACCAGCGACGTCGACGCAGACAAAGCCTTATCCAAAACCACCAACCTCAATGGACTTCACCAACACTTCCAAGACAAAGCCATAGCCTTCCAAGTCTTGCCGCTCAAAAACGAGCCAACGGATTCCGACCCTGACCCGGACCTCAACGCGCCCAATCCTCCTCCACCACCGCCGACTATGCACCTTCGGCTCAAATCGCCCAGGCGCTCCTCCACCAAGGACCGCCACACCAAAGTCGAAGGCCGAGGCCGCAGGATCCGAATACCCGCCACCTGCGCCGCCCGGATCTTCCAACTGACCCGAGAGCTGGGCCACAAATCCGACGGCGAAACCGTCAGGTGGCTCCTCGAGCACTCCGAGAAGGCCATCATAGAAGCCACCGGCACAGGCACCGTGCCAGCCATCGCGGTCTCCGTCGGCGGCGCGCTCAAAATCCCAACGACCTCGAGCGCCAACCAAAACAAGGGCGAAGAAGGCGCGTCTAACAAGAAACGGAAACGCCCTTCTAACAGCGAGTTCGTGGACATAAACGATACCGTTTCGCAGACGTCTGGTCTGGCCCCAGTTCAAGTACCTCAAGGACTGGTCCCGGTCTGGGCCGTTAGTAACCCCAGCATGGTGGTCCCCGCCAACACGTTCTGGATGATCCCGCAGGCCGCGACCACCAGGAACCCCTTGGGCGGAGTTACGGGCCCCTCCAGCCACCAGCCTCAGATATGGGCCTTATCTCCCTCCGTGTTCAACGTGGCGGCCAGGCCCATATCGCCTCTCGTGACAACAACGAATATTCCAGAAGCTTGGTCCGTCATGGCGGCCTGCAGTAACGGTTCTAACTCAGCAGCGGTGAGTACGAGCAGTGTGGGGGCTAGGTCGTCTAGCAATTCCAGCATGGCCCCTAGTGTTCCTTCGAGCGCCACCAAGACTCAGACGTTGAGGGATTTTTCCCTTCAAATTTACGACAAGCAAGAGTTGCAGTTCTTGGGCCGCTCTGGCCCAAACGCCAACCCATGAGAAACACGTTAATCCACCGTTAGGAACCTATTTTTTCTTTTTTTTCTTCCTTTGTTTAGAGTTTGTCTTGAATAAATGTGAGCATGTGCAAATAATGGAGAGTAATGTTTTGGCAGTTTTAACTGGTAGTGATGATTGCCATGTTTGTGTTGCATTATATATGGTTTTGGGTGGAGTGCGGATGAATATTTATGGAAGTTCTGGGAAGGGAATGGAATGGAAGAGAAGGGAGTGGGAGAGAAAGAAGGTGTGAGTGGAAAGTATGACACGTGTGAGGAGGGGGGACTGAGGGAGTGAGGAGGGTGGCCCACCTACTAATGGAGGATAGATATAGATGATAGATGATGATGGGTCTCCCCTTCCCCCAATAAATGCAAATGCTTTTCACATTCTACAGTACTCTCCATAACCTATTTTTATTTTTATTATTATTAGGAGGATCTAATCTCTCATAATTAAATTTAATTTAAAATTTTAAAAGTTGAACGGTTTTTTTAACAGTGGGTGGGGCCTACGGGTAGCCTAAAATTCAAAGCCGCCAGGCCATCTGTTTCTGTGTCGTGTGCAACCATAACGCAATGTGTGGTCTCTTGGATCAATCACAAACCACGCACGCGCTTCTCTCTCCAACTTCAACTTCTATTCTTCTACTTTTTCATCATCATCCACACTTCCACCTACGCTAACTTCCTCTTACTCTACTTTTATTTTATCCACAATTCCATCTACCCTATGCTATGCCACTTTTACCGTCCTTTTATTTATTACCAAATATTTTATGCATGGATAGCTACACATTGATAAAATTATTTTTGAAGAAGATTCATAACGTACTATAATTTAAATATATTAGTAATTAAGTTTAATGAAATTAGATTGTGATTAAGTTAATTATAATCAAAAGTTTTAAATATAGATCAAATGTATCATTATTAAGACTTTTATGAAATATTTATTACAATATTAATTGTATAACTGATGTAATTTGAACATATTTAAACATTAAAGTATCTTTAGAAGGGACAACTGATTGATTAGAGTTTTCACTACAAGATCAAAAGGGGAAAGATAGAAAGATTTTTTTAAGTAGACATTCGATTCCATACAACTAAAACATTTCGACGTCTACTATAGAATCAAACAAAAACTTTTTTGAAGCATACATGGTGACCCTAAGAAACATGATAAGCAACCAAACACAAGAGGAAATTGTTGCAAAGACAAATGACTGTGATGCAAAGGAAGTACAAGGAAGAGATAAAGACATCGAGGACAAAAAACAAGATCATTTGATACGAGAATGGTGATAAAGGGCCTATACCATCCATTAGCTCTTCAAGCACCAGCAAAACAACCCTGGGAGGAACCTAACCAAACAATTAGACAAGCAGTAAACAGTATCACCATTCAGTCACAATCATAAACACAACTTGTATGTTGTCATTCATTATGGGATCATGAATGCCCTTTTACCATATAATTGGAGGATGTTAGTATTCAACAAATATAATTTACAAATCCAAACAAGCAAACCCAAATCTTTATGAATTAGATGCCACTGTACACAACAAGTGACACTATGTAATATCAAGTTTTCTCTTTCTTTCTTAATTTAGCACTAAATGAGGGACTTTCACAAGTGGATACGTGTGAAATCATCCAGAGGAGAGAAGAAGAGAGTGAACAAGAAGTCGTCTGGGGGCAAAGAAAGACTCAAGGGCCCCACTTTAGCAATTATACTTTGTCAAGTGTACCTCGAGCAAAAATTATGAAAGAGACCCTTATTGCTAATATGTTGCCTGCTCCCAACAAGAAGTTGACCTTACCATGGAAACAAACATTTTCTCTATCAACAAAACCTCGGTCATACCATAAAATAGTGTTTGGCCTTGAGAGGAAAAATTGAAGAGCTCGTCAAAGTTGACCATATAAGAAAATATGTGAAGATGAACTGCTCGGATAGAAGTTCACCTCATTTGAGGAGCCCAACATGTAGTTCTAATTAAAAGAGATAACTGTGAGATCGAAGGAGGGAGATATCCATGCATAAAAACTAGAGTAAAAGCAGAAGCAAAGACACCCACTTAATAGGCATATAAACACTATCCTAAGAGGGTTTGCAGCAAGTGGCTCGTGTCATTCAACCAAAAAGAGGCATGTGCGCGTTCTCAAGAAAGTCCACTTGGTAGTCCAAACCATGCCTCTGATCATGTTCATAGACAATGACTTTCAAGCCCTTAATTCCAATCAAGACGACCCCATAATCATTTCGACCGAGTTGGCTGAGTACGGGATCAACAGGGTGTTAGTTGACTAGGATAACTCAAACTACTGAAAGACCTTCTAGAAGTTGAATTTGGTCCCCGATCAAACCCTAGTCCCCAATTGGACCTTTATTGGTAGCTTGAATGGTTCCTAATTCCTAAATGACAACCTAAGCTATGACGAAGATGCAAAAGCGCCATTGGCATACCCCTTGCCCTCCCGACCAAAAAAGTCTTATGAAGAGATCTTGATGGTAGACATTATTAACTTGCGCAAAAGTCAAATAGTGCATAAATGGATCTTTAAGAAAAATTGGTAAAAATGACGGGACAACCTAGTCCCTATTTATAAAAAATTTTGAAGACTCAATATGGTCCTCATAACCCCTGGATCTAACAACACTTAATGGTAAAGAACATGTGACACTTTGCATTGAGTGTCAGAGTTGACAACATGGTTGACGAGGCAAGATGACCCTTCATCACCAACAATAATTTTTTTGACTTAATAGTCATATTTTCGAAGACGAGTTGAGTAGATGTAACAGTTCATGAAGTATTGACACGGTTCACAGAACGACACAATTTTTCGTCACCTATGACCATATTTTTCAAGATAACCCTAGCGGTAATAAACCCTTCTCACTTATGGCATTAATTCAAGCTCAAGGTTTAAGGGACTGACTATGTATTGTATATGTATTGACCAGTACATATCAAATTACTCTAATCGTCCAAGCTTGGAGAAGACCAATCAATGATGGTCACAATTAACTAATATAAGCACGTCAATATTCAAGTTTAATGAAATTGGAGGTCGACCTTAATTAGAAGTCCATAGAGTAACCTAAAAATACAGATCAAATAGATTATTGTTAAGACTTTAACAACACATTTGTTATAATATTAATTATTTAACCAATTAAATTTGAACTTACTTAAACATCAAAATATCTTTAAACCTGTAATTTTGATTATGCGTTCAAAAAGAAAGACAATTTACAAGTTAAAAAAAAATTAAATAGACACTCAATCTATTAACCGACATATTTTACAAAATCAAACAACAAACACTTATCAATTGGAATTTATCATCATATGTTAAAGATGCCTAGATATCAAAATATATAAATATAGATTATGTAACATCTTTTCATCATAAAATATAAATGTCTATTAAATATGGCTTCTGAATTTCCTTTTCTACAAATTAAAAAACCATATCATTTTGAGCATTATATAGTTATTCAACAACGTTAAACGGACTTAACTCTAGTAAGAAAAAAATCACAAAATAATACAACTTGTTCAGAAAACTGTTACCAATGTTAACAGTCAAATAAGAACGTTATTCTTGGATGAAGGTCAGTTACTTTGTAGAAAAATAAATATTTTTGACACATTGATTTAATCAACAATATTCTGAACTGTTGTCCGACACTTACATATCTCCGAGATGCTTTGAGCATTTGATAAAAGAAAATTACATACACGCCCTTTTATTTTATTTACAGTTTGCTAACATTTAATAAAAAACTAATATTTTTATTCTTTTTATTAATTCATCAAAAATATTTTATATTAAAATTTAAAATATAATTTTTATTTATACTGAATAAATATAAAAAAATGCAGTAAAAGAAATGTCCAATAATGAGTATAGTTAAAGATAAAGCAGGGTGAATCTGTCTAAATGAAAATATAATATTTATAAGGATCAAAGTATCGCGTGTCAATGCTTGATTGAGCCACACATGATAACGTAATTTAAAAAGAAAATATATTTAATGTAAAATCAGTCCTTTTTAAAATGGGCATCAAATTTGAGTTTTTCAATAATACTCAATTAGTATTTAATTAATTGAATTGAATAGAATTTTGAATTAAGAAAAGTATTTGAACATGAAACCAATTCATTAAAATGGATTTAAAACAATTTTGACCAATATAATTATAGATTAATATTAATTAATTGATTTTCTTTTCGATAACCTACTAAGATAATACTGATATAACAGAATTTATGGTATTCAATTTTAAATTTAGAGAGATGAAATTAGTAACAATAAAACTGGTTTAAAGTCTACTTTTAACATGATATAGTTAAAAGTCTATCTTAGCCATATTTATTATTTGTTGGACATATTGTTTCACTTGCTATCTGACCACCCATTAATATCTAGTCTCACGCTATTATTTGTTGGACATATTGTTTCATTTGTTATCTGACCACCCATTAATATCTAGTCTCACGCTATGTATATATCTCGACTTGAGAGGAAGTGTGTTGAAAGTCCCACGTCAACTAAAAGTAAAATAAATTCATAATATATAAGTGAGTACAAATCTCACTTTACAAACCAATTTTGTGAGATTGAATTAGACTCAAAATCCTCGGCTAGCATTCCCTTATAACCTTAATTTATAGAAGTAAAACTCTTCTGCGGCCGTGAGACTTTCGATTGGTTTTTACGCTAACAACGTACTTTTTGAAATTGGGTTCCAGAAAAAAAAAACGGTAAATACCTCTAAAATTGAGTAAATTAAGTAAAACAATCGCAGATTAATAAAAGGATAAACAAAAAGTTCTGTTAAATACATAAACTAGACTTAACAGAAAAAGTGGACCACTTATTTAATTAGGCATGTTTCTTATAACATTATCTTGCAAAATGAGGCAATTCTTTATTATGGTCCCAAGTACGACACATTGGTAAGAGTCACTAAACATTTTATAACATTTTTGTCGCAGTTAAAGATTCAAATATAATGAATAAATTTTTAAAATAAAGA